>JAYKQN010000062.1:0-481375 GCA_036785175.1 Eupleurogrammus muticus | reverse complement strand
TAGGGCAGAGCCCCCTTTTCTTTGCTTTATCGCGGACCCATACCAGCTCCCCCTCTGAGTAATACTGAAAGTTTATCTTCACATCAAAAGCACTTTTCTGCTGAGCAGATGCCCTTGTTTGATGTTTTTGCACAGCCTCCACTACCGTAGACAGGATTCCTGTTAAATTTGTCACATATTGAGTGACTGATGAAAACTTCTCTCCCTCCCCTAAATTCAGCATAATGTCAACTGGAAGCACAATCTCACGACCAAAAAGCACCTTGTATGGAGTAAAGCCTGTGCTGGCATGTACACTACTGCGATACGCCATCATAACATAGGGGAGCAGGGCATCCCAGTTTGTCTGATTGTCCTCCACAAACAGGGATAACATGGACAAAAGCGTGCGATTGAAGCGTTCAATTAACCCATCTGACTGGGGATGATAAGCTGAGGTTCGAGTTTTATGAATATTCAACAGTACACACATCTCTCGAAACAGTCTGGATTCAAAGTTGCGACCCTGATCACTGTGAATTGTACGTGGTGCACCGAAACGACAAACCCATTGCTCAACCACCACCTTAGCAATGGTATGCGACTCCTGATTAGGGATAGGGAATGCCTCAGTCCATCTGGAAAAATAGTCCCCCACCACCAAGATGTACCTATTTTTATCATCAGTTTCTGGCAAGGGTCCCAAAATATCTAGGGCTACTCGTTCATAGGGCCTAGATGTAACAACCGTTTGTAGTGGGGCACAGGGAGGTGGGCCGTGCATTTTTCGTGAGGCGCAATCTTCACATTCTCTACACCACTGTTTTACATCTTTAAACCACCCAGGCCAATAAAACCGGTCTTTAACTTTTGCCTGCAGTTTCTGTACACCCAGATGTCCGCCTGTTGTAGAATTATGTAGCTGAGCTAACACTTTAGGTACCAACACCCGAGGCAAGACCACCTGCACTTGTGAGGCAGCATCAGAGTTAGCAGGGGGTATCCTTACCAGCCAGGAGCCCCGGATTTCTAGCTGTGCCCATACAGGAGCGTACTTCTGCAGACCTGGCTCATCAGGCCAAGTTCCACATTGCCCACTACCCCTCTTCTTCAAACTGACCAGCTGCTGTATTTCCTCATCCTCGGCCTGTGCTGCTGCTATTTCATCTCCCTCTGTGCCCTGACCAGGATCGCCCACTTGCCCCACCTCACGAGCCGCATATATCACTGGCTTGGAGGCACACTGTGCACTAACACGACCCCCCAAATTCTCAGCAGCCTGACATTCCTCCATAAACCCTGGGAGTCTAGACATAGCATCAGCATTGGCATGTAATTTCCCCGGCCTATGAGCTATTTTATACTGGAAATTGGCTAGCTGCTCTATCCACCGGGCTATTTGACCTTCCACCTCATGGAAGTTATGAAGCCACCGTAAAGAATTGTGGTCGGTACGCAACAGAAACTGTTTACCAAGAAGGTAATGCTTAAACTGTTTGGTAAAGGTTACCACGCTCAACAGTTCCTTCTTGGTAGTTGCATACTTCCGTTCTGACTTAGTCAATGCCCGGCTAGCATATGCTACTACCCTTTCCACACCACCTCCCTCTTGAGACAACACCGCACCAATGCCGGTATCACTTGCATCTGTGTCTAAGATGAAGGGTTTACTAGGGTCAGGATATGCTAACACAGGTGCAGACATCAGCTCGCGCTTCAGCTGCTCAAATGCACTTTGACATGCATCAGTCCACTTGAAGCGCCTCCCCTTCTCTGTCAACTGATGCAATGGCCGCGCTATTCCAGCGAAACCCTGCACAAAGCGCCGGTAGTAGGATGCTAGACCCACAAAACTCCTCACTTCGGTCTGGTTCTTGGGGACTGGCCACTCCCGCACAGCCTCCACTTTTGCTGGGTCTGCCCTAACCCCCTCTGTTGAAATGATGTGGCCAAGATATTGAACCTGGGTGGAAAAGAGGTCACATTTTGAGGGCTTGACTTTTAAATTAGCCTCACGCAACTTTGACAACACTTCATCCAGGCGCATCAAATGCTCCTCGAAGGAGCGACCAAAGACAATAATATCGTCTAGATACACCAGGCAAGTATTCCACTGCAAGTCAGCCAGCACAACGTCCATGAGCCTCTGAAATGTGCTGGGGGCATTACACAATCCAAAACTCAGCACATTAAATTCAAAGAGCCCCTGTCGTGTAATAAAGGCTGTCTTAGGCCTATCCTCTGGCGCAATCTCCACCTGCCAGTACCCGCTGGCCAGATCAAGAGTAGAGAACCAGCAGGCATTGCACAGGCTGTCCAGCGCATCATCTATTCTTGGCAAAGGGTAAGCATCCTTCTTAGTCAGGTCATTTAGCTTCCGGTAATCTACACAAAAACGGAGGCTGCCGTCACGCTTACGAACCAGAACCACAGGAGCAGCCCATGGACTACATGAAGGGCGGATGATGTCATTCTCCTGCATCTGTTTTACATGTTCAGTCACCTCCTGTCGTAAATGGAGCGGGACACGACGAGGGTGCATTTTAACAGGGTTGGCATCACCTGTATCAATACGATGCAACGCCCGATGGGTTCTACCCAGGTCTGACTCACCAGTACTAAAGACATCTTTATGGTGTGATAACAATTTTGATACAGCGTCGACATCTACTGGATCCAGCCCTTTTTGGTGAATGCTAAACTGTGACAACAGCGACTCAACAGACCAGGACGGTTCGGATTCTGTCTGTCCACTAGGTCCCCCCTGCCCACAGTCCCCAATCTTAATACCCGTATGGAAAATGCCAACCTTCATGCCAGTTTTTAATATAAACTCGTCACCAGTGACATTTATCACCCGAACGGGGAGGGCCCCCTGTTTTATCCGACAGACTACGCGGGCTACCATGACCTCACAGTGATTGGACAATGAAGCAGAGGGCTCCAGCATACCCTCCAATCCATCTCCAAAACCGCTGGCAACCTTCCCGGGTATAATGACCTCACTGCGGGGTGGAATTACGGTGTCAGACTGGACAACTACGACTTGAGGACGATCCTCCTCCTGTGGAACCAACAAAGGTAAGGTTTTACCCATGATGCGGCAGATTCGTTCCTTAAAATCAAGTACAGCATCGTATTTGGAGAGGATGTCGAAACCTAGTAGTATTTCTTGAGAAGAAATGTCGGCGACTAAAAAGTCTGCCACTAAAGCTAGAGAATCAAATTGACACACAGTCTGCCATTGTCCCCTTATTCTCATGTCTCCTCCATTAGCAGCTGACACCTCTCTATTGTACTCTGTTAGCTCGGAATCACCCTTTGTTATGGTTAACCAAATTTGATGAGGAATAATGGACCGATTAGCACCGCTATCTACCAGTACCATACACTCCAACCCACCTACTTTAGCAGCCAAATAGGCGGACCCACCAGCACCGCCTGTAGAGGCCACAGTTTGAGAAAGTGAGGGGGCGGGCATTTGGCCCTCTGTGCGCGCCCCCTCTAGTTTCCCTGCAAATAGGGACAGTTGCGGCGAATGTGGCGGTCACATCCACATTCCCAACAGCCACCCCCCCGTCTGGCCCTATCAGGAGGGGCTGCTATCCCAGGGGTAGCCAGGCTAGCGGACCCTGAGGTAGCCGAGGCCACTTGCAATGTCTGGAATGAATGCTGCAATGATTTAACTTCTTGGCGCAAGCCCTCTACAACCCCCAGCAAAGCATCAACCCGATCATCACTTTTTACTTTATGTTCTGAAACTTCACGCACTCTAACATCAGCGGAGGATGCCTGAGTTTGTTCTAAACTTCTTAGAAGTTCCATTTCAGCGGCTAAGTTAATGGCAGCCTCAAGCGTAGCAGGCTTGGCGCTACGCAGACTAATTCGAAAATCCCCCGCAGCAAAGTGGGTGATAAAGTGGTCCCTGGCCAACAGATCCCGAGTATTCTCATCAGCTGTTAGATAAGCTCTAGCAGCCAACAAACGTACTGCATTGCCGAATTCGCGGGCAGTTTCGTTTGAAAGCCTTCTTCTACCTGAGAAAGCAGCTCGATTCCAGTCATCACTGTCAGAAGGCTCTAAACACCTTGTCATTGCAGCTTTTAACAAGGCATAATTACTTTTGGCTGCTGCTGGTATACCACTATAAATATCACGTGCACGACCCGACAGTAGCAGAGACATAAACTTAAGTTTAAGGGAGTCATCCCAATTGTTTACATCCGCAGCCAAGTCAAACTGTTCAGCCCAATCAGACCACTGACGTCCCACCCCAGTAAAGGTTTCAGGCATAAAAACCGGGCGGGGGGTCAAAGGGGGATGAGGCGGGAGAC
Source organism: Eupleurogrammus muticus (assembly GCA_036785175.1). Lineage (NCBI taxonomy): Eukaryota > Metazoa > Chordata > Actinopteri > Scombriformes > Trichiuridae > Eupleurogrammus > Eupleurogrammus muticus. The sequence goes on along the minus strand of JAYKQN010000062.1, from coordinate 477,062 downwards.
TATTTCCACCATTTAGTCCTACCGGACCCTCAAGTGGGTTATTCTCCTCCTCTGACATATTGAAAACCAAAAGGGAAAATCCCACCACTGCCACCAGTGTAATAAACCTTTTAATTTATCAACAAATGCCAGAGGATTTGAACACACCCACAGAGACAAGAATCAGTTATAAAAATATATACTTTATTTATTCCATTTAAAAGGGTTTTAAATTAAGGCACAGGAGAGAGCAGCTTTAGGCACACGGCACACAGGGTTAAATAACCAGGAGGGAATTTACAGCTACAGAGCCTCGCAAGAAGGCTAGATAGGAAATAGACTAGCGTACACTTCAATTTAAGTTCACACCTTCACGACAGTCACTGCATTCTCTGATCAAACACCACACCACTGCACGCTTAACCATATAACACACCACGGCAACCGTTGCTTAGCAACCGCATACTGTTTACTCCCCCCTCAGGCTTTCACTCCCAGTTGCCGAGCCTGCCGCTACCCCGCGCAATCTAAAATACAGAAATACATAAGAGCACAATAATAAGGAGACAAAGAAACAAAAATGTATGTAATAAAATACTCAGCTCGCCCGTTGGCGAGGACCCCCCCCGGGGTCTTCGCTTAACGCGCCGTCCGACCCCCCGGGGGAACAGTGCTTTGTCGGCGGCGCTTGCCTCTGCTCTGGAGCCACTACAGCACCCGTGGCGAAGTGCTGCGGGAAAGACGGCTGCGGAGGAAGGCGGCTGGCGACCCCACTAATGCCCCGGCCCTGGCTATCTAAAGGAGGCAACCAGCCTCCCCTCCTGACTCATAAACTAGCTCCCCTGCCTTTCTTTCTTCACGCCGGCAGCCCTAACCAGCTGCGAGCGCCCCTCCCAACCCAACGGGGTCTCAGCCACCAGACAGCGGAAACTCCACACAACCGAGAGAAAGAACATCATCAAAACTGAGTGTCCTTGCTTTTAAAGCTCCCCTCCGGTGGCGTCCCTCAGGTGTTTCCCATCGTTAATTAGTGTGTGTGTGTGTGGGCTGCAGGGAGACAGCTCCGCCCACTGTCTCACTACAATATGTATATCCGCGCAGTGGACAATATTCTATAGGTCTTAAATTTATGTGTTATTTTAAAAAGAGATGTCCAATTTGACACTTGGTGCTGAAGTGCTCAAACCAATGCTCAAATCACATTTTCCCAAATGTAAGCTCCATTACTTTCCTTCGGGATTAATAAAGTATATCTACTTGGCCTTCTACTCGATTCTTTCTTAATGGTTACTTCCTGTTGCACTTCCTTCTCCGGCCACATTGCGTTACGGTTGAGGTGAGGTGGCGCTGTTCAGCTCCCGCCATCAATTTCACAGCATTATTTTTGATTTGTGAAATTCATGTATCACACAATATGAGTGCAGTCAAAGTACAACTTACTCAAAGACAAATTCAGGTAAAGGCTTCACATTTGGCAGAGAAGTTTGTTGTCCCCCCCTTTGTTAAAATATGTGCCACATGTTGAGATTTCATTGAATATTTGAAACTTATCAAGCCTTATATGGCATTGCAGTCTATCAGTGATGCTTTTGAGGGATGACTTCAACCTCAAATTTCATACAGTATGCATCTTCAGTGAAATTTATCTTTTTTTTCTGCACCTTACGTAGGCTATCCATGCGGCAAGTCAACCGGGAAAAAAATGGTTTGATGCTTTTTGATTTTTTTTAAACATAGAAGTTGGGGGAGATCAGGTGAATTGGCACACCTTTTAGCTACATTTCTGCACAGAAATTATTTTGTAAAGTATAGTATTTTAAAATGTATTAAAGACAACGGGACACCATACCTTGGTGTGGAGAAAATGTTCAGGTAAAATGGGACAGTCAATTTTATTATTAAGTATTTGTGACACACTGAAGAATAATCATGTTTTAATCTTATTAACATTAAAAAAGAATCATAAAATGTATTGAAGTTTATAAAATTCATGTAAGATTGAAAAATATGTGTGCGTGCGTGACTGTGGCCACGTCCACTTGAGTGTGTAGCTCATTGTCTAAATGTTTTGATATTGAGTGAAACCTCTCATAAAACATTATACATTTCAATCATAGCCTACTTTGTGTCTTCACTGATTTAGCTATGATATCCTTATGATCATGAAAGCATAATCAATATATCAAGGGGTTCACCTTGCAAGTGTTGGGTAACGTTTCAAATCTTTGCTCCACACCTTTATGATACTTAACACAATGATTGTTCCTTGTACAGGACATGTGCAATAACAATATTATAACAAGCTTTGTCATTGCCTGCTTACATTTAGAGCGATAATAATCCAAAACCTTATTTGTCCCATTTCTCCTGATGTTGCAATTTACCTGATCTAACCCTATCAACAGTCACTACCAGTGGGTGCATTCTCTGCTGCATCATTGCCAGTGCAAATGAAATGAGTGAAATTGGGTTTGCTTCAGCAAAACACAAATCAACATATCACGTTAACTTGAAATATGGATGTTCAGTGGGTTTTTAAGGATTACATGACTTACATGACATGTGTTTCATTCTCATGCAATTGTACAACATATATGGTCATGATTATGCTTAGTCAGGCAAAATTGAGAAGAAAAAAAAAAAGTGAAATAAAGAGTGCGAAATAAAATAGCAAATGCTGTTCACCCTGATGCAAGGAAACATGAGAGGATTTTTTTTGTTGCACCAGGGGCCCGATTACCCTATAGGAGCCCCTACTCAATGGTGTAAAATATTGACATTTTGAATGGCTATAATTTCAGAACTGTTGGTCAGATCTGTCTGAAATTTGGTATGGTAATCACTGACGATATGGGTTATAAATAATATTTCTGTCATTGGTCCACCTTCAGTGCAAACGTTTAAAAAAAATGTTTAATTTATAATAATAACAATATTGCAAGGTATTGACTTCATATTGCAAGGAGGTGACAAATGTTAGTCATTTAAACATGTTTGTCATGTTATATGTAAAACTATTGTACAGTTTTTTAAATAAAACTATTTTTGTGATTTGACTACATTTCCCATGACGTGTATTGTTCATTCCAACGGTGCTTACAACAATGGCGCTGAAATTTGTAGTTTATTGGAGCAGTTTGTTGAGTAAATATATGACCATTTGGAAACTTGTGCGGGGATAAAATGCACACTTAACAAAGAAAATACGTAAAGCATATTGTTTAAAGTGACATAGTATAAAAACACAGCCTGTATGTCTGGGAACTGGGGAGAGTTATTTTCAGTATTCAGCTTTTATTTTCAGCTTTACGGTAACTCAATCCAAATCACCAGCCAAAAAATATACGCGGTCATTTTCTTCCAAAAGGATTGTGCGAAAAGTAAGTATCAGACTACGGCACCCCACTTTTATAAATGAATCTATTAAAATATGTTACTGTGATAAGACATATTTAGGGATTGCTACAGACTACCTGCCCTTTGCTTATAATGTATTTGGGAACTTTGCTTTTGTGTTTTTATTGCTTGCAAGAGTGGTGTTAAGCATAATGCACAACGTTGTGCAGCTGAAGGTAGGCTAAGCTTAGTGCTCTCGCTTAGAAAGCTTAGAAATGCTTAAGCTTACAAATTTTAAACTTTGTGTATCAGCTCATAAACCGAAGTTTCAAAAATAATCTTCTGTTCTATATCAAAAGTCAGTGAGGAATGCCTAATGCACTTATTGGAATTAAGCCATTTGTTAGGTTTCGGTTCTTCTTTTTCATGTATGAAAACTATGCTGTCAATGTTATTCAGGGTAAAAAATAACCTAGCAAAATTAAACGGATTAGATGCGTGAATGCAATCGTTGTGGGTTGCACTCAGTCATTTCAAATTGATGCTTAACTTTCAATTTAATCTCTAAACCCATGAAGAGTAGGATAACGTGATTAGATCATTAGCGAAATTTTAGTTCTCACTATTATAGGCTATAAAACTCCGAGGGGTTTGCAACACAAAGTTCTATGAGAGCTGTAGAATGTTGGTGTAGAATTGTAGGACTGGTAAAAATCATTACAGCTTCAAGGGTGAATAGGGCCTACAGAACGATTCTGATTCTATTACTACATGAACTGCCCTCAAGTTCAGTTTACATTGAGTGTTTGGGATTCTTTATGGGTTTATTTGAAAAGGTATATAACACAGCGTATAGCTGATATAGTCATTTTAAGGGCACCCCAGAGTGGATGATAGGAGGACCAAGGCAAAATATCAAAGTCAAATACTCTTCTCTGTCATAGGAATTCTGCCAGGCACACAGGATTAGGCTATGAATAGGCTTATCATAAGTGTCTAGGTAACAATATATTTATTATTATTTCATATTCTTTTTTTTCACCAGATGGGTTCTAACAAAAAGACGTGCTGCAACTGCCCCCAGGTCATGCCTTGTGCACAAAAAGTGTGCAAAGCCTGTGGGGCAGTGCAGCCAAAGAAACTGCGTCTAGCCAGGAGAATCCAGAAGCTCGATGCTAGGAGGGAGCAGTGGCAGACACAATTAAAAAAGAACCACAACTCCTCAGCCATGTTGGATGAGGCTGTTATCATTGTGAGTACAATTAACTTTATTACTGTACCTGTAACCTGTAAGCCTTTTTTGCATGCACCAGCAATGATTGAGTCACTATGGTATTTTCATGTAAACAGTATGGTTTACATGAAAGGCTACATCTTGTATGAATTGTGCTATACAAATAAAGTTATTATTATTATTAAAGTTATTAGTATCTCACAAATGTGTGAACACCCCTTCAATTTTTGCATTTTTTCATTATCTTTATGTGGACAACACAATAGAATTGAAACTTAACATGTAATTAACAGCTGCTATTGTGTAGTCAGTACATTGGTTTTGTTTAGCTTTTGAAGCCGTAATTTCATCAGCAGACAAGTCCCAGAAGTCTGACATTTTGCATTTTTGCCAATTACTATCCAAAATGAGTGAATTCTTGCGATGAACACCTAGAAAAGCCGTTTTGTGTATCATCCTTCCAATGAGCGCTTCTCCTGATGCAAAGAAAGCTGGAGGAATGATGAAGAATTACACCATTAGTAGCTAGATATTCTTGGTCTCACTTGGTCTGTGGCATGTCTGTTACCATTCTTACCATCCTTTGCCTTCTAATACGATTTCAGCCAACCACATCTTCCTTTCACAAGGACCTATGGTTTTCAATTTCTTCACTAGATTTCAAACTGTAGAGACATACTGTCCAAACCCTCCAGATAACTTCTTGTACGCTTCCCCTAGTTCATAATAACGAATTATCTTAGTTTTTAGGTTAGTGGAAAGTTGTTAAGAGCCCCTTATGTTGCCACTCTTCAAGAAAGGCCTTAGGACAAGTACAGTCAGCTATTACTTATGACAGCATTTCACATAATTGGTTCTGTCTTGGGGCGACACGGTGGTGCGGTGGGTAGCACTGTTGCCTCACAGCAAGAAGGTCGCAGGTTCAAGACCGCCTTGGGCCTGGGTCTGGGGCCTTTCTGTGTGGAGTTTGCATGTTCTCCCCGTGTCTGCGTGGGTTTTCACCGGGTACTCCGGTTTCCTCCCACAATACAAAAAACATGCTCAGGTTAATTGGTAAACTCTAAATTGCCCATAGGTGTGAGTGTGAGAGTGAATGGTGTGTGAATGGTGTGTGTGCCCCACGATTGGCTGGCGACCATCTGGGGTGTATCCCTGCCTCTCGCCTTAACGCGCTGGGATAGGCTCCAGCAGACCCCTGCGACCCCGAAAGGGAATAAGCGGGATAGACAATGGATGGATGGATGGATGGTTCTGTCTTTGTTACTGAAGGTCTAATGAAGTAATTAAAACAATGTTGTGCTGCAACCTCTCTGCTATAAATCCCTACAGGTTTTGAAATTAAAAGGGTGCCCAAACTTTTGCACATCCCCTTTTTTTAACAAAGTATTGTAGTATAATATAAATATATAGATCTACCCTAAGAATTGGTCTGGAATACATTTACATGTCTAAAACATATCTTGTTACTGTGAGCTTCTGATATAAAAGTACAGTAAATTATGATATCATTTATTATCAGATGCTGCATATGTTAACACATGCCTAGTTTTACAGTTTGACTGTCTTAAATGGCTTTATTATTAGAACACATTTCAGGTCAAACAGGTCATACAAAATTTTGCAAAGTTTGGTTATATAACTCTATATATTTTATTCTTAACAACCAATATGTCTTTGCAGCTTGAGAAGCTTTCTGCCCTGGGCTACAAGCCCCTACTCTTCATTCAAAAGGGCAACAAAAAGGCCACCGCCCTCACACCCAGATGTGTGCTGAGCGACGTGGCAAAGACCAAACTGAGCCAGATGACTGCTTTTTTTGAGCTCATTTGTGCAGGTAAGATGTAAAGTATGATATACTTTATGATATACTTATATATATATATATATACTCTCATGCTTGTTAAATCAAGCTACCTTGCTTTCTCCCAGTTGCTACAGTATTAACCTGGTCATTATGTTTAACTTGCATGCTCTAGCAAAGGCCATACTTCATTTTTGAGTTTTCATGTCCTTAAAAATGTCATACAAAAATATTCTTTAATGACGTCTTCAGTGACTGTCAGGGTATTGGCCTTTCCAAATTCTTTTAGCCCCATGGTTATCTTTTTTTATCCACCCAACTTGTATAGAATGGAAAAATGAGGACACCGTCACCCTATTCCTCGAGGAGGTGGTGGAGGGGAGCCCGGTGGTGGAGGAGGAGTGCTCGGTGGAGATGGTGCAGGAGGAGGTGGTGGGGGAGCGCCTCATGGAGATGGTGGAGGATGAGGAGGTGGTGGGGCAGCGCCCAATGGTGGAGGAGGAGGTGGTGGGGGAGCACCCGGTGGAGATGGTGGAGGAGGAGGTGGTCGGGGAGCGCCCGGTGGAGATGGTAGAGGAGGAGGTGGTAGGTGAGCGTCTGGTGGAGATGGTGGAGGAGGATGTGGTAGGGGAGCGCCCGGTGGTGGAGGTGGTGGGGGAGCGCCCAATGGTGGAGGAGGAGGTGGAGCGCCCGGTGGAGGTGGACGAGAGTGAGCTCCCAGTGTTGGACAAGGTGGAGGAGGAGCACACAGTGGTGGTGGAGGAGGAGGAGCAAGGTAATTACTGCTATCCAAATCTTAAACTTGCATGACTTGGATGTAGGAGTATGCACAATTGCCTTTAAGTTGATATCCTGATAAAATGATGATGTTAAATATATTTAAATGATAATTCTTTATTAACGATTTATTTTACTGTTTAAAATCCAGTGACAATGGGCTTGAGGGGAAGGAAGTCAGGTATGCATTTAATATCTTAACTGTATTTTATTTCAGTAATCTTGGGTATTGAAAATATGTACAATTTGAAGTTTTTTGAGTAAATACGTCTTGGCTTTGATTCATGCAGGCCGACAGATGAGAGATGGTGGCAGGAAGAAACAAAGTAGTAAGTGCAAATTACTTTATTTACAGGGATTAAAGTATTCCGGCACTGTGCCGGATTTCCAGCGTGCAGCCCTTGATTGTGGAAAAAAAAGTATAACTCCCTCAAAAAAAAAAAAAATTCTCTCTCTCTCTCTATATATATATATATATATATATATACAAACATACATATATATATACACACACACACACACACACAAGAATTCGATATCCCCAAACAAAGGGAGGCTCTGCTCATCAGTTATTTTCACCCATGTACCATAGATCTGGTGGCCAGTACACCAAAAACAAAATAAAAACATTTTTCATTATTTCATTGTAAAGAACTAACAGACTTACATCATCTTGTTCAAATTTTGTGAGAATATAATTAAATGGTTGCAAAACCAATCTTATTCTTCCAATGCCTGACTGAACTTCACATACCTTATAAAGTGTCACTTTGTAATTGTGGGTCATTTTGTAACCTGTCAAGGACAAAGATTAACAGCTGAACCTGATATCAAAAGAAATTCTAAATGCTACATGTAGCATATTGCAGTGAGGTGGACTACTATAGTCACCTATTGGCCTTTCTTGGTATTGCAGTTTCAAAATTTAGTCTGCAATCATTCATACACTGTACAATCATTTTGACCCTGTGAATGTGTCCACGCCACAGATTATCATCCCCACCCACCCATGCACCCACATTAAAAAAGGTTTAGGGTCAGGATTTTATTTATTTATTTATTTTTGCTTCAATCCCTGTATTTAGGAAGCGGGATCACTTAAGTGTGCATGTATTGGCATTCCATCCCCTTTTAAAGCAATATTATTTTAACCTGAATAATGATCACGTTGTTTTGTCTTTTGCTTGTTTGTTTGACTCTTTTATTCTTTTTTTGTGATCAGCGTGCACATACCATCGGCAGCAAAGCTACCCAATTACGGGAATTTTGAAGGAGAGAGTGAGAAGGGTAAGGCATGCATAATGGAATTAAAAATACCCACTTTCAAGAAATTCAGTTATGAATTGATTACTTACTCCTCTTACATCCAATAAATATTAAAATTGAAGTGTATGTAAAAATATGGAAGCCATCACCAAAGTGTAGTGCCAAAGTTTGAAATCATTGTATGTACTTTCTTCATAGGGCAAAACAGAGCAGCTATTGGTGTGGGCACCTTGTCCAGAGTGGTATGTGTTGTACAGTAAATTATGATTATAATAGCACTTGTAACTGCCCTTGTAACTAAACTCTGTCTTTTTCAGTGGAAAAGAGTTTGCACCGTCTTGGCAACCGAAAAGAAACGATGTTTAGGTAAATATGTTGCATTTGTCATTGATGTACCATGTTCAGTATATGATCCTGCTGTGCAGGCCATCCTTTTGACGGACACCTTGGTCATTTTATGTATAGAATGAATTAATATAAACAACAATGTTCATTTGCCTTTGCCATATGTTTGTGTGTTAAGTTTTTCATCCTCAACACAGGCTCTGGCTAAGTCAGACTCTTGCATGTGTATGCAGTCATATGCAAAATAATAGCAGTGTGTTAAAAAATATGAGTACAGCTCAAAATCCTTCAATAGTTTTTATGTCCATACATTGGGGGCACTGCAGATGACACTACAAATTATAACATGGAATAAACTCTGTCCATAATTTTATTACTTGGATGGAAATGAGAACAAATTAATACTGGGTTATTAGAAAAATAGCAGCGACTGCAGTCTTCTTTACGAATTCAAATATCCTCTGTATAAACTATACATCCTTCCATATTTAGTTGTATTACCACTGATTCTGAGTACTGCTTCACATGTGTGTTACATGGAATCAACCAACTTCAACCCCTTGTGAACTGGTGTTATTTTCATGAAGAGGACTGTGTGCAGTGGTCAAATCACTTTGTTACCAGTTACATGTCATGCGTTTACATTAGTTGTGTTATATCCCTCATCCTCAATCATATCTAAACTATATAATTCTCTCCCTCAGCAGCTCACCGCGCCAGCTGTGATGGGACTGTGTGTGTGTGTGTGTTTTTTTTTTTTTTTTCAATTTTTTCAAATGTTTAATTTATTTTTACATGATTAAATATCTCTGTTTGAACCAGCCACTTTTTGTGTGTTTCTCCTTTGATATTGCACTAAGTAGTGGTTGCTCATAAAAAGTTAATGTATCTACTATTTGTTCTTATATTCCTCAGGATACTGATAACAACTTACCTTCTTTGATTTTTTTTGTTAGGCCTCTATCTACAACTACATACACAGTCAAGGACAGTAGGCTCAAGTCTCACACCAGTACGATAAGAAATTGCTCATTTCACAACACAGTAACCAGATACTATCATCTCAACCTGCCACATACAATTTGACTCAAAATTTTACATAGAAATGGCAGCATTTATGATTTTGTGGACATTTCTCAGACAATATAATATACATAAACCTTGATCATAATTTTACATACCCTGGTGACTTGGCCAGATGACATGCACACAGCTTGACACAAACAGATTCGAATGTCTATTAAAGATAACAATCTTCGTTGGTGATCTGGTTGTAATTAGTGTGCGTGTAAAAGGTCAGGGAGTTGCTGCACTCCTTAGAAAGCCTTGCATCCCTCATCCAGTGCTTCACTGACATTTTTTGGATTTTAAGTCATGGAGAAAGCAAAAGGTTTTGTCGAAGGATCTGCAACAACTGTTTGACCTGCTGACCTCTGGGAGACTCCACAGGTGCAACAGAACCAGAACAGACCCAAGAACTGCATCTTCCTATAACCACGCTGAAATCAAACATGCACTGCTAGGTGCAGTATAACCCCCTCTCATGTCAACACACACAGGAGGGGGGATATATACTGTATATTTTCACCATATTTCAATACACTCATGCATTACATAGCAATTAGTAATAATAGTGATGATAAAAAGTAATAGTGGAGAAAATCACGCTTTTTAAAAGGTTGAATCACATATCATTAGCGTTATCAGAGCAGGTCATAACATTTCATGCACAGCTTTTCAAACTAGTAGAGGAGTCAATAGAGCTAAATGGCTAAAATAACTAGTTTCTATGTATATAATGTTTTGCTCCGAAACTGTAATATTGCTTTCAGTACGGGGTGTAAAATGAATTCATTTCATCCCTATAAGACATTTTTATGCTTTTAGGTTACTATATAACGGCTCTTCCAACTCTGCTTCTGAGGTCATATCCGCAGAGACTTTCTAATAGTACATCAGCAGAATGCTGGTCACCACATGCTTAAATGATCCCCGCTGATGAAAAAATAAAGCAAACAAATAATTTGAAAATAACATCTCTTAGATAATACCCAGCATAGTTCTATATTGTTCATAATTCATGTTCATAATTCTATTTCGGATATTAGTGACTAAAATCGGTGTAAATAACTTCTAGCTCCATTAACTACTATTCATTTTGTGCTCACCCCCTAGGCGGCACTGCAACTTCTTACGGTACAACGTGAATGAATTGCACCAGCTGACGCACAGCTGCATCTCAAGTGAATGGAAGTAACTATGACAACAAAGCATTTGTGCTAAACGATTGGACTCAACTTATTCAACACATTGCAATCTTAATAACTTTATATTACCTTTTCCACTAGCGAGCATCAGTTATGATGTCTAGGTGGGTGTGAATGAATAAAGTCACAGCTTTAAGCTTAAAACATTACGCTAGCATAGCTCGCTAGCTTTAACGCGCTAACGACACACAAGTGGTTCCTGCCTTACCTGAAATAAAGTTTATTTTCTCAAAATCCAAACAGTACCAACTTACGCTATTGGGCTTGGCATGATCACAAATAGTCGCAGATTGAAGCACATAGTTTTTAAAAATCCTCAACAACTGCAGAAAATGTAATGGGTGGTTTATTGGTTAAATCCCATGTGTCCGATCGATTTCAATGGCTTCTCTAAAATCTTTGGTTGGACTCTGGACTGTCTGCATAAAGGGGGATATCCCTAGCGTGCTACTCCCCTTGAGAAAATAAATGACGTTTGAAGCTCAACCAATCAGAGGCAGAGTACGGCGAACGCCGCGTGCCATGGATAGCGTTGACCAGTCACGAAAAATAGCGCTGTGGATCTTGGGGGGCGTAGGCGTATGTATGTCCGAAATGACCGCTACGAACTGTGTAGGTAGGGGACAAAATGTAATGCAATGTAATGTAACTCACATCCTATGTAGTGAACTACATAGTGAACGAGTGAACATTTCGGACATAGCCATATTTAACAAATGGTTTCATCTCTCCTGGCTCCATTCAGTTCTGTGTTCAAATCGTGATGACAACACGAAGGCAGTGAGACCAAAGAACGATAATGGAATGCACTGCTTTGCAAATTCAAATGACCCGATAAGGAATCACTTCTGGCAAGAAATATGTGCTAGGCCTACATTTTCTTTCCCCGTCACCATCCCAACGGGGCTTACCCCGTCTCTTTCCGATCAGTTTCTGTTCTTTTCGTGATCTCTTCAGAGCTGAGACCATCTCACAATTACACGCCCTGTTCACGAACTCACACAACCAAGAATCAACCCATTACTCCTCCAGCAGCAAATGTGTAGTTTTATATCGGTTATATTTTTGTATCCGAAAGCGCTCATTCACTAGAAGGCTAATTAAAATGCCCGCGATCTGGACTGGTCTTTTCTTTGACCACGTATGACAACGCTACAACCACCGCGTCGACAAATTAGAACAGTGCTAGATTTTATAGGCCTAACTCAATTTGAAATGAAATGGGTCAAACACGGCGAAAGCTCTTTGGAGCTGACGCGCACAAATTTCTCTCTTGCTTCTGTCTCTCAGTAACCAGTTGGTGACCATTGCGGTGGTGTACGCACTGCCCATTAAAATACACAGGGTGAGGAATCGTTGTCCTCTCACGAAAAAGAGCGTCAATCGACTGCCTATTAAAACGCATGGGGTAAGGAACCGTTGTCCAGTCACGAAAATAGAGCCCAACTCGTAACCCGACCACGAAATAATAGATTAATTTTCGTGACCTCAACACGTAAAGTCGTGAGACCGGGTTGTACAGCACACAACCCCCATTCATAAAGACACACGACACGTAAAAAAAACTCAGATCCTCCTGCTCACCCTTGTGTTGCACTGATTGATCTCCGCTCTCTGCAGACTTGCGTTTAATAAATCTATTATATTTACTCTACTTCTTCGTTCTGGTGTTTGTCCGTATTAACCAACTCGGAGCGCAACTTGGCAGTGCGACAGCAATTTAAGGTTAAACAAGATTTATAAAAAAAAAATTTTAAACCATTTACACATGTGCATATAAAATCTAAATGTATTCCCTGCCTACACCTTACAAACTAAGGAGAGTGCTATTAAATGTGTAAAGAAGAAAGTATTCACATGTCCTGTGAATAGGTCTGAAATCCTCTCCGCTATAGTATTCCTCATCAGGATAATATTGGCAAAAGCTTTTGCTTCTCGGGACGAACAAGTTCAGCCGTCTTCATCATGCATCGTTTAACAAACTCACTGTCAGAATACGGTTTTGATGCTAATGCTATTTCGTTAGCATTCAGGTAGCTAGCTTATACCAAGGTTTCACTGAATTGTCGCTTTGTGTGAAAATTGACAGTTGTTTCCTCAGGACCGCCTGCAATTCGTTGGTCTTATCTCTCCCCGTGATCATCTTCACTGTCATATCTGTCGGAATCCTCCCAGGTATTTCCGTCCCAATGACCTGGATCCCACTGCACATCAGAACTTTCTACTTTAGTTATATAAGCTCTCACTTGCATCGAGTCAGTGTTACGCTTCGTCTTGCGCCACTTTTTTATTTTAGATACATGCGAAACCGATCGCTCCACTAGTAATGTAATTGTAATCTTTCCACTTGCAACTGAAGCAGTCTCACTTGCATTGTGATTCGCTCGCCCGCAATTCACACATCTGTTGTTTTTTTTCTAATTTTTGCAACTGTAGTTTTTCCAAGCTATCTCTGCTCACTCAACACGCCGTAGCGCAAGCCCACATATGCCGTTGCACTCCCTCTAACAGGGTTTTACGTGCAACCGGGATATATTGCAGTACGGCGGACACCGAGGTAGAATCGCCTTCTCCTACACCACCATCCCATGGTTCGGGCGGTCCTCCTCTGTCCCTCAAACACATTGCAACCACCCACCAATCACTCCGTTCCCAGCCGGGAACGAACTCAGACTTTTTGCCCTCATCCTCCACTTTCACTGCCTTTTTCCTCCAAAACATCTTATGTTATGTACACACTTTTGTACAAACTAACAAAATGTTCACTTATCACAACCACCCCTCGAAAAGTGTTCGTGTTTCAAAAATGTTTTGTACTCACTTTTGTACAAACCAACAAAGTCACATCAAGTATTGAAGCCTCCACAAATTACATGATATTCATGCAAAACTCTTGCCTTGACACTGGACTGGAGAGCTGTCAGTCCGGGCAAAGCAGGCTTCAATAGGCTGGGTGCTGGATCACAATCCGCAACCAATTCTACCGAGACAAGGTTTTCCCTCGCCCTTCACAAAACAAATTCATTTTCATTCAGTTCTTGTCGAAACATTTTCAAAAAGCACAAAATAAGCCCTTCAGAGGTCATGTCAGGACAACTAACATTATTTCTATATCAATATGTCACACAGAGATGCTGAGAACATCCAGACACCACAGAAACAAGTTGAAGAAACATCAGAGTAAGATATTTTAATTATATATGTATTTTTCTATTATATATCAAATCAACATATTGTAATAATGTGACTCAGGTCTGTTTTTACATGAAGATACAAAACAACTTTAATGGAGCTGGAGAGGGAGCAGCTCAGGAAAAGATCACCTCAATGGGGAAAGAGAAGAATGCCTAAAATGACACCGAGGTCAAAATCTCTCCACCAAGGCCAGAGTTAAAACAGGAGGTTAAATTCCCTCTGGGGGCCAAACCAAGCATAATGGAAAGGTCAGGACCCAAAGTGGAATCACGTCTGATAACCATGATATAAGAAAACAGTGAAGAAACAGTAATTATGAAAACTCCCAAAGAACCAAAACCAACGAAGGAAGATGTCACCTATTTCTGATATGGATGAGGCCTCAATTCAGACAAAAAAGAGTCAAAGGACGCCAGAGCCACGCAAGATACAGGGCTGGAGGCTGAAGAGAAATACACAGTAAGAAGGAGCAAGGAGGATAATCAAAAAGTTAAGAAAAGGTGTTGTGAGAAAAATAATATTATTAAAAATCACTGTGTCAAAAGATAAGCATTAAGGTAAAGTAAAGTTAAAAGGTAATAATGTTTGATATTATGGATTCTGCAGTCAGAACTGGCAGATGTTCTGTGTAGGGTTTTGGTGAAATCTGACAGAGTGAAATGTATCAAATGTTACAAGCCTATAGAAAGAGGAATTGCTTAAAATGAGAAAGATACGTAGACGTATATGCCAGCGATTAGTTTATATAATCATTGTAACTAAGTGGTTAAATACGGTTTGAGAGTATAAAAACCCTAGATTTAACGCCTCTTCATGGTGTGTCTGGATAGAAGTGATGTCTCTATTTACCAGAAAGCATTCTGCAAACTTCAAAATGAAATTTTAAGCATTCAGTTATTAAGACTAGATAAATATAAGAGAAAAAAAGTTACTGAAAAGTTTCTAAAAAGTTATTGCTCAGATGCTATCCAAATCATTATCATCCAACGTAGGTGTTCTGCTGCAAATCTAACATGCACATATTGGTGCATACATACTTCATTAGTTAAAACATACAATAAAACGAGTAAACTTCATTGCCCATTGAATTGTGTTGGTGTGCAGAGGTTGGAGAGCTCATGGCTTCATGCTCCTTGAGAAACACTGGGGACAGTTGGGACGATGCTACTTCTCTGGAAGACATATCTGGAGAAAGAATTACCTGGTCTTATATGGAACTACGAATACTTGTGAGTTGTGTTCTAATTCCAGAGGCATTGGAAGTGGAAGGATTCCCACTGGAGAGACTGTTTAAGAGAGACTTTTTTCTTGTCCCTTTTTCGAGGGCCAGGATTTGTGTATATACTGATAGAGAAGTGTGTGTGTGTGTCATCATTGTCCTACTCATATGTGACTATACAAACAGGTAATTTGAACGCAATATGTCTTGTTTATATGTGTGTGTGTGTACTAATATGATAATTTGAATCCACCTTCTGTTACTTCTGAATCTACATCTATGTGTAAGAAAATGTCATGATTCTGTTATACAAATTGATTAAACAAATGTATCATTTAGCTGTTTCTGATGCACTTTACTCCTCATGAATGTATGTCATAAATATATGATATATTGTAATATTATGATCCTATCTTATTACATTATGAGCATCATGTGTTGGTAAAATGTGCATCATAACCTTTGAATACTACTATGTATAAGGTAACATCTATAATTAAATCTCAATTGTGTTTTATTCCTGTTTCTATGCTACTGGCATATTGCAGTTTCTCAGACTGACGTCTGCCAGTGATTCTCTTCTGACCATCTCCAGAAGGCAGACGTTTGTAGGCTGCACTTGCACGTCATGCAGTTTTTTCCTCGCCTGCATGAACCAAAATTTTGTAACATACTGCTGTTTTTTCCTCAGGAATTACACTTCAGTTTGAATCTGTGGAACGTCAACAAACACTGGTTCTGGTGAATTGCGTGCTGTCACAAAACACGCCAAAGCATTCTGGAGTGACCAGTGGTATAAAAAATACTTCTGACATTACAAAACATATACAATATGACCTGTGATGTAAAAAACACATCCAATATGACTTCTGATGTAAAAAAAAAACACATCCAATATGACTTCTGACATCAGAAAACACGTCCAACGTGATTTCTGATATCACAAAACAAATTGACCATTTCTTCTGATGTTAAAAATTGCAGCCATCATGACTTCTGAAATGACAA
This sequence comes from Eupleurogrammus muticus, assembly GCA_036785175.1. Lineage (NCBI taxonomy): Eukaryota > Metazoa > Chordata > Actinopteri > Scombriformes > Trichiuridae > Eupleurogrammus > Eupleurogrammus muticus. The sequence continues at coordinate 460,635 of JAYKQN010000062.1, read as the reverse complement.
AATATATCCAACATAATTTCTGACATCACAATTAATAATTACTGAGTTTCTGTGTGTTTTTTCCTGTCTGTCTCTCTCTGATGTTTGCCCCTTCATTCCTGTTTTCAGGTAGAGGCGGGGCACAGTGTTGGAGTCCTGGCATACCTATCACCAATTCAACCTTTAGTTGATGTTGAATACATGTTGAGTACTTGAACATAATATATAATGCATATTACGTATGTGAATATATTAACTGATGCAATTTAAATCATGGTGAGCACATGAACATAATATGTAATATAATGCATGTTGTCTCTGTGAATATATTAACTGATGCACTATTAACTGAAGCAATTGTTAACTGTTTTCTTTGATGTACTTTTGAATGGCCGAAGTTCAGGTAATGCAGCGGGAGTTGATGAATATTCCATCTAATGCAACTATAAAATGTATGCTTTAATTTATTTTATCTTTGGTCTTGTCTTACCTTCTGATATTTTTTGTCCTTAGTTGTAGCGCATTCTGTGGTCTTTAACCTCTTTATTTAGTGTTTTTAATAATGTTATTATGTGTTACTGTTGTTTAATGTAATAGTGTTGATCTCCAGTGTTTCCTGTTGAGTGTGCCTGCTTGTGTTTATGGGAAATGGGGTGGATGTTTGGTATTTGTGAAGCACTCTGAGTTAGCTTTGTAAACGTTGTATGAAACGTGGTGTATAAATAAAGATCGATTGATTGAAAAGTGTGTTTAAAAAAAGTGTCAATAAGAGGAATCTGCGTAATGTGGAAGCGAACCTGCGACGAGCGGTTCTGAAAGTCAACGCGCTACTAAATGTGCTAAGTAATCGCTATGTACTTTTAAACGTATTCACTGCCCTTTATCCTTGACACCCTGAGTGAGGCGGCGTAGCTCGCGAGGGTATTTGCCTTTGAACGTCACGCAGCGCCGCCGTCAGGACGTATAGCTCAGTGCGTAGTGTCGTTGCTTGGCAACAAAAATACAAAATGGCGCCGGTTCGCTCCCTCTATAGTAGTGGATTTTTTTTTTGTTAAAGTTTTATTTACAATGCCGTTTGCCCCTTCGCGTTTTTAAAAGTGTTAATCAACTCGAAAAAACAATAAATGAACCTGAGGTTGGCTTTTTCAATGAACTAAAACAGTTTCTTAGGTTATATTATTGATTCATATATTAAGTGATGCAATATCAATTGAGACATTTACAAAATCTTTTCTTTGGTGAACTTTAATTGATCTCGGACTCATGTTCAGTGCTTGAACATAATATTGAATATCATGCATATTAAATATATGGATATATTAACTGATGCATTATTAATTGAGGCAATTGTGAACTGTGCAGCGGTTCTTTGATGGATTTTCATTGATGTCTAGTACATAAACAATGTATGTAGTATAATGCCTGTTAAGTGTTTAGGATATTAACTGACGCAATATTTCCTGAGGCAATTACAAAACCTTTTCTTTGATGAACTTTAATTAATGTTGAACACATGTTTAATTGATGTTGACTCCATGGTGAGCACATGAACATAATATAATATAGAATAGTTATATATAAAATAACTGATGCAATTTAAAAATCTGTTCTTTGATGAACTTTCATTGATGTTGAGTATGTTGAGTACTTGAACCTAATATATAATATAATGCCTATAAAGTATGTGAATCTATTAACCGATCCAATATTGACCGAGGCATTTTTAAACAGTTTTCTTTAATGTATTTTCATTGAGGTTGAATACATAACCACAATATGTAATATAATGCCTGTTAAGAATGGGAATATATTAACTGATGCAATTTAAAAATCTGTTCTTTGATGAACTTTAATTGATGTTGAATACATGTTTAATTGATGTTGACTCCATGGTGAGCACACAAACATAATGTGTAATATAATGCATGTTGTCTAGGTGAATATATTAACTGAAGCACTATTAACTGAAGCAATTGTAAACTGTTTTCTTTGATGTACTTTTGAATGGCCGAAGTTCAGGTAATGCAGCGGGAGTTGATGAATATTCCATCTAATGCAACTATAAATCATATGCTCTAATGTATTTTGTCTTTGGTCTTGTCTTACCTTCTGATATTTTTTGTCCTTAGTTGTAGCGCATTCTGTGGTCTTTAACCTCTTTATTTAGTGTTTTTAATAATGTTAATATGTGTTACTGTTGTTTAATGTAATAGTGTTGATCTCCAGTGTTTCGTGTTGAGTGTGCCTGCTTGTGTTTATGGGAAATGGGGTGGATGTTTGGTATTTGTGAAGCACTCTGTGTTAGCTTTGTAAACGTTGTATGAAACGTGGTGTATAAATAAAGCTGGATTGATTGATTGAAAAGTGTTTTTAAAACTAGTGTCAATAAGAGGAATCTCATTGGCCCTAATGTGGAAGCGAACCTGCGACGAGCGGTTCTGAAAGTCAACGCGCTACTAAATGTGCTAAGTAGTCGCTATGTACTTTTAAACGTATTCACTGCCCTTTATCCTTGACACCCTGAGTGAGGCGGCGTAGCTCGCGAGGGTATTTGCCTTTGAATGGCACGCAGCGCCGCCGTCAGGACGTATAGCTCAGTGCGTAGCGTCGTTGCTTGGCAACAAAAATACAAAATGGCGCCGGTTCGCGTCCTCTATAGTACTGGATTTTTTTTTTTCTGTTAAAGTTTTATTTACAATGCGGTTTGCCCCTTCGCGTTTTTAAAAGTGTTAATCAACTCGAAAAAACAATAAATGAACCTGAGGTTGGCTTTTTCAATCAACTAAAACAGTTTCTTAGGTTATATTATTGATTCATATATTAACTGATGCAATTTTAATTGAGACATTTACAAAATCTTTTCTTTGGTAAACTTTAATTGATCTCGGACTCATGTTCAGTGCTTGAACATAATATTGAATATAATGCATATTAAATATATAAATATATTAACTGATGCATTATTAATTGAGGCAATTGTGAACTGTGCAGCGGTTCTTTGATGGATTTTCATTGATGTCTAGTACATAAACAATATATGTAGTATAATGCCTGTTAAGTGTTGAAGATATTAACTGACACAATATTTCCTGAGGCAATGACAAAACCTTTTCTTTGATGAACTTTAATTAATGTTGAACACGTGTTTAATTGATGTTGACTCCATGGTGAGCACATGAACATAATATAATATATAATAGTTATCTATAATATAACTGATGCAATTTAGAAATCTGTTCTTTGACGAACTTTCATTGATGTTGAATACATGTTGAGTACTTGAACCTAATATATAATATAATGCCTATAAAGTGTGTGAATCTATGAACCGATGCAATATTGACCGAGGCATTTTTAAACAGTTTTCTTTAATGTATTTTCATTGAGGTTAAATACATAACCACAATATGTAATATAATGCCTGTTAAGAATGGGAATATATTAACTGATGCAATTTAAAAATCTGTTCTTTGATGAACTTTAATTGATGTTGAATACATGTTTAATTGATGTTGACTCCATGGTGAGCACACAAACATAATATGTGATATAATGCATGTTGTCTAGGTGAATATATTAACTGATGCACTATTAACTGAAGCAATTGTAAACTGTTTTCTTTGATGTACTTTTGAATGGCCGAAGTTCAGGTAATGCAGCGGGAGTTGATGAATATTCCATCTAATGCAACTATAAAATGTATGCTTTAATGTATTTTGTCTTTGGTCTTGTCTTACCTTCTGATATTTTTTGTCCTTAGTTGTAGCGCATTCTGTGGTCTTTAACCTCTTTATTTAGTGTTTTTAATAATGTTATTATGTGTTACTGTTGTTTAATGTAATAGTGTTGATCTCCAGTGTTTCCTGTTGAGTGTGCCTGCTTGTGTTTATGGGAAATGGGGTGGATGTTTGGTATTTGTGAAGCACTCTGTGTTAGCTTTGTAAACGTTGTATGAAACGTGGTGTATAAATAAAGATGGATTGATTGATTGAAAAGTGTTTTTAAAACTAGTGTCAATAAGAGGAATCTCATTGGGCCTAATGTGGAAGCGAACCTGCGACGAGTGGTTCTGAAAGTCAACGCGCTACTAAATGAGCTAAGTAGTCGCTATGTACTTTTAAACGTATTCACTGCCCTTTATCCTTGACACCCTGAGTGAGGCGGCGTAGCTCGCGAGGGTATTTGCCTTTAAATGGCACGCAGCGCCGCCGTCAGGACGTATAGCTCAGTGCGTAGTGTCGTTGCTTGGCAACAAAAATACAAAATGGCGCTGGTTCGCGTCCTCTATAGTACTGGATTTTTTTTTTCTGTTAAAGTTTTATTTACAATGCGGTTTGCCCCTTCGCGTTTTTAAAAGTGTTAATCAACTCGAAAAAACAATAAATGAACCTGAGGTTGGCTTTTTCAATCAACTAAAACAGTTTCTTAGGTTATATTATTGATTCATATATTAACTGATGCAATATTAATTGAGACATTTACAAAATCTTTTCTTTGGTAAACTTTAATTGATCTCGGACTCATGTTCAGTGCTTGAACATAATATTGAATATAATGCATATTAAATATATAAATATATTAACTGATGCATTATTAATTGAGGCAATTGTGAACTGTGCAGCGGTTCTTTGATGGATTTTCATTGATGTCTAGTACATAAACAATATATGTAGTATAATGCCTGTTAAGTGTTGAAGATATTAACTGACACAATATTTCCTGAGGCAATGACAAAACCTTTTCTTTGATGAACTTTAATTAATGTTGAACACGTGTTTAATTGATGTTGACTCCATGGTGAGCACATGAACATAATATAATATATAATAGTTATCTATAATATAACTGATGCAATTTAAAAATCTGTTCTTTGATGAACTTTCATTGATGTTGAATACATGTTGAGTACTTGAACCTAATATATAATATAATGCCTATAAAGTGTGTGAATCTATGAACCGATGCAATATTGACCGAGGCATTTTTAAACAGTTTTCTTTAATGTATTTTCATTGAGGTTAAATACATAACCACAATATGTAATATAATGCCTGTTAAGAATGGGAATATATTAACTGATGCAATTTAAAAATCTGTTCTTTGATGAACTTTAATTGATGTTGAATACATGTTTAATTGATGTTGACTCCATGATGAGCACACAAACATAATATGTGATATAATGCATGTTGTCTAGGTGAATATATTAACTGATGCACTATTAACTGAAGCAATTGTAAACTGTTTTCTTTGATGTACTTTTGAATGGCCGAAGTTCAGGTAATGCAGCGGGAGTTGATGAATATTCCATCTAATGCAACTACAGAATGTATGCTTTAATGTATTTTGTCTTTGGTCTTGTCTTACCTTCTGATATTTTTTGTCCTTAGTTGTAGCGCATTCTGTGGTCTTTAACCTCTTTATTTAGTGTTTTTAATAATGTTATTATGTGTTACTGTTGTTTAATGTAATAGTGTTGATCTCCAGTGTTTCCTGTTGAGTGTGCCTGCTTGTGTTTATGGGAAATGGGGTGGATGTTTGGTATTTGTGAAGCACTCTGTGTTAGCTTTGTAAACGTTGTATGAAACGTGGTGTATAAATAAAGATGGATTGATTGATTGAAAAGTGTTTTTAAAACTAGTGTCAATAAGAGGAATCTCATTGGGCCTAATGTGGAAGCGAACCTGCGACGAGTGGTTCTGAAAGTCAACGCGCTACTAAATGTGCTAAGTAGTCGCTATGTACTTTTAAACGTATTCACTGCCCTTTATCCTTGACACCCTGAGTGAGGCGGCGTAGCTCGCGAGGGTATTTGCCTTTAAATGGCACGCAGCGCCGCCGTCAGAACGTATAGCTCAGTGCGTAGCGTCGTTGCTTGGCAACAAAAATACAAAATGGCGCCGGTTCGCTTCCTCTATAGTACTGGATTTTTTTTTTTCTGTTAAAGTTTTATTTACAATGCGGTTTGCCCCTTCGCGTTTTTAAAAGTGTTCATCAACTCGAAAAAACAATAAATGAACCTGAGGTTGGCTTTTTCAATCAACTAAAACAGTTTCTTAGGTTATATTATTGATTCATATATTAACTGATGCAATTTTAATTGAGACATTTACTAAATCTTTTCTTCGGTGAACTTTAATTGATCTCGGACTCATGTTCAGTGCTTGAACATAATATTGAATATAATGCATATTAAATATATGAATATATTAACTGATGCATTATTAATTGAGGCAATTGTGAACTGTGCAGCGGTTCTTTGATGGATTTTCATTGATGTCTAGTACATAAACAATATATGTAGTATAATGCCTGTTAAGTGTTGAAGATATTAACTGACACAATATTTCCTGAGGCAATGACAAAACCTTTTCTTTGATGAACTTTAATTAATGTTGAACACGTGTTTAATTGTTGTTGACTCCATGGTGAGCACATGAACATAATATAATATATAATAGTTATCTATAATATAACTGATGCAATTTAAAAATCTGTTCTTTGATGAACTTTCATTGATGTTGAATACATGTTGAGTACTTGAACCTAATATATAATATAATGCCTATAAAGTGTGTGAATCTATGAACCGATGCAATATTGACCGAGGCATTTTTAAACAGTTTTCTTTAATGTATTTTCATTGAGGTTAAATACATAACCACAATATGTAATATAATGCCTGTTAAGAATGGGAATATATTAACTGATGCAATTTAAAAATCTGTTCTTTGATGAACTTTAATTGATGTTGAATACATGTTTAATTGATGTTGACTCCATGGTGAGCACACAAACATAATATGTGATATAATGCATGTTGTCTAGGTGAATATATTAACTGATGCACTATTAACTGAAGCAATTGTAAACTGTTTTCTTTGATGTACTTTTGAATGGCCGAAGTTCAGGTAATGCAGCGGGAGTTGATGAATATTCCATCTAATGCAACTACAGAATGTATGCTTTAATGTATTTTGTCTTTGGTCTTGTCTTACCTTCTGATATTTTTTGTCCTTAGTTGTAGCGCATTCTGTGGTCTTTAACCTCTTTATTTAGTGTTTTTAATAATGTTATTATGTGTTACTGTTGTTTAATGTAATAGTGTTGATCTCCAGTGTTTCCTGTTGAGTGTGCCTGCTTGTGTTTATGGGAAATGGGGTGGATGTTTGGTATTTGTGAAGCACTCTGTGTTAGCTTTGTAAACGTTGTATGAAACGTGGTGTATAAATAAAGATGGATTGATTGATTGAAAAGTGTTTTTAAAACTAGTGTCAATAAGAGGAATCTCATTGGGCCTAATGTGGAAGCGAACCTGCGACGAGTGGTTCTGAAAGTCAACGCGCTACTAAATGTGCTAAGTAGTCGCTATGTACTTTTAAACGTATTCACTGCCCTTTATCCTTGACACCCTGAGTGAGGCGGCGTAGCTCGCGAGGGTATTTGCCTTTAAATGGCACGCAGCGCCGCCGTCAGAACGTATAGCTCAGTGCGTAGCGTCGTTGCTTGGCAACAAAAATACAAAATGGCGCCGGTTCGCTTCCTCTATAGTACTGGATTTTTTTTTTTCTGTTAAAGTTTTATTTACAATGCGGTTTGCCCCTTCGCGTTTTTAAAAGTGTTCATCAACTCGAAAAAACAATAAATGAACCTGAGGTTGGCTTTTTCAATCAACTAAAACAGTTTCTTAGGTTATATTATTGATTCATATATTAACTGATGCAATTTTAATTGAGACATTTACTAAATCTTTTCTTCGGTGAACTTTAATTGATCTCGGACTCATGTTCAGTGCTTGAACATAATATTGAATATAATGCATATTAAATATATGAATATATTAACTGATGCATTATTAATTGAGGCAATTGTGAACTGTGCAGCGGTTCTTTGATGGATTTTCATTGATGTCTAGTACATAAACAATATATGTAGTATAATGCCTGTTAAGTGTTGAAGATATTAACTGACACAATATTTCCTGAGGCAATGACAAAACCTTTTCTTTGATGAACTCTAATTAATGTTGAACACATGTTTAATTGATGTTGACTCCATGGTGAGCACATGAACATAATATAATATATAGTAGTTATCTATAATATAACTGATGCAATTTAGAAATCTGTTCTTTGACGAACTTTCATTGATGTTGAATACATGTTGAGTACTTGAACCTAATATATAATATAATGCCTATAAAGTGTGTGAATCTATGAACCGATGCAATATTGACCGAGGCATTTTTAAACAGTTTTCTTTAATGTATTTTCATTGAGGTTGAATACATAACTACAATATGTAATATAATGCCTGTTAAGAATGGGAATATATTAACTGATGCAATTTAAAAATCTGTTCTTTGATGAACTCTAATTGATGTTGAATACATGTTTAATTGATGTTGACTCCATGGTGAGCACACAAACATCATATGTAATATAATGCATGTTGTCTAGGTGAATATATTAACTGATGCACTATTAACTGAAGCAATTGTAAACTGTTTTCTTTGATGTACTTTTGAATGGCCGAAGTTCAGGTAATGCAGCGGGAGTTGATGAATATTCCATCTAATGCAACTACAGAATGTATGCTTTAATGTATTTTGTCTTTGGTCTTGTCTTACCTTCTGATATTTTTTGTCCTTAGTTGTAGCGCATTCTGTGGTCTTTAACCTCTTTATTTAGTGTTTTTAATAATGTTATTATGTGTTACTGTTGTTTAATGTAATAGTGTTGATCTCCAGTGTTTCCTGTTGAGTGTGCCTGCTTGTGTTTATGGGAAATGGGGTGGATGTTTGGTATTTGTGAAGCACTCTGTGTTAGCTTTGTAAACGTTGTATGAAACGTGGTGTATAAATAAAGATGGATTGATTGATTGAAAAGTGTTTTTAAAACTAGTGTCAATAAGAGGAATCTCATTGGGCCTAATGTGGAAGCGAACCTGCGACGAGTGGTTCTGAAAGTCAACGCGCTACTAAATGAGCTAAGTAGTCGCTATGTACTTTTAAACGTATTCACTGCCCTTTATCCTTGACACCCTGAGTGAGGCGGCGTAGCTCGCGAGGGTATTTGCCTTTAAATGGCACGCAGCGCCGCCGTCAGGACGTATAGCTCAGTGCGTAGTGTCGTTGCTTGGCAACAAAAATACAAAATGGCGCTGGTTCGCGTCCTCTATAGTACTGGATTTTTTTTTTCTGTTAAAGTTTTATTTACAATGCGGTTTGCCCCTTCGCGTTTTTAAAAGTGTTAATCAACTCGAAAAAACAATAAATGAACCTGAGGTTGGCTTTTTCAATCAACTAAAACAGTTTCTTAGGTTATATTATTGATTCATATATTAACTGATGCAATATTAATTGAGACATTTACAAAATCTTTTCTTTGGTAAACTTTAATTGATCTCGGACTCATGTTCAGTGCTTGAACATAATATTGAATATAATGCATATTAAATATATAAATATATTAACTGATGCATTATTAATTGAGGCAATTGTGAACTGTGCAGCGGTTCTTTGATGGATTTTCATTGATGTCTAGTACATAAACAATATATGTAGTATAATGCCTGTTAAGTGTTGAAGATATTAACTGACACAATATTTCCTGAGGCAATGACAAAACCTTTTCTTTGATGAACTTTAATTAATGTTGAACACGTGTTTAATTGATGTTGACTCCATGGTGAGCACATGAACATAATATAATATATAATAGTTATCTATAATATAACTGATGCAATTTAAAAATCTGTTCTTTGATGAACTTTCATTGATGTTGAATACATGTTGAGTACTTGAACCTAATATATAATATAATGCCTATAAAGTGTGTGAATCTATGAACCGATGCAATATTGACCGAGGCATTTTTAAACAGTTTTCTTTAATGTATTTTCATTGAGGTTAAATACATAACCACAATATGTAATATAATGCCTGTTAAGAATGGGAATATATTAACTGATGCAATTTAAAAATCTGTTCTTTGATGAACTTTAATTGATGTTGAATACATGTTTAATTGATGTTGACTCCATGGTGAGCACACAAACATAATATGTGATATAATGCATGTTGTCTAGGTGAATATATTAACTGATGCACTATTAACTGAAGCAATTGTAAACTGTTTTCTTTGATGTACTTTTGAATGGCCGAAGTTCAGGTAATGCAGCGGGAGTTGATGAATATTCCATCTAATGCAACTACAGAATGTATGCTTTAATGTATTTTGTCTTTGGTCTTGTCTTACCTTCTGATATTTTTTGTCCTTAGTTGTAGCGCATTCTGTGGTCTTTAACCTCTTTATTTAGTGTTTTTAATAATGTTATTATGTGTTACTGTTGTTTAATGTAATAGTGTTGATCTCCAGTGTTTCCTGTTGAGTGTGCCTGCTTGTGTTTATGGGAAATGGGGTGGATGTTTGGTATTTGTGAAGCACTCTGTGTTAGCTTTGTAAACGTTGTATGAAACGTGGTGTATAAATAAAGATGGATTGATTGATTGAAAAGTGTTTTTAAAACTAGTGTCAATAAGAGGAATCTCATTGGGCCTAATGTGGAAGCGAACCTGCGACGAGTGGTTCTGAAAGTCAACGCGCTACTAAATGTGCTAAGTAGTCGCTATGTACTTTTAAACGTATTCACTGCCCTTTATCCTTGACACCCTGAGTGAGGCGGCGTAGCTCGCGAGGGTATTTGCCTTTAAATGGCACGCAGCGCCGCCGTCAGAACGTATAGCTCAGTGCGTAGCGTCGTTGCTTGGCAACAAAAATACAAAATGGCGCCGGTTCGCTTCCTCTATAGTACTGGATTTTTTTTTTTCTGTTAAAGTTTTATTTACAATGCGGTTTGCCCCTTCGCGTTTTTAAAAGTGTTCATCAACTCGAAAAAACAATAAATGAACCTGAGGTTGGCTTTTTCAATCAACTAAAACAGTTTCTTAGGTTATATTATTGATTCATATATTAACTGATGCAATTTTAATTGAGACATTTACTAAATCTTTTCTTCGGTGAACTTTAATTGATCTCGGACTCATGTTCAGTGCTTGAACATAATATTGAATATAATGCATATTAAATATATGAATATATTAACTGATGCATTATTAATTGAGGCAATTGTGAACTGTGCAGCGGTTCTTTGATGGATTTTCATTGATGTCTAGTACATAAACAATATATGTAGTATAATGCCTGTTAAGTGTTGAAGATATTAACTGACACAATATTTCCTGAGGCAATGACAAAACCTTTTCTTTGATGAACTTTAATTAATGTTGAACACGTGTTTAATTGTTGTTGACTCCATGGTGAGCACATGAACATAATATAATATATAATAGTTATCTATAATATAACTGATGCAATTTAAAAATCTGTTCTTTGATGAACTTTCATTGATGTTGAATACATGTTGAGTACTTGAACCTAATATATAATATAATGCCTATAAAGTGTGTGAATCTATGAACCGATGCAATATTGACCGAGGCATTTTTAAACAGTTTTCTTTAATGTATTTTCATTGAGGTTAAATACATAACCACAATATGTAATATAATGCCTGTTAAGAATGGGAATATATTAACTGATGCAATTTAAAAATCTGTTCTTTGATGAACTTTAATTGATGTTGAATACATGTTTAATTGATGTTGACTCCATGGTGAGCACACAAACATAATATGTGATATAATGCATGTTGTCTAGGTGAATATATTAACTGATGCACTATTAACTGAAGCAATTGTAAACTGTTTTCTTTGATGTACTTTTGAATGGCCGAAGTTCAGGTAATGCAGCGGGAGTTGATGAATATTCCATCTAATGCAACTACAGAATGTATGCTTTAATGTATTTTGTCTTTGGTCTTGTCTTACCTTCTGATATTTTTTGTCCTTAGTTGTAGCGCATTCTGTGGTCTTTAACCTCTTTATTTAGTGTTTTTAATAATGTTATTATGTGTTACTGTTGTTTAATGTAATAGTGTTGATCTCCAGTGTTTCCTGTTGAGTGTGCCTGCTTGTGTTTATGGGAAATGGGGTGGATGTTTGGTATTTGTGAAGCACTCTGTGTTAGCTTTGTAAACGTTGTATGAAACGTGGTGTATAAATAAAGATGGATTGATTGATTGAAAAGTGTTTTTAAAACTAGTGTCAATAAGAGGAATCTCATTGGGCCTAATGTGGAAGCGAACCTGCGACGAGTGGTTCTGAAAGTCAACGCGCTACTAAATGTGCTAAGTAGTCGCTATGTACTTTTAAACGTATTCACTGCCCTTTATCCTTGACACCCTGAGTGAGGCGGCGTAGCTCGCGAGGGTATTTGCCTTTAAATGGCACGCAGCGCCGCCGTCAGAACGTATAGCTCAGTGCGTAGCGTCGTTGCTTGGCAACAAAAATACAAAATGGCGCCGGTTCGCTTCCTCTATAGTACTGGATTTTTTTTTTCTGTTAAAGTTTTATTTACAATGCGGTTTGCCCCTTCGCGTTTTTAAAAGTGTTCATCAACTCGAAAAAACAATAAATGAACCTGAGGTTGGCTTTTTCAATCAACTAAAACAGTTTCTTAGGTTATATTATTGATTCATATATTAACTGATGCAATTTTAATTGAGACATTTACTAAATCTTTTCTTCGGTGAACTTTAATTGATCTCGGACTCATGTTCAGTGCTTGAACATAATATTGAATATAATGCATATTAAATATATGAATATATTAACTGATGCATTATTAATTGAGGCAATTGTGAACTGTGCAGCGGTTCTTTGATGGATTTTCATTGATGTCTAGTACATAAACAATATATGTAGTATAATGCCTGTTAAGTGTTGAAGATATTAACTGACACAATATTTCCTGAGGCAATGACAAAACCTTTTCTTTGATGAACTCTAATTAATGTTGAACACATGTTTAATTGATGTTGACTCCATGGTGAGCACATGAACATAATATAATATATAGTAGTTATCTATAATATAACTGATGCAATTTAGAAATCTGTTCTTTGACGAACTTTCATTGATGTTGAATACATGTTGAGTACTTGAACCTAATATATAATATAATGCCTATAAAGTGTGTGAATCTATGAACCGATGCAATATTGACCGAGGCATTTTTAAACAGTTTTCTTTAATGTATTTTCATTGAGGTTGAATACATAACTACAATATGTAATATAATGCCTGTTAAGAATGGGAATATATTAACTGATGCAATTTAAAAATCTGTTCTTTGATGAACTCTAATTGATGTTGAATACATGTTTAATTGATGTTGACTCCATGGTGAGCACACAAACATCATATGTAATATAATGCATGTTGTCTAGGTGAATATATTAACTGATGCGCTATTAACTGAAGCAATTGTAAACTGTTTTCTTTGATGTACTTTTGAATGGCCGAAGTTCAGGTAATGCAGCGGGACTTGATGAATATTCCATCTAATGCAACTATAAAATGTATGCTTTAATGTATTTTGTCTTTGGTCTTGTCTTACCTTCTGACATTTTTTGTCCTTAGTTGTAGCGCATTCTGTGGTCTTTAACCTCTTTATTTAGTGTTTTTAATAATGTTATTATGTGTTACTGTTGTTTAATGTAATAGTGTTGATCTCCAGTGTTTCCTGTTGAGTGTGCCTGCTTGTGTTTATGGGAAATGGGGTGGATGTTTGGTATTTGTGAAGCACTCTGTGTTAGCTTTGTAAACGTTGTATGAAACGTGGTGTATAAATAAAGATGGATTGATTGATTGAAAAGTGTTTTTAAAACTAGTGTCAATAAGAGGAATCTCATTGGGCCTAATGTGGAAGCGAACCTGCGACGAGTGGTTCTGAAAGTCAACGCGCTACTAAATGAGCTAAGTAGTCGCTATGTACTTTTAAACGTATTCACTGCCCTTTATCCTTGACACCCTGAGTGAGGCGGCGTAGCTCGCGAGGGTATTTGCCTTTAAATGGCACGCAGCGCCGCCGTCAGGACGTATAGCTCAGTGCGTAGTGTCGTTGCTTGGCAACAAAAATACAAAATGGCGCTGGTTCGCGTCCTCTATAGTACTGGATTTTTTTTTTCTGTTAAAGTTTTATTTACAATGCGGTTTGCCCCTTCGCGTTTTTAAAAGTGTTAATCAACTCGAAAAAACAATAAATGAACCTGAGGTTGGCTTTTTCAATCAACTAAAACAGTTTCTTAGGTTATATTATTGATTCATATATTAACTGATGCAATATTAATTGAGACATTTACAAAATCTTTTCTTTGGTAAACTTTAATTGATCTCGGACTCATGTTCAGTGCTTGAACATAATATTGAATATAATGCATATTAAATATATAAATATATTAACTGATGCATTATTAATTGAGGCAATTGTGAACTGTGCAGCGGTTCTTTGATGGATTTTCATTGATGTCTAGTACATAAACAATATATGTAGTATAATGCCTGTTAAGTGTTGAAGATATTAACTGACACAATATTTCCTGAGGCAATGACAAAACCTTTTCTTTGATGAACTTTAATTAATGTTGAACACGTGTTTAATTGATGTTGACTCCATGGTGAGCACATGAACATAATATAATATATAATAGTTATCTATAATATAACTGATGCAATTTAAAAATCTGTTCTTTGATGAACTTTCATTGATGTTGAATACATGTTGAGTACTTGAACCTAATATATAATATAATGCCTATAAAGTGTGTGAATCTATGAACCGATGCAATATTGACCGAGGCATTTTTAAACAGTTTTCTTTAATGTATTTTCATTGAGGTTAAATACATAACCACAATATGTAATATAATGCCTGTTAAGAATGGGAATATATTAACTGATGCAATTTAAAAATCTGTTCTTTGATGAACTTTAATTGATGTTGAATACATGTTTAATTGATGTTGACTCCATGGTGAGCACACAAACATAATATGTGATATAATGCATGTTGTCTAGGTGAATATATTAACTGATGCACTATTAACTGAAGCAATTGTAAACTGTTTTCTTTGATGTACTTTTGAATGGCCGAAGTTCAGGTAATGCAGCGGGAGTTGATGAATATTCCATCTAATGCAACTACAGAATGTATGCTTTAATGTATTTTGTCTTTGGTCTTGTCTTACCTTCTGATATTTTTTGTCCTTAGTTGTAGCGCATTCTGTGGTCTTTAACCTCTTTATTTAGTGTTTTTAATAATGTTATTATGTGTTACTGTTGTTTAATGTAATAGTGTTGATCTCCAGTGTTTCCTGTTGAGTGTGCCTGCTTGTGTTTATGGGAAATGGGGTGGATGTTTGGTATTTGTGAAGCACTCTGTGTTAGCTTTGTAAACGTTGTATGAAACGTGGTGTATAAATAAAGATGGATTGATTGATTGAAAAGTGTTTTTAAAACTAGTGTCAATAAGAGGAATCTCATTGGGCCTAATGTGGAAGCGAACCTGCGACGAGTGGTTCTGAAAGTCAACGCGCTACTAAATGTGCTAAGTAGTCGCTATGTACTTTTAAACGTATTCACTGCCCTTTATCCTTGACACCCTGAGTGAGGCGGCGTAGCTCGCGAGGGTATTTGCCTTTAAATGGCACGCAGCGCCGCCGTCAGAACGTATAGCTCAGTGCGTAGCGTTGTTGCTTGGCAACAAAAATACAAAATGGCGCCGGTTCGCGTCCTCTATAGTACTGGATTTTTTTTTTTCTGTTAAAGTTTTATTTACAATGCGGTTTGCCCCTTCGCGTTTTTAAAAGTGTTCATCAACTCGAAAAAACAATAAATGAACCTGAGGTTGGCTTTTTCAATCAACTAAAACAGTTTCTTAGGTTATATTATTGATTCATATATTAACTGATGCAATTTTAATTGAGACATTTACTAAATCTTTTCTTTGGTGAACTTTAATTGATCTCGGACTCATGTTCAGTGCTTGAACATAATATTGAATATAATGCATATTAAATATATGAATATATTAACTGATGCATTATTAATTGAGGCAATTGTGAACTGTGCAGCGGTTCTTTGATGGATTTTCATTGATGTCTAGTACATAAACAATATATGTAGTATAATGCCTGTTAAGTGTTGAAGATATTAACTGACACAATATTTCCTGAGGCAATGACAAAACCTTTTCTTTGATGAACTTTAATTAATGTTGAACACGTGTTTAATTGATGTTGACTCCATGGTGAGCACATGAACATAATATAATATATAATAGTTATCTATAATATAACTGATGCAATTTAGAAATCTGTTCTTTGACGAACTTTCATTGATGTTGAATACATGTTGAGTACTTGAACCTAATATATAATATAATGCCTATAAAGTGTGTGAATCTATGAACCGATGCAATATTGACCGAGGCATTTTTAAACAGTTTTCTTTAATGTATTTTCATTGAGGTTGAATACATAACCACAATATGTAATATAATGCCTGTTAAGAATGGGAATATATTAACTGATGCAATTTAAAAATCTGTTCTTTGATGAACTTTAATTGATGTTGAATACATGTTTAATTGATGTTGACTCCATGGTGAGCACACAAACATAATATGTGATATAATGCATGTTGTCTAGGTGAATATATTAACTGATGCACTATTAACTGAAGCAATTGTAAACTGTTTTCTTTGATGTACTTTTGAATGGCCGAAGTTCAGGTAATGCAGCGGGAGTTGATGAATATTCCATCTAATGCAACTATAAAATGTATGCTTTAATGTATTTTGTCTTTGGTCTTGTCTTACCTTCTGATATTTTTTGTCCTTAGTTGTAGCGCATTCTGTGGTCTTTAACCTCTTTATTTAGTGTTTTAATAATGTTATTATGTGTTACTGTTGTTTAATGTAATAGTGTTGATCTCCAGTGTTTCCTGTTGAGTGTGCCTGCTTGTGTTTATGGGAAATGGGGTGGATGTTTGGTATTTGTGAAGCACTCTGTGTTAGCTTTGTAAACGTTGTATGAAACGTGGTGTATAAATAAAGATGGATTGATTGATTGAAAAGTGTTTTTAAAACTAGTGTCAATAAGAGGAATCTCATTGGGCCTAATGTGGAAGCGAACCTGCGACGAGTGGTTCTGAAAGTCAACGCGCTACTAAATGAGCTAAGTAGTCGCTATGTACTTTTAAACGTATTCACTGCCCTTTATCCTTGACACCCTGAGTGAGGCGGCGTAGCTCGCGAGGGTATTTGCCTTTGAATGGCACGCAGCGCCGCCGTCAGGACGTATAGCTCAGTGCGTAGCGTCGTTGCTTGGCAACAAAAATACAAAATGGCGCCGGTTCGCGTCCTCTATAGTACTGGATTTTTTTTTTTCTGTTAAAGTTTTATTTACAATGCGGTTTGCCCCTTCGCGTTTTTAAAAGTGTTAATCAACTCGAAAAAACAATAAATGAACCTGAGGTTGGCTTTTTCAATCAACTAAAACAGTTTCTTAGGTTAATTATTGATTCATATATTAACTGATGCAATTTTAATTGAGACATTTACTAAATCTTTTCTTCGGTGAACTTTAATTGATCTCGGACTCATGTTCAGTGCTTGAACATAATATTGAATATAATGCATATTAAATATATGAATATATTAACTGATGCATTATTAATTGAGGCAATTGTGAACTGTGCAGCGGTTCTTTGATGGATTTTCATTGATGTCTAGTACATAAACAATATATGTAGTATAATGCCTGTTAAGTGTTGAAGATATTAACTGACACAATATTTCCTGAGGCAATGACAAAACCTTTTCTTTGATGAACTCTAATTAATGTTGAACACATGTTTAATTGATGTTGACTCCATGGTGAGCACATGAACATAATATAATATATAGTAGTTATCTATAATATAACTGATGCAATTTAGAAATCTGTTCTTTGACGAACTTTCATTGATGTTGAATACATGTTGAGTACTTGAACCTAATATATAATATAATGCCTATAAAGTGTGTGAATCTATGAACCGATGCAATATTGACCGAGGCATTTTTAAACAGTTTTCTTTAATGTATTTTCATTGAGGTTGAATACATAACTACAATATGTAATATAATGCCTGTTAAGAATGGGAATATATTAACTGATGCAATTTAAAAATCTGTTCTTTGATGAACTCTAATTGATGTTGAATACATGTTTAATTGATGTTGACTCCATGGTGAGCACACAAACATCATATGTAATATAATGCATGTTGTCTAGGTGAATATATTAACTGATGCGCTATTAACTGAAGCAATTGTAAACTGTTTTCTTTGATGTACTTTTGAATGGCCGAAGTTCAGGTAATGCAGCGGGACTTGATGAATATTCCATCTAATGCAACTATAAAATGTATGCTTTAATGTATTTTGTCTTTGGTCTTGTCTTACCTTCTGACATTTTTTGTCCTTAGTTGTAGCGCATTCTGTGGTCTTTAACCTCTTTATTTAGTGTTTTTAATAATGTTATTATGTGTTACTGTTGTTTAATGTAATAGTGTTGATCTCCAGTGTTTCCTGTTGAGTGTGCCTGCTTGTGTTTATGGGAAATGGGGTGGATGTTTGGTATTTGTGAAGCACTCTGAGTTAGCTTTGTAAACGTTGTATGAAACGTGGTGTATAAATAAAGCTGGATTGATTGAAAAGTGTTTTTAAAACTAGTGTCAATAAGAGGAATCTGATTGGGCAGAATGTGGAAGCGAACCTGCGACGAGCGGTTCTGAAAGTCAACGCGCTACTAAATGAGCTAAGTAGTCGCTATGTACTTTTAAACGTATTCACTGCGTTTTATCCTTGACACCCTGAGTGAGGCGGCGTAGCTCGCGAGGGTATTTGCCTTTGAATGGCACGCAGCGCCGCCGTCAGGACGTATAGCTCAGTGCGTAGCGTCGTTGCTTGGCAACAAAAATACAAAATGGCGCCGGTTCGCTTCCCCTATAGTACTGTTTTTTTTTTTTTTTGTTAAAGTGTTATTTACAATGCGGTTTGCCCCTTCGCGTTTTTAAAAGTGTTCATCAACTCGAAAAAACAATAAATGAACCTGAGGTTGGCTTTTTCAATCAACTAAAACAGTTTCTTAGGTTATATTATTGATTCATATATTAACTGATGCAATTTTAATTGAGACATTTACTAAATCTTTTCTTTGGTGAACTTTAATTGATCTCGGACTCATGTTCAGTGCTTGAACATAATATTGAATATAATGCATATTAAATATATGAATATATTAACTGATGCATTATTAATTGAGGCAATTGTGAACTGTGCAGCGGTTCTTTGATGGATTTTCATTGATGTCTAGTACATAAACAATATATGTAGTATAATGCCTGTTAAGTGTTAAAGATATTAACTGACACAATATTTCCTGAGGCAATGACAAAACCTTTTCTTTGATGAACTTTAATTAATGTTGAACACGTGTTTAATTGATGTTGACTCCATGGTGAGCACATGAACATAATATAATATATAATAGTTATCTATAATATAACTGATGCAATTTAAAAATCTGTTCTTTGATGAACTTTCATTGATGTTGAATACATGTTGAGTACTTGAACCTAATATATAATATAATGCCTATAAAGTGTGTGAATCTATGAACCGATGCAATATTGACCGAGGCATTTTTAAACAGTTTTCTTTAATGTATTTTCATTGAGGTTGAATACATAACCACAATATGTAATATAATGCCTGTTAAGAATGGGAATATATTAACTGATGCAATTTAAAAATCTGTTCTTTGATGAACTCTAATTGATGTTGAATACATGTTTAATTGATGTTGACTCCATGGTGAGCACACAAACATCATGTGTAATATAATGCATGTTGTCTAGGTGAATATATTAACTGATGCGCTATTAACTGAAGCAATTGTAAACTGTTTTCTTTGATGTACTTTTGAATGGCCGAAGTTCAGGTAATGCAGCGGGAGTTGATGAATATTCCATCTAATGCAACTATAAAATGTATGCTTTAATGTATTTTGTCTTTGGTCTTGTCTTACCTTCTGACATTTTTTGTCCTTAGTTGTAGCGCATTCTGTGGTCTTTAACCTCTTTATTTAGTGTTTTTAATAATGTTATTATGTGTTACTGTTGTTTAATGTAATAGTGTTGATCTCCAGTGTTTCCTGTTGAGTGTGCCTGCTTGTGTTTATGGGAAATGGGGTGGATGTTTGGTATTTGTGAAGCACTCTGAGTTAGCTTTGTAAACGTTGTATGAAACGTGGTGTATAAATAAAGCTGGATTGATTGAAAAGTGTTTTTAAAACTAGTGTCAATAAGAGGAATCTGATTGGGCAGAATGTGGAAGCGAACCTGCGACGAGCGGTTCTGAAAGTCAACGCGCTACTAAATGAGCTAAGTAGTCGCTATGTACTTTTAAACGTATTCACTGCGTTTTATCCTTGACACCCTGAGTGAGGCGGCGTAGCTCGCGAGGGTATTTGCCTTTGAATGGCACGCAGCGCCGCCGTCAGGACGTATAGCTCAGTGCGTAGCGTCGTTGCTTGGCAACAAAAATACAAAATGGCGCCGGTTCGCTTCCCCTATAGTACTGTTTTTTTTTTTTTTTGTTAAAGTGTTATTTACAATGCGGTTTGCCCCTTCGCGTTTTTAAAAGTGTTCATCAACTCGAAAAAACAATAAATGAACCTGAGGTTGGCTTTTTCAATCAACTAAAACAGTTTCTTAGGTTATATTATTGATTCATATATTAACTGATGCAATTTTAATTGAGACATTTACTAAATCTTTTCTTTGGTGAACTTTAATTGATCTCGGACTCATGTTCAGTGCTTGAACATAATATTGAATATAATGCATATTAAATATATGAATATATTAACTGATGCATTATTAATTGAGGCAATTGTGAACTGTGCAGCGGTTCTTTGATGGATTTTCATTGATGTCTAGTACATAAACAATATATGTAGTATAATGCCTGTTAAGTGTTAAAGATATTAACTGACACAATATTTCCTGAGGCAATGACAAAACCTTTTCTTTGATGAACTTTAATTAATGTTGAACACGTGTTTAATTGATGTTGACTCCATGGTGAGCACATGAACATAATATAATATATAATAGTTATCTATAATATAACTGATGCAATTTAAAAATCTGTTCTTTGATGAACTTTCATTGATGTTGAATACATGTTGAGTACTTGAACCTAATATATAATATAATGCCTATAAAGTGTGTGAATCTATGAACCGATGCAATATTGACCGAGGCATTTTTAAACAGTTTTCTTTAATGTATTTTCATTGAGGTTGAATACATAACCACAATATGTAATATAATGCCTGTTAAGAATGGGAATATATTAACTGATGCAATTTAAAAATCTGTTCTTTGATGAACTCTAATTGATGTTGAATACATGTTTAATTGATGTTGACTCCATGGTGAGCACACAAACATCATGTGTAATATAATGCATGTTGTCTAGGTGAATATATTAACTGATGCGCTATTAACTGAAGCAATTGTAAACTGTTTTCTTTGATGTACTTTTGAATGGCCGAAGTTCAGGTAATGCAGCGGGAGTTGATGAATATTCCATCTAATGCAACTATAAAATGTATGCTTTAATGTATTTTGTCTTTGGTCTTGTCTTACCTTCTGACATTTTTTGTCCTTAGTTGTAGCGCATTCTGTGGTCTTTAACCTCTTTATTTAGTGTTTTTAATAATGTTATTATGTGTTACTGTTGTTTAATGTAATAGTGTTGATCTCCAGTGTTTCCTGTTGAGTGTGCCTGCTTGTGTTTATGGGAAATGGGGTGGATGTTTGGTATTTGTGAAGCACTCTGAGTTAGCTTTGTAAACGTTGTATGAAACGTGGTGTATAAATAAAGCTGGATTGATTGAAAAGTGTTTTTAAAACTAGTGTCAATAAGAGGAATCTGATTGGGCAGAATGTGGAAGCGAACCTGCGACGAGCGGTTCTGAAAGTCAACGCGCTACTAAATGAGCTAAGTAGTCGCTATGTACTTTTAAACGTATTCACTGCGTTTTATCCTTGACACCCTGAGTGAGGCGGCGTAGCTCGCGAGGGTATTTGCCTTTGAATGGCACGCATCGCCGCCGTCAGGACGTATAGCTCAGTGCGTAGCGTCGTTGCTTGGCAACAAAAATACAAAATGGCGCCGGTTCGCTTCCCCTATAGTACTGTTTTTTTTTTTTTTTTGTTAAAGTGTTATTTACAATGCGGTTTGCCCCTTCGCGTTTTTAAAAGTGTTCATCAACTCGAAAAAACAATAAATGAACCTGAGGTTGGCTTTTTCAATCAACTAAAACAGTTTCTTAGGTTATATTATTGATTCATATATTAACTGATGCAATTTTAATTGAGACATTTACTAAATCTTTTCTTTGGTGAACTTTAATTGATCTCGGACTCATGTTCAGTGCTTGAACATAATATTGAATATAATGCATATTAAATATATGAATATATTAACTGATGCATTATTAATTGAGGCAATTGTGAACTGTGCAGCGGTTCTTTGATGGATTTTCATTGATGTCTAGTACATAAACAATATATGTAGTATAATGCCTGTTAAGTGTTGAAGATATTAACTGACACAATATTTCCTGAGGCAATGACAAAACCTTTTCTTTGATGAACTTTAATTAATGTTGAACACGTGTTTAATTGATGTTGACTCCATGGTGAGCACATGAACATAATATAATATATAATAGTTATCTATAATATAACTGATGCAATTTAAAAATCTGTTCTTTGATGAACTTTCATTGATGTTGAATACATGTTGAGTACTTGAACCTAATATATAATATAATGCCTATAAAGTGTGTGAATCTATGAACCGATGCAATATTGACCGAGGCATTTTTAAACAGTTTTCTTTAATGTATTTTCATTGAGGTTGAATACATAACCACAATATGTAATATAATGCCTGTTAAGAATGGGAATATATTAACTGATGCAATTTAAAAATCTGTTCTTTGATGAACTCTAATTGATGTTGAATACATGTTTAATTGATGTTGACTCCATGGTGAGCACACAAACATCATGTGTAATATAATGCATGTTGTCTAGGTGAATATATTAACTGATGCGCTATTAACTGAAGCAATTGTAAACTGTTTTCTTTGATGTACTTTTGAATGGCCGAAGTTCAGGTAATGCAGCGGGAGTTGATGAATATTCCATCTAATGCAACTATAAAATGTATGCTTTAATGTATTTTGTCTTTGGTCTTGTCTTACCTTCTGACATTTTTTGTCCTTAGTTGTAGCGCATTCTGTGGTCTTTAACCTCTTTATTTAGTGTTTTTAATAATGTTATTATGTGTTACTGTTGTTTAATGTAATAGTGTTGATCTCCAGTGTTTCCTGTTGAGTGTGCCTGCTTGTGTTTATGGGAAATGGGGTGGATGTTTGGTATTTGTGAAGCACTCTGAGTTAGCTTTGTAAACGTTGTATGAAACGTGGTGTATAAATAAAGCTGGATTGATTGAAAAGTGTTTTTAAAACTAGTGTCAATAAGAGGAATCTGATTGGGCAGAATGTGGAAGCGAACCTGCGACGAGCGGTTCTGAAAGTCAACGCGCTACTAAATGAGCTAAGTAGTCGCTATGTACTTTTAAACGTATTCACTGCGTTTTATCCTTGACACCCTGAGTGAGGCGGCGTAGCTCGCGAGGGTATTTGCCTTTGAATGGCACGCAGCGCCGCCGTCAGGACGTATAGCTCAGTGCGTAGCGTCGTTGCTTGGCAACAAAAATACAAAATGGCGCCGGTTCGCTTCCCCTATAGTACTGTTTTTTTTTTTTTTTGTTAAAGTGTTATTTACAATGCGGTTTGCCCCTTCGCGTTTTTAAAAGTGTTCATCAACTCGAAAAAACAATAAATGAACCTGAGGTTGGCTTTTTCAATCAACTAAAACAGTTTCTTAGGTTATATTATTGATTCATATATTAACTGATGCAATTTTAATTGAGACATTTACTAAATCTTTTCTTTGGTGAACTTTAATTGATCTCGGACTCATGTTCAGTGCTTGAACATAATATTGAATATAATGCATATTAAATATATGAATATATTAACTGATGCATTATTAATTGAGGCAATTGTGAACTGTGCAGCGGTTCTTTGATGGATTTTCATTGATGTCTAGTACATAAACAATATATGTAGTATAATGCCTGTTAAGTGTTGAAGATATTAACTGACACAATATTTCCTGAGGCAATGACAAAACCTTTTCTTTGATGAACTTTAATTAATGTTGAACACGTGTTTAATTGATGTTGACTCCATGGTGAGCACATGAACATAATATAATATAATATATAATAGTTATCTATAATATAACTGATGCAATTTAGAAATCTGTTCTTTGACGAACTTTCATTGATGTTGAATACATGTTGAGTACTTGAACCTAATATATAATCTAATGCCTATAAAGTGTGTGAATCTATGAACCGATGCAATATTGACCGAGGCATTTTTAAACAGTTTTCTTTAATGTATTTTCATTGAGGTTGAATACATAACCACAATATGTAATATAATGCCTGTTAAGAATGGGAATATATTAACTGATGCAATTTAAAAATCTGTTCTTTGATGAACTCTAATTGATGTTGAATACATGTTTAATTGATGTTGACTCCATGGTGAGCACACAAACATCATATGTAATATAATGCATGTTGTCTAGGTGAATATATTAACTGATGCGCTATTAACTGAAGCAATTGTAAACTGTTTTCTTTGATGTACTTTTGAATGGCCGAAGTTCAGGTAATGCAGCGGGACTTGATGAATATTCCATCTAATGCAACTATAAAATGTATGCTTTAATGTATTTTGTCTTTGGTCTTGTCTTACCTTCTGACATTTTTTGTCCTTAGTTGTAGCGCATTCTGTGGTCTTTAACCTCTTTATTTAGTGTTTTTAATAATGTTATTATGTGTTACTGTTGTTTAATGTAATAGTGTTGATCTCCAGTGTTTCCTGTTGAGTGTGCCTGCTTGTGTTTATGGGAAATTGGGTGGATGTTTGGTATTTGTGAAGCACTCTGAGTTAGCTTTGTAAACGTTGTATGAAACGTGGTGTATAAATAAAGATGGATTGATTGAAAAGTATTTTTAAAACTAGTGTCAATAAGAGGAATCTGATTGGGCCGAATGTGGAAGCGAACCTGCGACGAGCGGTTCTGAAAGTCAACGCGCTACTAAATGAGCTAAGTAGTCGCTATGTACTTTTAAACGTATTCACTGCGTTTTATCCTTGACACCCTGAGTGAGGCGGCGTAGCTCGCGAGGGTATTTGCCTTTGAATGGCACGCATCGCCGCCGTCAGGACGTATAGCTCAGTGCGTAGCGTCGTTGCTTGGCAACAAAAATACAAAATGGCGCCGGTTCGCTTCCCCTATAGTACTGTTTTTTTTTTTTTTTTGTTAAAGTGTTATTTACAATGCGGTTTGCCCCTTCGCGTTTTTAAAAGTGTTCATCAACTCGAAAAAACAATAAATGAACCTGAGGTTGGCTTTTTCAATCAACTAAAACAGTTTCTTAGGTTATATTATTGATTCATATATTAACTGATGCAATTTTAATTGAGACATTTACTAAATCTTTTCTTTGGTGAACTTTAATTGATCTCGGACTCATGTTCAGTGCTTGAACATAATATTGAATATAATGCATATTAAATATATGAATATATTAACTGATGCATTATTAATTGAGGCAATTGTGAACTGTGCAGCGGTTCTTTGATGGATTTTCATTGATGTCTAGTACATAAACAATATATGTAGTATAATGCCTGTTAAGTGTTGAAGATATTAACTGACACAATATTTCCTGAGGCAATGACAAAACCTTTTCTTTGATGAACTTTAATTAATGTTGAACACGTGTTTAATTGATGTTGACTCCATGGTGAGCACATGAACATAATATAATATATAATAGTTATCTATAATATAACTGATGCAATTTAGAAATCTGTTCTTTGACGAACTTTCATTGATGTTGAATACATGTTGAGTACTTGAACCTAATATATAATATAATGCCTATAAAGTGTGTGAATCTATGAACCGATGCAATATTGACCGAGGCATTTTTAAACAGTTTTCTTTAATGTATTTTCATTGAGGTTGAATACATAACTACAATATGTAATATAATGCCTGTTAAGAATGGGAATATATTAACTGATGCAATTTAAAAATCTGTTCTTTGATGAACTCTAATTGATGTTGAATACATGTTTAATTGATGTTGACAAACATCCTATGTAATATAATGCATGTTGTCTAGGTGAATATATTAACTGATGCGCTATTAACTGAAGCAATTGTAAACTGTTTTCTTTGATGTACTTTTGAATGGCCGAAGTTCAGGTAATGCAGCGGGAGTTGATGAATATTCCATCTAATGCAACTATAAAATGTATGCTTTAATGTATTTTGTCTTTGGTCTTGTCTTACCTTCTGACATTTTTTGTCCTTAGTTGTAGCGCATTCTGTGGTCTTTAACCTCTTTATTTAGTGTTTTTAATAATGTTATTATGTGTTACTGTTGTTTAATGTAATAGTGTTGATCTCCAGTGTTTCCTGTTGAGTGTGCCTGCTTGTGTTTATGGGAAATGGGGTGGATGTTTGGTATTTGTGAAGCACTCTGAGTTAGCTTTGTAAACGTTGTATGAAACGTGGTGTATAACTAAAGGTGGATTGATTGAAAAGTGTTTTTAAAACTAGTGTCAATAAGAGGAATCTGATTGGGCCGAATGTGGAAGCGAACCTGCGACGAGCGGTTCTGAAAGTCAACGCGCTACTAAATGTGCTAAGTAGTCGCTATGTACTCTTAAACGTATTCACTGCGTTTTATCCTTGACACCCTGAGTGAGGCGGCGTAGCTCGCGAGGGTATTTGCCTTTGAATGGCACGCAGCGCCGCCGTCAGGACGTATAGCTCAGTGCGTAGCGTCGTTGCTTGGCAACAAAAATACAAAATGGCGCCGGTTCGCTTCCCCTATAGTACTGTTTTTTTTTTTTTTTGTTAAAGTGTTATTTACAATGCGGTTTGCCCCTTCGCGTTTTTAAAAGTGTTCATCAACTCGAAAAAACAATAAATGAACCTGAGGTTGGCTTTTTCAATCAACTAAAACAGTTTCTTAGGTTATATTATTGATTCATATATTAACTGATGCAATTTTAATTGAGACATTTACTAAATCTTTTCTTTGGTGAACTTTAATTGATCTCGGACTCATGTTCAGTGCTTGAACATAATATTGAATATAATGCATATTAAATATATGAATATATTAACTGATGCATTATTAATTGAGGCAATTGTGAACTGTGCAGCGGTTCTTTGATGGATTTTCATTGATGTCTAGTACATAAACAATATATGTAGTATAATGCCTGTTAAGTGTTGAAGATATTAACTGACACAATATTTCCTGAGGCAATGACAAAACCTTTTCTTTGATGAACTTTAATTAATGTTGAACACGTGTTTAATTGATGTTGACTCCATGGTGAGCACATGAACATAATATAATATAATATATAATAGTTATCTATAATATAACTGATGCAATTTAGAAATCTGTTCTTTGACGAACTTTCATTGATGTTGAATACATGTTGAGTACTTGAACCTAATATATAATCTAATGCCTATAAAGTGTGTGAATCTATGAACCGATGCAATATTGACCGAGGCATTTTTAAACAGTTTTCTTTAATGTATTTTCATTGAGGTTGAATACATAACCACAATATGTAATATAATGCCTGTTAAGAATGGGAATATATTAACTGATGCAATTTAAAAATCTGTTCTTTGATGAACTCTAATTGATGTTGAATACATGTTTAATTGATGTTGACTCCATGGTGAGCACACAAACATCATATGTAATATAATGCATGTTGTCTAGGTGAATATATTAACTGATGCGCTATTAACTGAAGCAATTGTAAACTGTTTTCTTTGATGTACTTTTGAATGGCCGAAGTTCAGGTAATGCAGCGGGACTTGATGAATATTCCATCTAATGCAACTATAAAATGTATGCTTTAATGTATTTTGTCTTTGGTCTTGTCTTACCTTCTGACATTTTTTGTCCTTAGTTGTAGCGCATTCTGTGGTCTTTAACCTCTTTATTTAGTGTTTTTAATAATGTTATTATGTGTTACTGTTGTTTAATGTAATAGTGTTGATCTCCAGTGTTTCCTGTTGAGTGTGCCTGCTTGTGTTTATGGGAAATTGGGTGGATGTTTGGTATTTGTGAAGCACTCTGAGTTAGCTTTGTAAACGTTGTATGAAACGTGGTGTATAAATAAAGATGGATTGATTGAAAAGTATTTTTAAAACTAGTGTCAATAAGAGGAATCTGATTGGGCCGAATGTGGAAGCGAACCTGCGACGAGCGGTTCTGAAAGTCAACGCGCTACTAAATGAGCTAAGTAGTCGCTATGTACTTTTAAACGTATTCACTGCGTTTTATCCTTGACACCCTGAGTGAGGCGGCGTAGCTCGCGAGGGTATTTGCCTTTGAATGGCACGCATCGCCGCCGTCAGGACGTATAGCTCAGTGCGTAGCGTCGTTGCTTGGCAACAAAAATACAAAATGGCGCCGGTTCGCTTCCCCTATAGTACTGTTTTTTTTTTTTTTTTGTTAAAGTGTTATTTACAATGCGGTTTGCCCCTTCGCGTTTTTAAAAGTGTTCATCAACTCGAAAAAACAATAAATGAACCTGAGGTTGGCTTTTTCAATCAACTAAAACAGTTTCTTAGGTTATATTATTGATTCATATATTAACTGATGCAATTTTAATTGAGACATTTACTAAATCTTTTCTTTGGTGAACTTTAATTGATCTCGGACTCATGTTCAGTGCTTGAACATAATATTGAATATAATGCATATTAAATATATGAATATATTAACTGATGCATTATTAATTGAGGCAATTGTGAACTGTGCAGCGGTTCTTTGATGGATTTTCATTGATGTCTAGTACATAAACAATATATGTAGTATAATGCCTGTTAAGTGTTGAAGATATTAACTGACACAATATTTCCTGAGGCAATGACAAAACCTTTTCTTTGATGAACTTTAATTAATGTTGAACACGTGTTTAATTGATGTTGACTCCATGGTGAGCACATGAACATAATATAATATATAATAGTTATCTATAATATAACTGATGCAATTTAGAAATCTGTTCTTTGACGAACTTTCATTGATGTTGAATACATGTTGAGTACTTGAACCTAATATATAATATAATGCCTATAAAGTGTGTGAATCTATGAACCGATGCAATATTGACCGAGGCATTTTTAAACAGTTTTCTTTAATGTATTTTCATTGAGGTTGAATACATAACTACAATATGTAATATAATGCCTGTTAAGAATGGGAATATATTAACTGATGCAATTTAAAAATCTGTTCTTTGATGAACTCTAATTGATGTTGAATACATGTTTAATTGATGTTGACTCCATGGTGAGCACACAAACATCATGTGTAATATAATGCATGTTGTCTAGGTGAATATATTAACTGATGCGCTATTAACTGAAGCAATTGTAAACTGTTTTCTTTGATGTACTTTTGAATGGCCGAAGTTCAGGTAATGCAGCGGGAGTTGATGAATATTCCATCTAATGCAACTATAAAATGTATGCTTTAATGTATTTTGTCTTTGGTCTTGTCTTACCTTCTGACATTTTTTGTCCTTAGTTGTAGCGCATTCTGTGGTCTTTAACCTCTTTATTTAGTGTTTTTAATAATGTTATTATGTGTTACTGTTGTTTAATGTAATAGTGTTGATCTCCAGTGTTTCCTGTTGAGTGTGCCTGCTTGTGTTTATGGGAAATGGGGTGGATGTTTGGTATTTGTGAAGCACTCTGAGTTAGCTTTGTAAACGTTGTATGAAACGTGGTGTATAACTAAAGGTGGATTGATTGAAAAGTGTTTTTAAAACTAGTGTCAATAAGAGGAATCTGATTGGGCCGAATGTGGAAGCGAACCTGCGACGAGCGGTTCTGAAAGTCAACGCGCTACTAAATGTGCTAAGTAGTCGCTATGTACTCTTAAACGTATTCACTGCGTTTTATCCTTGACACCCTGAGTGAGGCGGCGTAGCTCGCGAGGGTATTTGCCTTTGAATGGCACGCAGCGCCGCCGTCAGGACGTATAGCTCAGTGCGTAGCGTCGTTGCTTGGCAACAAAAATACAAAATGGCGCCGGTTCGCTTCCCCTATAGTACTGTTTTTTTTTTTTTTTGTTAAAGTGTTATTTACAATGCGGTTTGCCCCTTCGCGTTTTTAAAAGTGTTCATCAACTCGAAAAAACAATAAATGAACCTGAGGTTGGCTTTTTCAATCAACTAAAACAGTTTCTTAGGTTATATTATTGATTCATATATTAACTGATGCAATTTTAATTGAGACATTTACTAAATCTTTTCTTTGGTGAACTTTAATTGATCTCGGACTCATGTTCAGTGCTTGAACATAATATTGAATATAATGCATATTAAATATATGAATATATTAACTGATGCATTATTAATTGAGGCAATTGTGAACTGTGCAGCGGTTCTTTGATGGATTTTCATTGATGTCTAGTACATAAACAATATATGTAGTATAATGCCTGTTAAGTGTTGAAGATATTAACTGACACAATATTTCCTGAGGCAATGACAAAACCTTTTCTTTGATGAACTTTAATTAATGTTGAACACGTGTTTAATTGATGTTGACTCCATGGTGAGCACATGAACATAATATAATATAATATATAATAGTTATCTATAATATAACTGATGCAATTTAGAAATCTGTTCTTTGACGAACTTTCATTGATGTTGAATACATGTTGAGTACTTGAACCTAATATATAATCTAATGCCTATAAAGTGTGTGAATCTATGAACCGATGCAATATTGACCGAGGCATTTTTAAACAGTTTTCTTTAATGTATTTTCATTGAGGTTGAATACATAACCACAATATGTAATATAATGCCTGTTAAGAATGGGAATATATTAACTGATGCAATTTAAAAATCTGTTCTTTGATGAACTCTAATTGATGTTGAATACATGTTTAATTGATGTTGACTCCATGGTGAGCACACAAACATCATATGTAATATAATGCATGTTGTCTAGGTGAATATATTAACTGATGCGCTATTAACTGAAGCAATTGTAAACTGTTTTCTTTGATGTACTTTTGAATGGCCGAAGTTCAGGTAATGCAGCGGGACTTGATGAATATTCCATCTAATGCAACTATAAAATGTATGCTTTAATGTATTTTGTCTTTGGTCTTGTCTTACCTTCTGACATTTTTTGTCCTTAGTTGTAGCGCATTCTGTGGTCTTTAACCTCTTTATTTAGTGTTTTTAATAATGTTATTATGTGTTACTGTTGTTTAATGTAATAGTGTTGATCTCCAGTGTTTCCTGTTGAGTGTGCCTGCTTGTGTTTATGGGAAATTGGGTGGATGTTTGGTATTTGTGAAGCACTCTGAGTTAGCTTTGTAAACGTTGTATGAAACGTGGTGTATAAATAAAGATGGATTGATTGAAAAGTATTTTTAAAACTAGTGTCAATAAGAGGAATCTGATTGGGCCGAATGTGGAAGCGAACCTGCGACGAGCGGTTCTGAAAGTCAACGCGCTACTAAATGAGCTAAGTAGTCGCTATGTACTTTTAAACGTATTCACTGCGTTTTATCCTTGACACCCTGAGTGAGGCGGCGTAGCTCGCGAGGGTATTTGCCTTTGAATGGCACGCATCGCCGCCGTCAGGACGTATAGCTCAGTGCGTAGCGTCGTTGCTTGGCAACAAAAATACAAAATGGCGCCGGTTCGCTTCCCCTATAGTACTGTTTTTTTTTTTTTTTTGTTAAAGTGTTATTTACAATGCGGTTTGCCCCTTCGCGTTTTTAAAAGTGTTCATCAACTCGAAAAAACAATAAATGAACCTGAGGTTGGCTTTTTCAATCAACTAAAACAGTTTCTTAGGTTATATTATTGATTCATATATTAACTGATGCAATTTTAATTGAGACATTTACTAAATCTTTTCTTTGGTGAACTTTAATTGATCTCGGACTCATGTTCAGTGCTTGAACATAATATTGAATATAATGCATATTAAATATATGAATATATTAACTGATGCATTATTAATTGAGGCAATTGTGAACTGTGCAGCGGTTCTTTGATGGATTTTCATTGATGTCTAGTACATAAACAATATATGTAGTATAATGCCTGTTAAGTGTTGAAGATATTAACTGACACAATATTTCCTGAGGCAATGACAAAACCTTTTCTTTGATGAACTTTAATTAATGTTGAACACGTGTTTAATTGATGTTGACTCCATGGTGAGCACATGAACATAATATAATATAATATATAATAGTTATCTATAATATAACTGATGCAATTTAGAAATCTGTTCTTTGACGAACTTTCATTGATGTTGAATACATGTTGAGTACTTGAACCTAATATATAATATAATGCCTATAAAGTGTGTGAATCTATGAACCGATGCAATATTGACCGAGGCATTTTTAAACAGTTTTCTTTAATGTATTTTCATTGAGGTTGAATACATAACTACAATATGTAATATAATGCCTGTTAAGAATGGGAATATATTAACTGATGCAATTTAAAAATCTGTTCTTTGATGAACTCTAATTGATGTTGAATACATGTTTAATTGATGTTGACAAACATCCTATGTAATATAATGCATGTTGTCTAGGTGAATATATTAACTGATGCGCTATTAACTGAAGCAATTGTAAACTGTTTTCTTTGATGTACTTTTGAATGGCCGAAGTTCAGGTAATGCAGCGGGAGTTGATGAATATTCCATCTAATGCAACTATAAAATGTATGCTTTAATGTATTTTGTCTTTGGTCTTGTCTTACCTTCTGACATTTTTTGTCCTTAGTTGTAGCGCATTCTGTGGTCTTTAACCTCTTTATTTAGTGTTTTTAATAATGTTATTATGTGTTACTGTTGTTTAATGTAATAGTGTTGATCTCCAGTGTTTCCTGTTGAGTGTGCCTGCTTGTGTTTATGGGAAATGGGGTGGATGTTTGGTATTTGTGAAGCACTCTGAGTTAGCTTTGTAAACCTTGTATGAAACGTGGTGTATTCACTGCGTTTTATCCTTGACACCCTGAGTGAGGCGGCGTAGCTCGCGAGGGTATTTGCCTTTGAATGGCACGCAGCGGCGCCGTCAGAACGTATAGCTCAGTGCGTAGCGTCGTTGCTTGGCAACAAAAATACAAAATGGCGCCGGTTCGCTTCCCCTATAGTACTGTTTTTTTTTTTTTTTGTTAAAGTGTTATTTACAATGCGGTTTGCCCCTTCGCGTTTTTAAAAGTGTTCATCAACTCGAAAAAACAATAAATGAACCTGAGGTTGGCTTTTTCAATCAACTAAAACAGTTTCTTAGGTTATATTATTGATTCATATATTAACTGATGCAATTTTAATTGAGACATTTACTAAATCTTTTCTTTGGTGAACTTTAATTGATCTCGGACTCATGTTCAGTGCTTGAACATAATATTGAATATAATGCATATTAAATATATGAATATATTAACTGATGCATTATTAATTGAGGCAATTGTGAACTGTGCAGCGGTTCTTTGATGGATTTTCATTGATGTCTAGTACATTAACAATATATGTAGTATAATGCCTGTTAAGTGTTGAAGATATTAACTGACACAATATTTCCTGAGGCAATGACAAAACCTTTTCTTTGATGAACTTTAATTAATGTTGAACACGTGTTTAATTGATGTTGACTCCATGGTGAGCACATGAACATAATATAATATATAATAGTTATCTATAATATAACTGATGCAATTTAGAAATCTGTTCTTTGACGAACTTTCATTGATGTTGAATACATGTTGAGTACTTGAACCTAATATATAATCTAATGCCTATAAAGTGTGTGAATCTATGAACCGATGCAATATTGACCGAGGCATTTTTAAACTGTTTTCTTTAATGTATTTTCATTGAGGTTGAATACATAACCACAATATGTAATATAATGCCTGTTAAGAATGGGAATATATTAACTGATGCAATTTAAAAATCTGTTCTTTGATGAACTCTAATTGATGTTGAATACATGTTTAATTGATGTTGACTCCATGGTGAGCACACAAACATCATATGTAATATAATGCATGTTGTCTAGGTGAATATATTAACTGATGCGCTATTAACTGAAGCAATTGTAAACTGTTTTCTTTGATGTACTTTTGAATGGCCGAAGTTCAGGTAATGCAGCGGGAGTTGATGAATATTCCATCTAATGCAACTATAAAATGTATGCTTTAATGTATTTTGTCTTTGGTCTTGTCTTACCTTCTGACATTTTTTGTCCTTAGTTGTAGCGCATTCTGTGGTCTTTAACCTCTTTATTTAGTGTTTTTAATAATGTTATTATGTGTTACTGTTGTTTAATGTAATAGTGTTGATCTCCAGTGTTTCCTGTTGAGTGTGCCTGCTTGTGTTTATGGGAAATGGGGTGGATGTTTGGTATTTGTGAAGCACTCTGAGTTAGCTTTGTAAACGTTGTATGAAACGTGGTGTATAAATAAAGCTGGATTGATTGAAAAGTGTTTTTAAAACTAGTGTCAATAAGAGGAATCTGATTGGGCCGAATGTGGAAGCGAACCTGCGACGAGCGGTTCTGAAAGTCAACGCGCTACTAAATGAGCTAAGTAGTCGCTATGTACTTTTAAACGTATTCACTGCGCTTTATCCTTGACACCCTGAGTGAGGCGGCGTAGCTCGCGAGGGTATTTGCCTTTGAATGGCACGCAGCGCCGCCGTCAGGACGTATAGCTCAGTGCGTTGCGTCGTTGCTTGGCAACAAAAATACAAAATGGCGCCGGTTCGCTTCCCCTATAGTACTGTTTTTTTTTTTTTGTTAAAGTGTTATTTACAATGCGGTTTGCCCCTTCGCGTTTTTAAAAGTGTTCATCAACTCGAAAAAACAATAAATGAACTTGAGGTTGGCTTTTTCAATCAACTAAAACAGTTTCTTAGGTTATATTATTGATTCATATATTAACTGATGCAATTTTAATTGAGACATTTACTAAATCTTTTCTTTGGTGAACTTTAATTGATCTCGGACTCATGTTCAGTGCTTGAACATAATATTGAATATAATGCATATTAAATATATGAATATATTAACTGATGCATTATTAATTGAGGCAATTGTGAACTGTGCAGCGGTTCTTTGATGGATTTTCATTGATGTCTAGTACATTAACAATATATGTAGTATAATGCCTGTTAAGTGTTGAAGATATTAACTGACACAATATTTCCTGAGGCAATGACTGTCACGGTTGCCTGGCTCAAGGCCGCCACGACATAAAGGGGGAGACCACACAGTTGTAGATAAACAAATACGAAGGTTTATTAACCCAAACTATATACAAAAGTCAGTGAATGAGGAACAAAGTAAAACTGTAATGGAAATCAGCATAATGAAAGTGTAGTGCAAAAAGTAAAGAAAAACCAAGGGAACGCCAGCAGCGCCAGCGGCACCAGCAGCAAGCGGTGTATCGGCAGCCAGCCAAAGAGGTCCTTCGCAGACCAGAAGGTCCAGGTTTTATCCGGTTCCTAATTACGCCACCAATTACAGCCATCAGAGCCCTAGAGCTCCCCCTACTGGATGAAACACAAACATGCCAAAAAACAGAGCACCTAGAATGAAAGGGCCAGTGACTAACCCAGCACGGGCAAGCTGGGGCGTCACACCTCCCCCCTAGAAAACAGAGGCCCATATTTATGGGACACTGGGTTACTGTACGTCCATACCCAAACACCAAGAAATAATACAAATTCAGAACTAACAAATAACTCATTCGCTCTGGAAGATCACATACACTCACACACACCCGTGATCAGTCACTCCCTAGTGTCACAACCATTGCACCCAAGACTGGACACGCTCACCCCCCCCAGTCTTCTCCATGTTCCACCCTCCAGCAGATCCTGGCGCCTGGACAGCAAATTAAGGACAGACAGAGACAAACAGAAGACAAGGGTAGAAGAAACATGCACACAATCACACCGTCCTATCCAGAGCCCGAGACAGCGCATCCGCCATCACGTTCTCCACACCCCGGATGTGACGAATAGATAGTCTATATGGTTGCAAAAAGAGTGCCCACCGCATAAGGCGTTGATTAGCATTCTGCAGTGACCCAAGAAATGTAATGGGGTTGTGGTCAGAAAAGACCACCACAGGATGCTGCCCACCCCCCACATAAACGTCAAAGTGCTGGAGAGCCCAGATCAATGCCAGGGCCTCCTTCTCAATGGTGGAGTAATTCCACTGATGTTTATTGAACTTGCGTGAGAAGTACCCAACCGGCCTAGCCACGCCACACTCATCATCCTGCAATAGAACAGCACCGGCCCCCACTTGGCTTGCGTCCACCTGTAACTTAAAAGGCTGATCTAGCCGCGGCGCAACCAGGACGGGTGCAGAAGTCAACAAAAGTTTAGCGTTCTCAAACGCTTGCTGGCATTGAGCAGACCACACAAACTTGACTGAACCCTTAAGTAAATCGGTTAAAGGAGCAACAACTGTGGAGAAATTACAACAAAAATTCCTGTAATATCCAATCATTCCCAAAAACCGCATCAACTCCTTCTTCGTACACGGAGGAGGAAATGCATCTATGGCCAAAACCTTGGCTCTTACCGGCCGTACCCGACCGTGACCAACCACTTTGCCCAAATAGACAACAGTGGCCTTGGCAAACTCACATTTCGCCAAATTCACTGTTAAATTTGCTGCCACCAAATTTTCAAACAACGCGCGAATGCGAGAAAGATGTTGCTCCCAGGTATCAGCATAGGACACCACATCATCGATGTACACTGCACACCCCTCCAAACCGGCAATAACTCCATTCATAAGCCGTTGAAATGTACAAGGGGCGTTGCGCAACCCAAAACTCATCCTACTGTAAGAGTAGAGACCTGAAGGTGTTATGAATGCAGAGATCTCCTGAGCTCTGGGAGTCAGTGGCACCTGGTAATAGCCCTTCAACAAATCAAACGTACTCACAAAACGAGCAGCACCAACTTGATCCACACAGTCCTCTATTCGAGGTAAAGGAAAACAGTCCGGTTTAGTGACTGAGTTCACTTTCCTATAGTCAGTGCAGAACCTGAACGTATTATCTGGCTTCCTAACTAGCAGGCACGGTGAAGCCCAACTCGAATACGAGGGTGTAGCTAGCCCATTATCCACCAGGTACTGCACACTATCCTCTAAACTCTTACGTTTGTCTGGAGCAACACGATAGAACCTTTGCCGAATAGGGCGAGCATCCCCCACGTCTATGTCATGCTCTATCAGACTGGTGCAAGTTGGTGTATCTGAAAACAAAATTGAAAACTCAAAAATTAGAGACTTTAACTGTTCCCGTTGCTCCCCTCCCAAATGACTCACCAAACTGTCCAAATCTGCCAAGTTCTCTGTATTATTCAACCGCCCATGCAGGACTGCATCATCCGGACCACGCACGTCATCCTCAGCTGCCACCTGAGACATGACACCCGCATCTTCAACAACAGACAGCCCAACTGGTTTAACTTGAACCCCACTATCGTTCCCCTGAAAGACTGAAGGGTAGTACGGTTTGAGCAGGTTGACATGACAAAGTTGCACAGACCTCCTACGCTCTGGAGTGGACACAAGATAGTTCGTGTCAGAGACCTGTTTCACAACAGAATATGGACCAGAATACTTCGCTCCAAGTGGTGAGCCAGGAATGGGCAGTAATGCTACCACTTGATCCCCCGGGCTGAAAACTCTTACTTCTGTCTTTCGATCATAAAGACGCTTCATTTTCTTTTGTGCTTTGGTCAAGTTCTCACTAGCCATCTTCCAGGCCAAAAATAGCTTGCGGCGAAAACCATAGACGTACTCAGACAGACTCTCAGGTGGCTCGGAACTAACCAAGTCACCCTTCAAAACGGACAAAGGAGTGCGCACTTCATGCGCAAATACCAATTCATTTGGGGAGAAACCTGTACTCTCCTGAACCACTGCCCGTGCTGCCAATAGCAGCCACGGCAGGCCCTCTTCCCATTCCTTTTTCAGCTCCAGACAATACGCCCGCAACAAAGACTTTAATGTTGCGTGGAAACGCTCAAGCGCCCCCTGACTCTGTGCATGATATGCACTACTCAGGTTGTGCTTGATGCGTAGTAGCTTCAATGCCTCAGCAAACGCTGTAGATGTAAAATTTGACCCCCGGTCACTTTGAACCACTTTAGGAATACCAAATATAGATATAAATTGAGTCAGTGACTTCACCACAGACCTAGTGTTGATGCTCCTCAAGGCATACGCAGCCGGGTATCGTGTAGCTTGATCCATTATGGTGAACATATACTCACTGCCCGATTTGGATGGGGTCAATGGACCAACACAATCAATGATTAGATATTCAAAAGGAGTACCTACAGATGGAATCGGATGTAGAGGTGCAGGTTTAATAGACTCATTCGGTTTCCCTGCAATTTGACAAACATGACACAACTTCACAAACTTTGCTACATCTCTCTTGATTCGCGGCCAATAGAAATGTTGAAGCAGCCGATTGTAGGTCTTCTTAACCCCAAAGTGTCCATCTACCCCCCCATGAGCAGACTTCAACACAACGCTACGGTATTCTTCAGGCATTACCACCTGCCACACTGGATCTGCCACCTCCGTGTCTGCATGTGGCAACCACCTGCGAAGCAACAACCCATTCCGAACACAATAACCATCCACAGCCTCATCTGAAGCCAGCTCAAAATACTGTTCAAGACCTTTATCCTTTATCTGGGCATCTGAAATTTCACTGTGGGAAAGAGGGATTGGCAACTCAGGAACAAACCATTTCACTCTAGACTTGGATACATCAGATGTGCCCTCCGCCTGTGCCCGAGCCATTGCCCGCGTAACCGCACAAGCAGTGAACACCTCTGGAAAATCCTTGAAACTCTCATCCACCTCAACTACTGGCTTTACCTCCGTTTTAACCACAAGAGGTGGTGCTGGTGACCCCTCCGGCCAGACACAATCTCGCCCCAAGTTGTTTCCAATAATCATGTCCACACCATCTATGGGAAGAGATGGCCGAACAGCAAGAGTAACTTCCCCATTGACAAAACCAGAGTACAAGCAGATTTTATGTAATGGCACTGAAAAAGACTGAAGCCCAATACCACGGATTAAAACCACACTCCCCGTGTCTGAGACAGAAGAAAATGGCAACACAGATTGACTAATAAAAGACTCTGAGGCCCCCGTATCCCGGAGAATTTTAACAGGAACCTTATCAGTACTTCCCACCAGCGAAACAAAACCATCAGACAAAAATGGATTGTAGTCACCACCATCTGACACAGTTGTTTTACCAATAATCTCTACAGGCACATTAGGCACAGGTTTCAAAGACTTTGAAGGCCTTGAAAAAACCACATCAGATTTAAACTGTGCACCGCGAACCCCAGAAACAGGCCTACTCTTAGCCACACAACCAGCAAACTTACCGCTAGCCTTATCCTTGTTGCGCGCACCAAGCAATGGACAATCTCGCTTCCAATGACCAACCTCACGACAATAATGACATTTATTTTGTGCATCACCCTCACGTCCCTTATTTTGATTGACAGGTTCTAATCTCAATGGAGGACCCGAATTAAAACGAGAAGGGCGATCATAACGATTACATTCGTTGCGCACGGAAAAATCACGCATCCGATTCTTGTGCGTCAACACATATCCATCGGCAAGCGCTGCGGCTTCTGCAACTGTTTTGACCTGATGTTCACTTACATAAACAGCTACACGTTCAGGCAGGATGTTTTTGAACTGCTCGACCACTACAAGATCAGACAATGTCTCAAACGTCTCAACGCCTTCTGACAAGAGCCAGCGCTGAAAAAAACTTGTTAATTCCCTGGCCACCTCAGCGTGCGTCTGCCGGTCAGTTTTCTTCCAGTTGCGAAAACGCTGACGGTATGCTTCGGGGACTAATTCATAACATTTTAAGACAGCATTTTTTACAGACTGGTAAACTTTTCTATCCACTGGAGTCAAAGCAACAAAGGCCTCCTGAGCCCTTCCGACTAACACAGTTTGTAAAAGCAGAACCTTATCCTCCTCACTCCAATTTCTATCAGAGGCTACGTTTTCGAACAGAGAGAAAAAAACGTCTGGATCACGTTCATTGAATTTGGGAAGAAACTTTATCATACCAGACAAGCTCGAGTGCTGGGCTAAACCTCCACCACTGCCACTAGCAGACATTTTGCCCTCTGCAATCAGGTTAAGCCTTTTAAACTCAATTTCTCTTTCCAGATCCCTCTGTTTAAGTTTCTCTAACTCCAACAACTCCTCATGTCGAAGCCTTTCCCTTTCCAAAAAACGTTCTTTTTCTCTCTCTTCTGCTTCCAGTTTCTTTTGTTCAAGCTGAATTTCCCATTGTCTCTCCTGCGCTTCTAATTTCTTTTGTTCCAGCTGTAGCTTCAAAAGCTCTGCTTGCTGTTCATAAGTCAGCTGGCTAGACACCACAGACAGCCCGCTGGAACTCGAAAACGAGTCAATCGACTGAGATGCAGTCGGGCTACCTCCGACTGTTGCAACCGAAACTTGCGCTAGTTTACCACTCTCCATTTCAACAACATCCGACAGCACCTGCTTCTCTACTAATCTGCTATGAATCAAAGCATACAACTGCTCTTTTTTAGAAGACTTGGGAATCGTTAGTTCTACTCCATAATGATCTGCTATACTAAGCAGCTGATCTTTAGTAAAAGTTGCAAACAACCTCTCAGACGGTGCTTTAATAAACTCCGCTACCGTGCTCATGATCAACCATAAACATAATATTAACACTTAACACGTAAGCAACGCTCTTGCAAATAAACCACAAATCGATCCTCCAAACGAACCAACCCAAGTAGCTTTATCATTAACTACGCGAAGCACCAGCAGCTCATGAAACAGGACAAACCAACAACGGAGCATCCCCGTATCTAAAACATTTACCCCCCATAAACTAACCTAACTTCACACTGTGCCCGAGAACCAAGTTCTTTACTCACCAATACCGCTGGAGTCGTACTGCCCCGACCGAAGCCAATTCAGCCCGGATCTCCACGGCGATGTCCTCAGTCCAGACACAGTGACACTGCAGCCTAGCCCCAGCGCAACAGCGCTCTAAGCCGAGGATAAAAGATAGCTCCAACTAGGTGTAATCCTGCTACATAAACCGCCAAATACACCGCGCAAAAAACATAGGTTGGGACCAAAAGATACTTATATCACTTAGCGACTACGCGACACCGCAATTACTTTAACACGAGCTCAAACAAAATACAACCTGCGTGTTTCCCCCAAAACAAGAAGTCTAGGCCAAGTTTACGCCTGTAGGCTCATGCTTCATTCATAAAACACGCTACTACCAAATTTACGCCCTTAGGCTCACGCTTCATTCATAAAACACGTAACTCGTTTACGCACTATGCCCTACCCTAGCCAATAGTGAGAACGCAATTTACGTACCAAAGTCTCAGGTTACTATTACCGACTACGAGCCCCCACATGTCACGGTTGCCTGGCTCAAGGCCGCCACGACATAAAGGGGGAGACCACACAGTTGTAGATAAACAAATACGAAGGTTTATTAACCCAAACTATATACAAAAGTCAGTGAATGAGGAACAAAGTAAAACTGTAATGGAAATCAGCATAATGAAAGTGTAGTGCAAAAAGTAAAGAAAAACCAAGGGAACGCCAGCAGCGCCAGCGGCACCAGCAGCAAGCGGTGTATCGGCAGCCAGCCAAAGAGGTCCTTCGCAGACCAGAAGGTCCAGGTTTTATCCGGTTCCTAATTACGCCACCAATTACAGCCATCAGAGCCCTAGAGCTCCCCCTACTGGATGAAACACAAACATGCCAAAAAACAGAGCACCTAGAATGAAAGGGCCAGTGACTAACCCAGCACGGGCAAGCTGGGGCGTTCTTTGATGAACT
The DNA here is from genome assembly GCA_036785175.1 of Eupleurogrammus muticus. Taxonomy (NCBI): domain Eukaryota; kingdom Metazoa; phylum Chordata; class Actinopteri; order Scombriformes; family Trichiuridae; genus Eupleurogrammus; species Eupleurogrammus muticus. Next base: position 418,435 of record JAYKQN010000062.1, on the reverse strand, counting down.
TTAATTAATGTTGAACACGTGTTTAATTGATGTTGACTCCATGGTGAGCACATGAACATAATATAATATATAATAGTTATCTATAATATAACTGATGCAATTTAGAAATCTGTTCTTTGACGAACTTTCATTGATGTTGAATACATGTTGAGTACTTGAACCTAATATATAATATAATGCCTATAAAGTGTGTGAATCTATGAACCGATGCAATATTGACCGAGGCATTTTTAAACAGTTTTCTTTAATGTATTTTCATTGAGGTTGAATACATAACTACAATATGTAATATAATGCCTGTTAAGAATGGGAATATATTAACTGATGCAATTTAAAAATCTGTTCTTTGATGAACTCTAATTGATGTTGAATACATGTTTAATTGATGTTGACAAACATCCTATGTAATATAATGCATGTTGTCTAGGTGAATATATTAACTGATGCGCTATTAACTGAAGCAATTGTAAACTGTTTTCTTTGATGTACTTTTGAATGGCCGAAGTTCAGGTAATGCAGCGGGAGTTGATGAATATTCCATCTAATGCAACTATAAAATGTATGCTTTAATGTATTTTGTCTTTGGTCTTGTCTTACCTTCTGACATTTTTTGTCCTTAGTTGTAGCGCATTCTGTGGTCTTTAACCTCTTTATTTAGTGTTTTTAATAATGTTATTATGTGTTACTGTTGTTTAATGTAATAGTGTTGATCTCCAGTGTTTCCTGTTGAGTGTGCCTGCTTGTGTTTATGGGAAATGGGGTGGATGTTTGGTATTTGTGAAGCACTCTGAGTTAGCTTTGTAAACGTTGTATGAAACGTGGTGTATAACTAAAGGTGGATTGATTGAAAAGTGTTTTTAAAACTAGTGTCAATAAGAGGAATCTGATTGGGCCGAATGTGGAAGCGAACCTGCGACGAGCGGTTCTGAAAGTCAACGCGCTACTAAATGTGCTAAGTAGTCGCTATGTACTTTTAAACGTATTCACTGCGTTTTATCCTTGACACCCTGAGTGAGGCGGCGTAGCTCGCGAGGGTATTTGCCTTTGAATGGCACGCAGCGCCGCCGTCAGGACGTATAGCTCAGTGCGTAGCGTCGTTGCTTGGCAACAAAAATACAAAATGGCGCCGGTTCGCTTCCCCTATAGTACTGTTTTTTTTTTTTTTTGTTAAAGTGTTATTTACAATGCGGTTTGCCCCTTCGCGTTTTTTAAAGTGTTCATCAACTCGAAAAAACAATAAATGAACCTGAGGTTGGCTTTTTCAATCAACTAAAACAGTTTCTTAGGTTATATTATTGATTCATATATTAACTGATGCAATTTTAATTGAGACATTTACTAAATCTTTTCTTTGGTGAACTTTAATTGATCTCGGACTCATGTTCAGTGCTTGAACATAATATTGAATATAATGCATATTAAATATATGAATATATTAACTGATGCATTATTAATTGAGGCAATTGTGAACTGTGCAGCGGTTCTTTGATGGATTTTCATTGATGTCTAGTACATAAACAATATATGTAGTATAATGCCTGTTAAGTGTTGAAGATATTAACTGACACAATATTTCCTGAGGCAATGACAAAACCTTTTCTTTGATGAACTTTAATTAATGTTGAACACGTGTTTAATTGATGTTGACTCCATGGTGAGCACATGAACATAATATAATATAATATATAATAGTTATCTATAATATAACTGATGCAATTTAGAAATCTGTTCTTTGACGAACTTTCATTGATGTTGAATACATGTTGAGTACTTGAACCTAATATATAGTATAATGCCTATAAAGTGTGTGAATCTATGAACCGATGCAATATTGACCGAGGCATTTTTAAACAGTTTTCTTTAATGTATTTTCATTGAGGTTGAATACATAACCACAATATGTAATATAATGCCTGTTAAGAATGGGAATATATTAACTGATGCAATTTAAAAATCTGTTCTTTGATGAACTCTAATTGATGTTGAATACATGTTTAATTGATGTTGACTCCATGGTGAGCACACAAACATCATATGTAATATAATGCATGTTGTCTAGGTGAATATATTAACTGATGCGCTATTAACTGAAGCAATTGTAAACTGTTTTCTTTGATGTACTTTTGAATGGCCGAAGTTCAGGTAATGCAGCGGGACTTGATGAATATTCCATCTAATGCAACTATAAAATGTATGCTTTAATGTATTTTGTCTTTGGTCTTGTCTTACCTTCTGACATTTTTTGTCCTTAGTTGTAGCGCATTCTGTGGTCTTTAACCTCTTTATTTAGTGTTTTTAATAATGTTATTATGTGTTACTGTTGTTTAATGTAATAGTGTTGATCTCCAGTGTTTCCTGTTGAGTGTGCCTGCTTGTGTTTATGGGAAATGGGGTGGATGTTTGGTATTTGTGAAGCACTCTGAGTTAGCTTTGTAAACGTTGTATGAAACGTGGTGTATAACTAAAGGTGGATTGATTGAAAAGTGTTTTTAAAACTAGTGTCAATAAGAGGAATCTGATTGGGCCGAATGTGGAAGCGAACCTGCGACGAGCGGTTCTGAAAGTCAACGCGCTACTAAATGTGCTAAGTAGTCGCTATGTACTTTTAAACGTATTCACTGCGTTTTATCCTTGACACCCTGAGTGAGGCGGCGTAGCTCGCGAGGGTATTTGCCTTTGAATGGCACGCAGCGCCGCCGTCAGGACGTATAGCTCAGTGCGTAGCGTCGTTGCTTGGCAACAAAAATACAAAATGGCGCCGGTTCTCTTCCCCTATAGTACTGTTTTTTTTTTTTTTTTGTTAAAGTGTTATTTACAATGCGGTTTGCCCCTTCGCGTTTTTAAAAGTGTTCATCAACTCGAAAAAACAATAAATGAACCTGAGGTTGGCTTTTTCAATCAACTAAAACAGTTTCTTAGGTTATATTATTGATTCATATATTAACTGATGCAATTTTAATTGAGACATTTACTAAATCTTTTCTTTGGTGAACTTTAATTGATCTCGGACTCATGTTCAGTGCTTGAACATAATATTGAATATAATGCATATTAAATATATGAATATATTAACTGATGCATTATTAATTGAGGCAATTGTGAACTGTGCAGCGGTTCTTTGATGGATTTTCATTGATGTCTAGTACATAAACAATATATGTAGTATAATGCCTGTTAAGTGTTGAAGATATTAACTGACACAATATTTCCTGAGGCAATGACAAAACCTTTTCTTTGATGAACTTTAATTAATGTTGAACACGTGTTTAATTGATGTTGACTCCATGGTGAGCACATGAACATAATATAATATATAATAGTTATCTATAATATAACTGATGCAATTTAGAAATCTGTTCTTTGACGAACTTTCATTGATGTTGAATACATGTTGAGTACTTGAACCTAATATATAATATAATGCCTATAAAGTGTGTGAATCTATGAACCGATGCAATATTGACCGAGGCATTTTTAAACTGTTTTCTTTAATGTATTTTCATTGAGGTTGAATACATAACCACAATATGTAATATAATGCCTGTTAAGAATGGGAATATATTAACTGATGCAATTTAAAAATCTGTTCTTTGATGAACTCTAATTGATGTTGAATACATGTTTAATTGATGTTGACTCCATGGTGAGCACACAAACATCATATGTAATATAATGCATGTTGTCTAGGTGAATATATTAACTGATGCGCTATTAACTGAAGCAATTGTAAACTGTTTTCTTTGATGTACTTTTGAATGGCCGAAGTTCAGGTAATGCAGCGGGAGTTGATGAATATTCCATCTAATGCAACTATAAAATGTATGCTTTAATGTATTTTGTCTTTGGTCTTGTCTTACCTTCTGACATTTTTTGTCCTTAGTTGTAGCGCATTCTGTGGTCTTTAACCTCTTTATTTAGTGTTTTTAATAATGTTATTATGTGTTACTGTTGTTTAATGTAATAGTGTTGATCTCCAGTGTTTCCTGTTGAGTGTACCTGCTTGTGTTTATGGGAAATGGGGTGGATGTTTGGTATTTGTGAAGCACTCTGAGTTAGCTTTGTAAACGTTATATGAAACGTGGTGTATAAATAAAGCTGGATTGATTGAAAAGTGTTTTTAAAACTAGTGTCAATAAGAGGAATCTGATTGGGCCGAATGTGGAAGCGAACCTGCGACGAGCGGTTCTGAAAGTCAACGCGCTACTAAATGAGCTAAGTAGTCGCTATGTACTTTTAAACGTATTCACTGCGTTTTATCCTTGACACCCTGAGTGAGGCGGCGTAGCTCGCGAGGGTATTTGCCTTTGAATGGCACGCAGCGCCGCCGTCAGGACGTATAGCTCAGTGCGTAGCGTCGTTGCTTGGCAACAAAAATACAAAATGGCGCCGGTTCGCTTCCCCTATAGTACTGTTTTTTTTTTTTTTTGTTAAAGTGTTATTTACAATGCGGTTTGCCCCTTCGCGTTTTTAAAAGTGTTCATCAACTCGAAAAAACAATAAATGAACCTGAGGTTGGCTTTTTCAATCAACTAAAACAGTTTCTTAGGTTATATTATTGATTCATATATTAACTGATGCAATTTTAATTGAGACATTTACTAAATCTTTTCTTCGGTGAACTTTAATTGATCTCGGACTCATGTTCAGTGCTTGAACATAATATTGAATATAATGCATATTAAATATATGAATATATTAACTGATGCATTATTAATTGAGGCAATTGTGAACTGTGCAGCGGTTCTTTGGTGGATTTTCATTGATGTCTAGTACATAAACAATATATGTAGTATAATGCCTGTTAAGTGTTGAAGATATTAACTGACACAATATTTCCTGAGGCAATGACAAAACCTTTTCTTTGATGAACTTTAATTAATGTTGAACACATGTTTAATTGATGTTGACTCCATGGTGAGCACATGAACATAATATAATATATAATAGTTATCTATAATATAACTGATGCAATTTAGAAATCTGTTCTTTGACGAACTTTCATTGATGTTGAATACATGTTGAGTACTTGAACCTAATATATAATATAATGCCTATAAAGTGTGTGAATCTATGAACCGATGCAATATTGACCGAGGCATTTTTAAACAGTTTTCTTTAATGTATTTTCATTGAGGTTGAATACATAACTACAATATGTAATATAATGCCTGTTAAGAATGGGAATATATTAACTGATGCAATTTAAAAATCTGTTCTTTGATGAACTCTAATTGATGTTGAATACATGTTTAATTGATGTTGACAAACATCCTATGTAATATAATGCATGTTGTCTAGGTGAATATATTAACTGATGCGCTATTAACTGAAGCAATTGTAAACTGTTTTCTTTGATGTACTTTTGAATGGCCGAAGTTCAGGTAATGCAGCGGGAGTTGATGAATATTCCATCTAATGCAACTATAAAATGTATGCTTTAATGTATTTTGTCTTTGGTCTTGTCTTACCTTCTGACATTTTTTGTCCTTAGTTGTAGCGCATTCTGTGGTCTTTAACCTCTTTATTTAGTGTTTTTAATAATGTTATTATGTGTTACTGTTGTTTAATGTAATAGTGTTGATCTCCAGTGTTTCCTTTTGAGTGTGCCTGCTTGTGTTTATGGGAAATGGGGTGGATGTTTGGTATTTGTGAAGCACTCTGAGTTAGCTTTGTAAACGTTGTATGAAACGTGGTGTATAACTAAAGGTGGATTGATTGAAAAGTGTTTTTAAAACTAGTGTCAATAAGAGGAATCTGATTGGGCCGAATGTGGAAGCGAACCTGCGACGAGCGGTTCTGAAAGTCAACGCGCTACTAAATGTGCTAAGTAGTCGCTATGTACTTTTAAACGTATTCACTGCGTTTTATCCTTGACACCCTGAGTGAGGCGGCGTAGCTCGCGAGGGTATTTGCCTTTGAATGGCACGCAGCGCCGCCGTCAGGACGTATAGCTCAGTGCGTAGCGTCGTTGCTTGGCAACAAAAATACAAAATGGCGCCGGTTCGCTTCCCCTATAGTACTGTTTTTTTTTTTTTTTGTTAAAGTGTTATTTACAATGCGGTTTGCCCCTTCGCGTTTTTTAAAGTGTTCATCAACTCGAAAAAACAATAAATGAACCTGAGGTTGGCTTTTTCAATCAACTAAAACAGTTTCTTAGGTTATATTATTGATTCATATATTAACTGATGCAATTTTAATTGAGACATTTACTAAATCTTTTCTTTGGTGAACTTTAATTGATCTCGGACTCATGTTCAGTGCTTGAACATAATATTGAATATAATGCATATTAAATATATGAATATATTAACTGATGCATTATTAATTGAGTCAATTGTGAACTGTGCAGCGGTTCTTTGATGGATTTTCATTGATGTCTAGTACATAAACAATATATGTAGTATAATGCCTGTTAAGTGTTGAAGATATTAACTGACACAATATTTCCTGAGGCAATGACAAAACCTTTTCTTTGATGAACTTTAATTAATGTTGAACACGTGTTTAATTGATGTTGACTCCATGGTGAGCACATGAACATAATATAATATAATATATAATAGTTATCTATAATATAACTGATGCAATTTAGAAATCTGTTCTTTGACGAACTTTCATTGATGTTGAATACATGTTGAGTACTTGAACCTAATATATAGTATAATGCCTATAAAGTGTGTGAATCTATGAACCGATGCAATATTGACCGAGGCATTTTTAAACAGTTTTCTTTAATGTATTTTCATTGAGGTTGAATACATAACCACAATATGTAATATAATGCCTGTTAAGAATGGGAATATATTAACTGATGCAATTTAAAAATCTGTTCTTTGATGAACTCTAATTGATGTTGAATACATGTTTAATTGATGTTGACTCCATGGTGAGCACACAAACATCATATGTAATATAATGCATGTTGTCTAGGTGAATATATTAACTGATGCGCTATTAACTGAAGCAATTGTAAACTGTTTTCTTTGATGTACTTTTGAATGGCCGAAGTTCAGGTAATGCAGCGGGACTTGATGAATATTCCATCTAATGCAACTATAAAATGTATGCTTTAATGTATTTTGTCTTTGGTCTTGTCTTACCTTCTGACATTTTTTGTCCTTAGTTGTAGCGCATTCTGTGGTCTTTAACCTCTTTATTTAGTGTTTTTAATAATGTTATTATGTGTTACTGTTGTTTAATGTAATAGTGTTGATCTCCAGTGTTTCCTGTTGAGTGTGCCTGCTTGTGTTTATGGGAAATGGGGTGGATGTTTGGTATTTGTGAAGCACTCTGAGTTAGCTTTGTAAACGTTGTATGAAACGTGGTGTATAACTAAAGGTGGATTGATTGAAAAGTGTTTTTAAAACTAGTGTCAATAAGAGGAATCTGATTGGGCCGAATGTGGAAGCGAACCTGCGACGAGCGGTTCTGAAAGTCAACGCGCTACTAAATGTGCTAAGTAGTCGCTATGTACTTTTAAACGTATTCACTGCGTTTTATCCTTGACACCCTGAGTGAGGCGGCGTAGCTCGCGAGGGTATTTGCCTTTGAATGGCACGCAGCGCCGCCGTCAGGACGTATAGCTCAGTGCGTAGCGTCGTTGCTTGGCAACAAAAATACAAAATGGCGCCGGTTCGCTTCCCCTATAGTACTGTTTTTTTTTTTTTTTGTTAAAGTGTTATTTACAATGCGGTTTGCCCCTTCGCGTTTTTAAAAGTGTTCATCAACTCGAAAAAACAATAAATGAACCTGAGGTTGGCTTTTTCAATCAACTAAAACAGTTTCTTAGGTTATATTATTGATTCATATATTAACTGATGCAATTTTAATTGAGACATTTACTAAATCTTTTCTTCGGTGAACTTTAATTGATCTCGGACTCATGTTCAGTGCTTGAACATAATATTGAATATAATGCATATTAAATATATGAATATATTAACTGATGCATTATTAATTGAGGCAATTGTGAACTGTGCAGCGGTTCTTTGGTGGATTTTCATTGATGTCTAGTACATAAACAATATATGTAGTATAATGCCTGTTAAGTGTTGAAGATATTAACTGACACAATATTTCCTGAGGCAATGACAAAACCTTTTCTTTGATGAACTTTAATTAATGTTGAACACATGTTTAATTGATGTTGACTCCATGGTGAGCACATGAACATAATATAATATATAATAGTTATCTATAATATAACTGATGCAATTTAGAAATCTGTTCTTTGACGAACTTTCATTGATGTTGAATACATGTTGAGTACTTGAACCTAATATATAATATAATGCCTATAAAGTGTGTGAATCTATGAACCGATGCAATATTGACCGAGGCATTTTTAAACAGTTTTCTTTAATGTATTTTCATTGAGGTTGAATACATAACTACAATATGTAATATAATGCCTGTTAAGAATGGGAATATATTAACTGATGCAATTTAAAAATCTGTTCTTTGATGAACTCTAATTGATGTTGAATACATGTTTAATTGATGTTGACAAACATCCTATGTAATATAATGCATGTTGTCTAGGTGAATATATTAACTGATGCGCTATTAACTGAAGCAATTGTAAACTGTTTTCTTTGATGTACTTTTGAATGGCCGAAGTTCAGGTAATGCAGCGGGAGTTGATGAATATTCCATCTAATGCAACTATAAAATGTATGCTTTAATGTATTTTGTCTTTGGTCTTGTCTTACCTTCTGACATTTTTTGTCCTTAGTTGTAGCGCATTCTGTGGTCTTTAACCTCTTTATTTAGTGTTTTTAATAATGTTATTATGTGTTACTGTTGTTTAATGTAATAGTGTTGATCTCCAGTGTTTCCTGTTGAGTGTGCCTGCTTGTGTTTATGGGAAATGGGGTGGATGTTTGGTATTTGTGAAGCACTCTGAGTTAGCTTTGTAAACGTTGTATGAAACGTGGTGTATAACTAAAGGTGGATTGATTGAAAAGTGTTTTTAAAACTAGTGTCAATAAGAGGAATCTGATTGGGCCGAATGTGGAAGCGAACCTGCGACGAGCGGTTCTGAAAGTCAACGCGCTACTAAATGTGCTAAGTAGTCGCTATGTACTTTTAAACGTATTCACTGCGTTTTATCCTTGACACCCTGAGTGAGGCGGCGTAGCTCGCGAGGGTATTTGCCTTTGAATGGCACGCAGCGCCGCCGTCAGGACGTATAGCTCAGTGCGTAGCGTCGTTGCTTGGCAACAAAAATACAAAATGGCGCCGGTTCGCTTCCCCTATAGTACTGTTTTTTTTTTTTTTTTGTTAAAGTGTTATTTACAATGCGGTTTGCCCCTTCGCGTTTTTTAAAGTGTTCATCAACTCGAAAAAACAATAAATGAACCTGAGGTTGGCTTTTTCAATCAACTAAAACAGTTTCTTAGGTTATATTATTGATTCATATATTAACTGATGCAATTTTAATTGAGACATTTACTAAATCTTTTCTTTGGTGAACTTTAATTGATCTCGGACTCATGTTCAGTGCTTGAACATAATATTGAATATAATGCATATTAAATATATGAATATATTAACTGATGCATTATTAATTGAGGCAATTGTGAACTGTGCAGCGGTTCTTTGATGGATTTTCATTGATGTCTAGTACATAAACAATATATGTAGTATAATGCCTGTTAAGTGTTGAAGATATTAACTGACACAATATTTCCTGAGGCAATGACAAAACCTTTTCTTTGATGAACTTTAATTAATGTTGAACACGTGTTTAATTGATGTTGACTCCATGGTGAGCACATGAACATAATATAATATAATATATAATAGTTATCTATAATATAACTGATGCAATTTAGAAATCTGTTCTTTGACGAACTTTCATTGATGTTGAATACATGTTGAGTACTTGAACCTAATATATAATATAATGCCTATAAAGTGTGTGAATCTATGAACCGATGCAATATTGACCGAGGCATTTTTAAACAGTTTTCTTTAATGTATTTTCATTGAGGTTGAATACATAACCACAATATGTAATATAATGCCTGTTAAGAATGGGAATATATTAACTGATGCAATTTAAAAATCTGTTCTTTGATGAACTCTAATTGATGTTGAATACATGTTTAATTGATGTTGACTCCATGGTGAGCACACAAACATCATATGTAATATAATGCATGTTGTCTAGGTGAATATATTAACTGATGCGCTATTAACTGAAGCAATTGTAAACTGTTTTCTTTGATGTACTTTTGAATGGCCGAAGTTCAGGTAATGCAGCGGGACTTGATGAATATTCCATCTAATGCAACTATAAAATGTATGCTTTAATGTATTTTGTCTTTGGTCTTGTCTTACCTTCTGACATTTTTTGTCCTTAGTTGTAGCGCATTCTGTGGTCTTTAACCTCTTTATTTAGTGTTTTTAATAATGTTATTATGTGTTACTGTTGTTTAATGTAATAGTGTTGATCTCCAGTGTTTCCTGTTGAGTGTGCCTGCTTGTGTTTATGGGAAATGGGGTGGATGTTTGGTATTTGTGAAGCACTCTGAGTTAGCTTTGTAAACGTTGTATGAAACGTGGTGTATAACTAAAGGTGGATTGATTGAAAAGTGTTTTTAAAACTAGTGTCAATAAGAGGAATCTGATTGGGCCGAATGTGGAAGCGAACCTGCGACGAGCGGTTCTGAAAGTCAACGCGCTACTAAATGTGCTAAGTAGTCGCTATGTACTTTTAAACGTATTCACTGCGTTTTATCCTTGACACCCTGAGTGAGGCGGCGTAGCTCGCGAGGGTATTTGCCTTTGAATGGCACGCAGCGCCGCCGTCAGGACGTATAGCTCAGTGCGTAGCGTCGTTGCTTGGCAACAAAAATACAAAATGGCGCCGGTTCTCTTCCCCTATAGTACTGTTTTTTTTTTTTTTTTGTTAAAGTGTTATTTACAATGCGGTTTGCCCCTTCGCGTTTTTAAAAGTGTTCATCAACTCGAAAAAACAATAAATGAACCTGAGGTTGGCTTTTTCAATCAACTAAAACAGTTTCTTAGGTTATATTATTGATTCATATATTAACTGATGCAATTTTAATTGAGACATTTACTAAATCTTTTCTTTGGTGAACTTTAATTGATCTCGGACTCATGTTCAGTGCTTGAACATAATATTGAATATAATGCATATTAAATATATGAATATATTAACTGATGCATTATTAATTGAGGCAATTGTGAACTGTGCAGCGGTTCTTTGATGGATTTTCATTGATGTCTAGTACATAAACAATATATGTAGTATAATGCCTGTTAAGTGTTGAAGATATTAACTGACACAATATTTCCTGAGGCAATGACAAAACCTTTTCTTTGATGAACTTTAATTAATGTTGAACACGTGTTTAATTGATGTTGACTCCATGGTGAGCACATGAACATAATATAATATATAATAGTTATCTATAATATAACTGATGCAATTTAGAAATCTGTTCTTTGACGAACTTTCATTGATGTTGAATACATGTTGAGTACTTGAACCTAATATATAATATAATGCCTATAAAGTGTGTGAATCTATGAACCGATGCAATATTGACCGAGGCATTTTTAAACTGTTTTCTTTAATGTATTTTCATTGAGGTTGAATACATAACCACAATATGTAATATAATGCCTGTTAAGAATGGGAATATATTAACTGATGCAATTTAAAAATCTGTTCTTTGATGAACTCTAATTGATGTTGAATACATGTTTAATTGATGTTGACTCCATGGTGAGCACACAAACATCATATGTAATATAATGCATGTTGTCTAGGTGAATATATTAACTGATGCGCTATTAACTGAAGCAATTGTAAACTGTTTTCTTTGATGTACTTTTGAATGGCCGAAGTTCAGGTAATGCAGCGGGAGTTGATGAATATTCCATCTAATGCAACTATAAAATGTATGCTTTAATGTATTTTGTCTTTGGTCTTGTCTTACCTTCTGACATTTTTTGTCCTTAGTTGTAGCGCATTCTGTGGTCTTTAACCTCTTTATTTAGTGTTTTTAATAATGTTATTATGTGTTACTGTTGTTTAATGTAATAGTGTTGATCTCCAGTGTTTCCTGTTGAGTGTGCCTGCTTGTGTTTATGGGAAATGGGGTGGATGTTTGGTATTTGTGAAGCACTCTGAGTTAGCTTTGTAAACGTTGTATGAAACGTGGTGTATAAATAAAGCTGGATTGATTGAAAAGTGTTTTTAAAACTAGTGTCAATAAGAGGAATCTGATTGGGCAGAATGTGGAAGCGAACCTGCGACGAGCGGTTCTGAAAGTCAACGCGCTACTAAATGAGCTAAGTAGTCGCTATGTACTTTTAAACGTATTCACTGCGTTTTATCCTTGACACCCTGAGTGAGGCGGCGTAGCTCGCGAGGGTATTTGCCTTTGAATGGCACGCAGCGCCGCCGTCAGGACGTATAGCTCAGTGCGTAGCGTCGTTGCTTGGCAACAAAAATACAAAATGGCGCCGGTTCGCTTCCCCTATAGTACTGTTTTTTTTTTTTTTTGTTAAAGTGTTATTTACAATGCGGTTTGCCCCTTCGCGTTTTTAAAAGTGTTCATCAACTCGAAAAAACAATATATGAACCTGAGGTTGGCTTTTTCAATCAACTAAAACAGTTTCTTAGGTTATATTATTGATTCATATATTAACTGATGCAATTTTAATTGAGACATTTACTAAATCTTTTCTTTGGTGAACTTTAATTGATCTCGGACTCATGTTCAGTGCTTGAACATAATATTGAATATAATGCATATTAAATATATGAATATATTAACTGATGCATTATTAATTGAGGCAATTGTGAACTGTGCAGCGGTTCTTTGATGGATTTTCATTGATGTCTAGTACATAAACAATATATGTAGTATAATGCCTGTTAAGTGTTGAAGATATTAACTGACACAATATTTCCTGAGGCAATGACAAAACCTTTTCTTTGATGAACTTTAATTAATGTTGAACACGTGTTTAATTGATGTTGACTCCATGGTGAGCACATGAACATAATATAATATAATATATAATAGTTATCTATAATATAACTGATGCAATTTAGAAATCTGTTCTTTGACGAACTTTCATTGATGTTGAATACATGTTGAGTACTTGAACCTAATATATAATATAATGCCTATAAAGTGTGTGAATCTATGAACCGATGCAATATTGACCGAGGCATTTTTAAACAGTTTTCTTTAATGTATTTTCATTGAGGTTGAATACATAACCACAATATGTAATATAATGCCTGTTAAGAATGGGAATATATTAACTGATGCAATTTAAAAATCTGTTCTTTGATGAACTCTAATTGATGTTGAATACATGTTTAATTGATGTTGACTCCATGGTGAGCACACAAACATCATATGTAATATAATGCATGTTGTCTAGGTGAATATATTAACTGATGCGCTATTAACTGAAGCAATTGTAAACTGTTTTCTTTGATGTACTTTTGAATGGCCGAAGTTCAGGTAATGCAGCGGGAGTTGATGAATATTCCATCTAATGCAACTATAAAATGTATGCTTTAATGTATTTTGTCTTTGGTCTTGTCTTACCTTCTGACATTTTTTGTCCTTAGTTGTAGCGCATTCTGTGGTCTTTAACCTCTTTATTTAGTGTTTTTAATAATGTTATTATGTGTTACTGTTGTTTAATGTAATAGTGTTGATCTCCAGTGTTTCCTGTTGAGTGTGCCTGCTTGTGTTTATGGGAAATGGGGTGGATGTTTGGTATTTGTGAAGCACTCTGAGTTAGCTTTGTAAACGTTGTATGAAACGTGGTGTATAAATAAAGCTGGATTGATTGAAAAGTGTTTTTAAAACTAGTGTCAATAAGAGGAATCTGATTGGGCCGAATGTGGAAGCGAACCTGCGACGAGCGGTTCTGAAAGTCAACGCGCTACTAAATGAGCTAAGTAGTCGCTATGTACTTTTAAACGTATTCACTGCGTTTTATCCTTGACACCCTGAGTGAGGCGGCGTAGCTCGCGAGGGTATTTGCCTTTGAATGGCACGCAGCGCCGCCGTCAGGACGTATAGCTCAGTGCGTAGCGTCGTTGCTTGGCAACAAAAATACAAAATGGCGCCGGTTCGCTTCCCCTATAGTACTGTTTTTTTTTTTTTTTGTTAAAGTGTTATTTACAATGCGGTTTGCCCCTTCGCGTTTTTAAAAGTGTTCATCAACTCGAAAAAACAATAAATGAACCTGAGGTTGGCTTTTTCAATCAACTAAAACAGTTTCTTAGGTTATATTATTGATTCATATATTAACTGATGCAATTTTAATTGAGACATTTACTAAATCTTTTCTTCGGTGAACTTTAATTGATCTCGGACTCATGTTCAGTGCTTGAACATAATATTGAATATAATGCATATTAAATATATGAATATATTAACTGATGCATTATTAATTGAGGCAATTGTGAACTGTGCAGCGGTTCTTTGGTGGATTTTCATTGATGTCTAGTACATAAACAATATATGTAGTATAATGCCTGTTAAGTGTTGAAGATATTAACTGACACAATATTTCCTGAGGCAATGACAAAACCTTTTCTTTGATGAACTTTAATTAATGTTGAACACGTGTTTAATTGATGTTGACTCCATGGTGAGCACATGAACATAATATAATATATAATAGTTATCTATAATATAACTGATGCAATTTAGAAATCTGTTCTTTGACGAACTTTCATTGATGTTGAATACATGTTGAGTACTTGAACCTAATATATAATATAATGCCTATAAAGTGTGTGAATCTATGAACCGATGCAATATTGACCGAGGCATTTTTAAACAGTTTTCTTTAATGTATTTTCATTGAGGTTGAATACATAACTACAATATGTAATATAATGCCTGTTAAGAATGGGAATATATTAACTGATGCAATTTAAAAATCTGTTCTTTGATGAACTCTAATTGATGTTGAATACATGTTTAATTGATGTTGACAAACATCCTATGTAATATAATGCATGTTGTCTAGGTGAATATATTAACTGATGCGCTATTAACTGAAGCAATTGTAAACTGTTTTCTTTGATGTACTTTTGAATGGGGCGACACGGTGGTGCGGTGGGTAGCACTGTTGCCTCACAGCAAGAAGGTCGCAGGTTCAAGACCGCCTTGGGCCTGGGTCTGGGGCCTTTCTGTGTGGAGTTTGCATGTTCTCCCCGTGTCTGCGTGGGTTTTCACCGGGTACTCCGGTTTCCTCCCACAATACAAAAAAACATGCTCAGGTTAATTGGTAAACTCTAAATTGCCCATAGGTGTGAGTGTGAGAGTGAATGGTGTGTGTGCCCCACGATTGGCTGGCGACCATCTGGGGTGTATCCCTGCCTCTCGCCTTAACGCGCTGGGATAGGCTCCAGCAGACCCCTGCGACCCCGAAAGGGAATAAGCGGGATAGACAATGGATGGATGGACTTTTGAATGGCCGAAGTTCAGGTAATGCAGCGGGAGTTGATGAATATTCCATCTAATGCAACTATAAAATGTATGCTTTAATGTATTTTGTCTTTGGTCTTGTCTTACCTTCTGACATTTTTTGTCCTTAGTTGTAGCGCATTCTGTGGTCTTTAACCTCTTTATTTAGTGTTTTTAATAATGTTATTATGTGTTACTGTTGTTTAATGTAATAGTGTTGATCTCCAGTGTTTCCTGTTGAGTGTGCCTGCTTGTGTTTATGGGAAATGGGGTGGATGTTTGGTATTTGTGAAGCACTCTGAGTTAGCTTTGTAAACGTTGTATGAAACGTGGTGTATAAATAAAGCTGGATTGATTGAAAAGTGTTTTTAAAACTAGTGTCAATAAGAGGAATCTGATTGGGCCGAATGTGGAAGCGAACCTGCGACGAGCGGTTCTGAAAGTCAACGCGCTACTAAATGAGCTAAGTAGTCGCTATGTACTTTTAAACGTATTCACTGCGCTTTATCCTTGACACCCTGAGTGAGGCGGCGTAGCTCGCGAGGGTATTTGCCTTTGAATGGCACGCAGCGCCGCCGTCAGGACGTATAGCTCAGTGCGTAGCGTCGTTGCTTGGCAACAAAAATACAAAATGGCGCCGGTTCGCTTCCCCTATAGTACTGTTTTTTTTTTTTGTTAAAGTGTTATTTACAATGCGGTTTGCCCCTTCGCGTTTTTAAAAGTGTTCATCAACTCGAAAAAACAATAAATGAACCTGAGGTTGGCTTTTTCAATCAACTAAAACAGTTTCTTAGGTTATATTATTGATTCATATATTAACTGATGCAATTTTAATTGAGACATTTACTAAATCTTTTCTTTGGTGAACTTTAATTGATCTCGGACTCATGTTCAGTGCTTGAACATAATATTGAATATAATGCATATTAAATATATGAATATATTAACTGATGCATTATTAATTGAGGCAATTGTGAACTGTGCAGCGGTTCTTTGATGGATTTTCATTGATGTCTAGTACATTAACAATATATGTAGTATAATGCCTGTTAAGTGTTGAAGATATTAACTGACACAATATTTCCTGAGGCAATGACAAAACCTTTTCTTTGATGAACTTTAATTAATGTTGAACACGTGTTTAATTGATGTTGACTCCATGGTGAGCACATGAACATAATATAATATATAATAGTTATCTATAATATAACTGATGCAATTTAGAAATCTGTTCTTTGACGAACTTTCATTGATGTTGAATACATGTTGAGTACTTGAACCTAATATATAATCTAATGCCTATAAAGTGTGTGAATCTATGAACCGATGCAATATTGACCGAGGCATTTTTAAACAGTTTTCTTTAATGTATTTTCATTGAGGTTGAATACATAACCACAATATGTAATATAATGCCTGTTAAGAATGGGAATATATTAACTGATGCAATTTAAAAATCTGTTCTTTGATGAACTCTAATTGATGTTGAATACATGTTTAATTGATGTTGACTCCATGGTGAGCACACAAACATCATATGTAATATAATGCATGTTGTCTAGGTGAATATATTAACTGATGCGCTATTAACTGAAGCAATTGTAAACTGTTTTCTTTGATGTACTTTTGAATGGCCGAAGTTCAGGTAATGCAGCGGGACTTGATGAATATTCCATCTAATGCAACTATAAAATGTATGCTTTAATGTATTTTGTCTTTGGTCTTGTCTTACCTTCTGACATTTTTTGTCCTTAGTTGTAGCGCATTCTGTGGTCTTTAACCTCTTTATTTAGTGTTTTTAATAATGTTATTATGTGTTACTGTTGTTTAATGTAATAGTGTTGATCTCCAGTGTTTCCTGTTGAGTGTGCCTGCTTGTGTTTATGGGAAATGGGGTGGATGTTTGGTATTTGTGAAGCACTCTGAGTTAGCTTTGTAAACGTTGTATGAAACGTGGTGTATAACTAAAGGTGGATTGATTGAAAAGTGTTTTTAAAACTAGTGTCAATAAGAGGAATCTGATTGGGCCGAATGTGGAAGCGAACCTGCGACGAGCGGTTCTGAAAGTCAACGCGCTACTAAATGTGCTAAGTAGTCGCTATGTACTTTTAAACGTATTCACTGCGTTTTATCCTTGACACCCTGAGTGAGGCGGCGTAGCTCGCGAGGGTATTTGCCTTTGAATGGCACGCAGCGCCGCCGTCAGGACGTATAGCTCAGTGCGTAGCGTCGTTGCTTGGCAACAAAAATACAAAATGGCGCCGGTTCGCTTCCCCTATAGTACTGTTTTTTTTTTTTTTGTTAAAGTGTTATTTACAATGCGGTTTGCCCCTTCGCGTTTTTAAAAGTGTTCATCAACTCGAAAAAACAATAAATGAACCTGAGGTTGGCTTTTTCAATCAACTAAAACAGTTTCTTAGGTTATATTATTGATTCATATATTAACTGATGCAATTTTAATTGAGACATTTACTAAATCTTTTCTTCGGTGAACTTTAATTGATCTCGGACTCATGTTCAGTGCTTGAACATAATATTGAATATAATGCATATTAAATATATGAATATATTAACTGATGCATTATTAATTGAGGCAATTGTGAACTGTGCAGCGGTTCTTTGGTGGATTTTCATTGATGTCTAGTACATAAACAATATATGTAGTATAATGCCTGTTAAGTGTTGAAGATATTAACTGACACAATATTTCCTGAGGCAATGACAAAACCTTTTCTTTGATGAACTTTAATTAATGTTGAACACGTGTTTAATTGATGTTGACTCCATGGTGAGCACATGAACATAATATAATATATAATAGTTATCTATAATATAACTGATGCAATTTAGAAATCTGTTCTTTGACGAACTTTCATTGATGTTGAATACATGTTGAGTACTTGAACCTAATATATAATATAATGCCTATAAAGTGTGTGAATCTATGAACCGATGCAATATTGACCGAGGCATTTTTAAACAGTTTTCTTTAATGTATTTTCATTGAGGTTGAATACATAACTACAATATGTAATATAATGCCTGTTAAGAATGGGAATATATTAACTGATGCAATTTAAAAATCTGTTCTTTGATGAACTCTAATTGATGTTGAATACATGTTTAATTGATGTTGACAAACATCCTATGTAATATAATGCATGTTGTCTAGGTGAATATATTAACTGATGCGCTATTAACTGAAGCAATTGTAAACTGTTTTCTTTGATGTACTTTTGAATGGCCGAAGTTCAGGTAATGCAGCGGGAGTTGATGAATATTCCATCTAATGCAACTATAAAATGTATGCTTTAATGTATTTTGTCTTTGGTCTTGTCTTACCTTCTGACATTTTTTGTCCTTAGTTGTAGCGCATTCTGTGGTCTTTAACCTCTTTATTTAGTGTTTTTAATAATGTTATTATGTGTTACTGTTGTTTAATGTAATAGTGTTGATCTCCAGTGTTTCCTGTTGAGTGTGCCTGCTTGTGTTTATGGGAAATGGGGTGGATGTTTGGTATTTGTGAAGCACTCTGAGTTAGCTTTGTAAACGTTGTATGAAACGTGGTGTATAACTAAAGGTGGATTGATTGAAAAGTGTTTTTAAAACTAGTGTCAATAAGAGGAATCTGATTGGGCCGAATGTGGAAGCGAACCTGCGACGAGCGGTTCTGAAAGTCAACGCGCTACTAAATGTGCTAAGTAGTCGCTATGTACTTTTAAACGTATTCACTGCGTTTTATCCTTGACACCCTGAGTGAGGCGGCGTAGCTCGCGAGGGTATTTGCCTTTGAATGGCACGCAGCGCCGCCGTCAGGACGTATAGCTCAGTGCGTAGCGTCGTTGCTTGGCAACAAAAATACAAAATGGCGCCGGTTCGCTTCCCCTATAGTACTGTTTTTTTTTTTTGTTAAAGTGTTATTTACAATGCGGTTTGCCCCTTCGCGTTTTTAAAAGTGTTCATCAACTCGAAAAAACAATTAATGAACCTGAGGTTGGCTTTTTCAATCAACTAAAACAGTTTCTTAGGTTATATTATTGATTCATATATTAACTGATGCAATTTTAATTGAGACATTTACTAAATCTTTTCTTTGGTGAACTTTAATTGATCTCGGACTCATGTTCAGTGCTTGAACATAATATTGAATATAATGCATATTAAATATATGAATATATTAACTGATGCATTATTAATTGAGGCAATTGTGAACTGTGCAGCGGTTCTTTGATGGATTTTCATTGATGTCTAGTACATAAACAATATATGTAGTATAATGCCTGTTAAGTGTTGAAGATATTAACTGACACAATATTTCCTGAGGCAATGACAAAACCTTTTCTTTGATGAACTCTAATTAATGTTGAACACGTGTTTAATTGATGTTGACTCCATGGTGAGCACATGAACATAATATAATATATAATAGTTATCTATAATATAACTGATGCAATTTAGAAATCTGTTCTTTGACGAACTTTCATTGATGTTGAATACATGTTGAGTACTTGAACCTAATATATAATATAATGCCTATAAAGTGTGTGAATCTATGAACCGATGCAATATTGACCGAGGCATTTTTAAACAGTTTTCTTTAATGTATTTTCATTGAGGTTGAATACATAACCACAATATGTAATATAATGCCTGTTAAGAATGGGAATATATTAACTGATGCAATTTAAAAATCTGTTCTTTGATGAACTCTAATTGATGTTGAATACATGTTTAATTGATGTTGACTCCATGGTGAGCACACAAACATCATATGTAATATAATGCATGTTGTCTAGGTGAATATATTAACTGATGCGCTATTAACTGAAGCAATTGTAAACTGTTTTCTTTGATGTACTTTTGAATGGCCGAAGTTCAGGTAATGCAGCGGGACTTGATGAATATTCCATCTAATGCAACTATAAAATGTATGCTTTAATGTATTTTGTCTTTGGTCTTGTCTTACCTTCTGACATTTTTTGTCCTTAGTTGTAGCGCATTCTGTGGTCTTTAACCTCTTTATTTAGTGTTTTTAATAATGTTATTATGTGTTACTGTTGTTTAATGTAATAGTGTTGATCTCCAGTGTTTCCTGTTGAGTGTGCCTGCTTGTGTTTATGGGAAATGGGGTGGATGTTTGGTATTTGTGAAGCACTCTGAGTTAGCTTTGTAAACGTTGTATGAAACGTGGTGTATAACTAAAGGTGGATTGATTGAAAAGTGTTTTTAAAACTAGTGTCAATAAGAGGAATCTGATTGGGCCGAATGTGGAAGCGAACCTGCGACGAGCGGTTCTGAAAGTCAACGCGCTACTAAATGAGCTAAGTAGTCGCTATATACTTTTAAACGTATTCACTGCGTTTTATCCTTGACACCCTGAGTGAGGCGGCGTAGCTCGCGAGGGTATTTGCCTTTGAATGGCACGCAGCGCCGCCGTCAGGACGTATAGCTCAGTGCGTAGCGTCGTTGCTTGGCAACAAAAATACAAAATGGCGCCGGTTCGCTTCCCCTATAGTACTGTTTTTTTTTTTTTTTTTGTTAAAGTGTTATTTACAATGCGGTTTGCCCCTTCGCGTTTTTAAAAGTGTTCATCAACTCGAAAAAACAATAAATGAACCTGAGGTTGGCTTTTTCAATCAACTAAAACAGTTTCTTAGGTTATATTATTGATTCATATATTAACTGATGCAATTTTAATTGAGACATTTACTAAATCTTTTCTTTGGTGAACTTTAATTGATCTCGGACTCATGTTCAGTGCTTGAACATAATATTGAATATAATGCATATTAAATATATGAATATATTAACTGATGCATTATTAATTGAGGCAATTGTGAACTGTGCAGCGGTTCTTTGATGGATTTTCATTGATGTCTAGTACATAAACAATATATGTAGTATAATGCCTGTTAAGTGTTGAAGATATTAACTGACACAATATTTCCTGAGGCAATGACAAAACCTTTTCTTTGATGAACTTTAATTAATGTTGAACACGTGTTTAATTGATGTTGACTCCATGGTGAGCACATGAACATAATATAATATAATATATAATAGTTATCTATAATATAACTGATGCAATTTAGAAATCTGTTCTTTGACGAACTTTCATTGATGTTGAATACATGTTGAGTACTTGAACCTAATATATAATATAATGCCTATAAAGTGTGTGAATCTATGAACCGATGCAATATTGACCGAGGCATTTTTAAACAGTTTTCTTTAATGTATTTTCATTGAGGTTGAATACATAACCACAATATGTAATATAATGCCTGTTAAGAATGGGAATATATTAACTGATGCAATTTAAAAATCTGTTCTTTGATGAACTCTAATTGATGTTGAATACATGTTTAATTGATGTTGACTCCATGGTGAGCACACAAACATCATATGTAATATAATGCATGTTGTCTAGGTGAATATATTAACTGATGCGCTATTAACTGAAGCAATTGTAAACTGTTTTCTTTGATGTACTTTTGAATGGCCGAAGTTCAGGTAATGCAGCGGGACTTGATGAATATTCCATCTAATGCAACTATAAAATGTATGCTTTAATGTATTTTGTCTTTGGTCTTGTCTTACCTTCTGACATTTTTTGTCCTTAGTTGTAGCGCATTCTGTGGTCTTTAACCTCTTTATTTAGTGTTTTTAATAATGTTATTATGTGTTACTGTTGTTTAATGTAATAGTGTTGATCTCCAGTGTTTCCTGTTGAGTGTGCCTGCTTGTGTTTATGGGAAATGGGGTGGATGTTTGGTATTTGTGAAGCACTCTGAGTTAGCTTTGTAAACGTTGTATGAAACGTGGTGTATAAATAAAGCTGGATTGATTGAAAAGTGTTTTTAAAACTAGTGTCAATAAGAGGAATCTGATTGGGCCGAATGTGGAAGCGAACCTGCGACGAGCGGTTCTGAAAGTCAACGCGCTACTAAATGAGCTAAGTAGTCGCTATATACTTTTAAACGTATTCACTGCGTTTTATCCTTGACACCCTGAGTGAGGCGGCGTAGCTCGCGAGGGTATTTGCCTTTGAATGGCACGCAGCGCCGCCGTCAGGACGTATAGCTCAGTGCGTAGCGTCGTTGCTTGGCAACAAAAATACAAAATGGCGCCGGTTCGCTTCCCCTATAGTACTGTTTTTTTTTTTTTTTTTGTTAAAGTGTTATTTACAATGCGGTTTGCCCCTTCGCGTTTTTAAAAGTGTTCATCAACTCGAAAAAACAATAAATGAACCTGAGGTTGGCTTTTTCAATCAACTAAAACAGTTTCTTAGGTTATATTATTGATTCATATATTAACTGATGCAATTTTAATTGAGACATTTACTAAATCTTTTCTTTGGTGAACTTTAATTGATCTCGGACTCATGTTCAGTGCTTGAACATAATATTGAATATAATGCATATTAAATATATGAATATATTAACTGATGCATTATTAATTGAGGCAATTGTGAACTGTGCAGCGGTTCTTTGATGGATTTTCATTGATGTCTAGTACATAAACAATATATGTAGTATAATGCCTGTTAAGTGTTGAAGATATTAACTGACACAATATTTCCTGAGGCAATGACAAAACCTTTTCTTTGATGAACTTTAATTAATGTTGAACACGTGTTTAATTGATGTTGACTCCATGGTGAGCACATGAACATAATATAATATATAATAGTTATCTATAATATAACTGATGCAATTTAGAAATCTGTTCTTTGACGAACTTTCATTGATGTTGAATACATGTTGAGTACTTGAACCTAATATATAATCTAATGCCTATAAAGTGTGTGAATCTATGAACCGATGCAATATTGACCGAGGCATTTTTAAACAGTTTTCTTTAATGTATTTTCATTGAGGTTGAATACATAACCACAATATGTAATATAATGCCTGTTAAGAATGGGAATATATTAACTGATGCAATTTAAAAATCTGTTCTTTGATGAACTCTAATTGATGTTGAATACATGTTTAATTGATGTTGACTCCATGGTGAGCACACAAACATCATATGTAATATAATGCATGTTGTCTAGGTGAATATATTAACTGATGCGCTATTAACTGAAGCAATTGTAAACTGTTTTCTTTGATGTACTTTTGAATGGCCGAAGTTCAGGTAATGCAGCGGGACTTGATGAATATTCCATCTAATGCAACTATAAAATGTATGCTTTAATGTATTTTGTCTTTGGTCTTGTCTTACCTTCTGACATTTTTTGTCCTTAGTTGTAGCGCATTCTGTGGTCTTTAACCTCTTTATTTAGTGTTTTTAATAATGTTATTATGTGTTACTGTTGTTTAATGTAATAGTGTTGATCTCCAGTGTTTCCTGTTGAGTGTGCCTGCTTGTGTTTATGGGAAATGGGGTGGATGTTTGGTATTTGTGAAGCACTCTGAGTTAGCTTTGTAAACGTTGTATGAAACGTGGTGTATAAATAAAGCTGGATT
This sequence comes from Eupleurogrammus muticus, assembly GCA_036785175.1. Lineage (NCBI taxonomy): Eukaryota > Metazoa > Chordata > Actinopteri > Scombriformes > Trichiuridae > Eupleurogrammus > Eupleurogrammus muticus. The sequence continues at coordinate 394,476 of JAYKQN010000062.1, read as the reverse complement.
GATTGAAAAGTGTTTTTAAAACTAGTGTCAATAAGAGGAATCTGATTGGGCCGAATGTGGAAGCGAACCTGCGACGAGCGGTTCTGAAAGTCAACGCGCTACTAAATGAGCTAAGTAGTCGCTATGTACTTTTAAACGTATTCACTGCGTTTTATCCTTGACACCCTGAGTGAGGCGGCGTAGCTCGCGAGGGTATTTGCCTTTGAATGGCACGCAGCGCCGCCGTCAGGACGTATAGCTCAGTGCGTAGCGTCGTTGCTTGGCAACAAAAATACAAAATGGCGCCGGTTCGCTTCCCCTATAGTACTGTTTTTTTTTTTTTTGTTAAAGTGTTATTTACAATGCGGTTTGCCCCTTCGCGTTTTTAAAAGTGTTCATCAACTCGAAAAAACAATAAATGAACCTGAGGTTGGCTTTTTCAATCAACTAAAACAGTTTCTTAGGTTATATTATTGATTCATATATTAACTGATGCAATTTTAATTGAGACATTTACTAAATCTTTTCTTCGGTGAACTTTAATTGATCTCGGACTCATGTTCAGTGCTTGAACATAATATTGAATATAATGCATATTAAATATATGAATATATTAACTGATGCATTATTAATTGAGGCAATTGTGAACTGTGCAGCGGTTCTTTGGTGGATTTTCATTGATGTCTAGTACATAAACAATATATGTAGTATAATGCCTGTTAAGTGTTGAAGATATTAACTGACACAATATTTCCTGAGGCAATGACAAAACCTTTTCTTTGATGAACTTTAATTAATGTTGAACACGTGTTTAATTGATGTTGACTCCATGGTGAGCACATGAACATAATATAATATATAATAGTTATCTATAATATAACTGATGCAATTTAGAAATCTGTTCTTTGACGAACTTTCATTGATGTTGAATACATGTTGAGTACTTGAACCTAATATATAATATAATGCCTATAAAGTGTGTGAATCTATGAACCGATGCAATATTGACCGAGGCATTTTTAAACAGTTTTCTTTAATGTATTTTCATTGAGGTTGAATACATAACTACAATATGTAATATAATGCCTGTTAAGAATGGGAATATATTAACTGATGCAATTTAAAAATCTGTTCTTTGATGAACTCTAATTGATGTTGAATACATGTTTAATTGATGTTGACAAACATCCTATGTAATATAATGCATGTTGTCTAGGTGAATATATTAACTGATGCGCTATTAACTGAAGCAATTGTAAACTGTTTTCTTTGATGTACTTTTGAATGGCCGAAGTTCAGGTAATGCAGCGGGAGTTGATGAATATTCCATCTAATGCAACTATAAAATGTATGCTTTAATGTATTTTGTCTTTGGTCTTGTCTTACCTTCTGACATTTTTTGTCCTTAGTTGTAGCGCATTCTGTGGTCTTTAACCTCTTTATTTAGTGTTTTTAATAATGTTATTATGTGTTACTGTTGTTTAATGTAATAGTGTTGATCTCCAGTGTTTCCTGTTGAGTGTGCCTGCTTGTGTTTATGGGAAATGGGGTGGATGTTTGGTATTTGTGAAGCACTCTGAGTTAGCTTTGTAAACGTTGTATGAAACGTGGTGTATAACTAAAGGTGGATTGATTGAAAAGTGTTTTTAAAACTAGTGTCAATAAGAGGAATCTGATTGGGCCGAATGTGGAAGCGAACCTGCGACGAGCGGTTCTGAAAGTCAACGCGCTACTAAATGTGCTAAGTAGTCGCTATGTACTTTTAAACGTATTCACTGCGTTTTATCCTTGACACCCTGAGTGAGGCGGCGTAGCTCGCGAGGGTATTTGCCTTTGAATGGCACGCAGCGCCGCCGTCAGGACGTATAGCTCAGTGCGTAGCGTCGTTGCTTGGCAACAAAAATACAAAATGGCGCCGGTTCGCTTCCCCTATAGTACTGTTTTTTTTTTTGTTAAAGTGTTATTTACAATGCGGTTTGCCCCTTCGCGTTTTTAAAAGTGTTCATCAACTCGAAAAAACAATTAATGAACCTGAGGTTGGCTTTTTCAATCAACTAAAACAGTTTCTTAGGTTATATTATTGATTCATATATTAACTGATGCAATTTTAATTGAGACATTTACTAAATCTTTTCTTTGGTGAACTTTAATTGATCTCGGACTCATGTTCAGTGCTTGAACATAATATTGAATATAATGCATATTAAATATATGAATATATTAACTGATGCATTATTAATTGAGGCAATTGTGAACTGTGCAGCGGTTCTTTGATGGATTTTCATTGATGTCTAGTACATAAACAATATATGTAGTATAATGCCTGTTAAGTGTTGAAGATATTAACTGACACAATATTTCCTGAGGCAATGACAAAACCTTTTCTTTGATGAACTCTAATTAATGTTGAACACGTGTTTAATTGATGTTGACTCCATGGTGAGCACATGAACATAATATAATATATAATAGTTATCTATAATATAACTGATGCAATTTAGAAATCTGTTCTTTGACGAACTTTCATTGATGTTGAATACATGTTGAGTACTTGAACCTAATATATAATATAATGCCTATAAAGTGTGTGAATCTATGAACCGATGCAATATTGACCGAGGCATTTTTAAACAGTTTTCTTTAATGTATTTTCATTGAGGTTGAATACATAACCACAATATGTAATATAATGCCTGTTAAGAATGGGAATATATTAACTGATGCAATTTAAAAATCTGTTCTTTGATGAACTCTAATTGATGTTTAATACATGTTTAATTGATGTTGACTCCATGGTGAGCACACAAACATCATATGTAATATAATGCATGTTGTCTAGGTGAATATATTAACTGATGCGCTATTAACTGAAGCAATTGTAAACTGTTTTCTTTGATGTACTTTTGAATGGCCGAAGTTCAGGTAATGCAGCGGGACTTGATGAATATTCCATCTAATGCAACTATAAAATGTATGCTTTAATGTATTTTGTCTTTGGTCTTGTCTTACCTTCTGACATTTTTTGTCCTTAGTTGTAGCGCATTCTGTGGTCTTTAACCTCTTTATTTAGTGTTTTTAATAATGTTATTATGTGTTACTGTTGTTTAATGTAATAGTGTTGATCTCCAGTGTTTCCTGTTGAGTGTGCCTGCTTGTGTTTATGGGAAATGGGGTGGATGTTTGGTATTTGTGAAGCACTCTGAGTTAGCTTTGTAAACGTTGTATGAAACGTGGTGTATAAATAAAGCTGGATTGATTGAAAAGTGTTTTTAAAACTAGTGTCAATAAGAGGAATCTGATTGGGCCGAATGTGGAAGCGAACCTGCGACGAGCGGTTCTGAAAGTCAACGCGCTACTAAATGAGCTAAGTAGTCGCTATGTACTTTTAAACGTATTCACTGCGTTTTATCCTTGACACCCTGAGTGAGGCGGCGTAGCTCGCGAGGGTATTTGCCTTTGAATGGCACGCAGCGCCGCCGTCAGGACGTATAGCTCAGTGCGTAGCGTCGTTGCTTGGCAACAAAAATACAAAATGGCGCCGGTTCGCTTCCCCTATAGTACTGTTTTTTTTTTTTTTTTGTTAAAGTGTTATTTACAATGCGGTTTGCCCCTTCGCGTTTTTAAAAGTGTTCATCAACTCGAAAAAACAATAAATGAACCTGAGGTTGGCTTTTTCAATCAACTAAAACAGTTTCTTAGGTTATATTATTGATTCATATATTAACTGATGCAATATTAATTGAGACATTTACTAAATCTTTTCTTTGGTGAACTTTAATTGATCTCGGACTCATGTTCAGTGCTTGAACATAATATTGAATATAATGCATATTAAATATATGAATATATTAACTGATGCATTATTAATTGAGGCAATTGTGAACTGTGCAGCGGTTCTTTGATGGATTTTCATTGATGTCTAGTACATAAACAATATATGTAGTATAATGCCTGTTAAGTGTTGAAGATATTAACTGACACAATATTTCCTGAGGCAATGACAAAACCTTTTCTTTGATGAACTCTAATTAATGTTGAACACGTGTTTAATTGATGTTGACTCCATGGTGAGCACATGAACATAATATAATATATAATAGTTATCTATAATATAACTGATGCAATTTAGAAATCTGTTCTTTGACGAACTTTCATTGATGTTGAATACATGTTGAGTACTTGAACCTAATATATAATATAATGCCTATAAAGTGTGTGAATCTATGAACCGATGCAATATTGACCGAGGCATTTTTAAACAGTTTTCTTTAATGTATTTTCATTGAGGTTGAATACATAACCACAATATGTAATATAATGCCTGTTAAGAATGGGAATATATTAACTGATGCAATTTAAAAATCTGTTCTTTGATGAACTCTAATTGATGTTGAATACATGTTTAATTGATGTTGACTCCATGGTGAGCACACAAACATCATATGTAATATAATGCATGTTGTCTAGGTGAATATATTAACTGATGCGCTATTAACTGAAGCAATTGTAAACTGTTTTCTTTGATGTACTTTTGAATGGCCGAAGTTCAGGTAATGCAGCGGGACTTGATGAATATTCCATCTAATGCAACTATAAAATGTATGCTTTAATGTATTTTGTCTTTGGTCTTGTCTTACCTTCTGACATTTTTTGTCCTTAGTTGTAGCGCATTCTGTGGTCTTTAACCTCTTTATTTAGTGTTTTTAATAATGTTATTATGTGTTACTGTTGTTTAATGTAATAGTGTTGATCTCCAGTGTTTCCTGTTGAGTGTGCCTGCTTGTGTTTATGGGAAATGGGGTGGATGTTTGGTATTTGTGAAGCACTCTGAGTTAGCTTTGTAAACGTTGTATGAAACGTGGTGTATAAATAAAGCTGGATTGATTGAAAAGTGTTTTTAAAACTAGTGTCAATAAGAGGAATCTGATTGGGCCGAATGTGGAAGCGAACCTGCGACGAGCGGTTCTGAAAGTCAACGCGCTACTAAATGAGCTAAGTAGTCGCTATGTACTTTTAAACGTATTCACTGCGTTTTATCCTTGACACCCTGAGTGAGGCGGCGTAGCTCGCGAGGGTATTTGCCTTTGAATGGCACGCAGCGCCGCCGTCAGGACGTATAGCTCAGTGCGTAGCGTCGTTGCTTGGCAACAAAAATACAAAATGGCGCCGGTTCGCTTCCCCTATAGTACTGTTTTTTTTTTTTTTTTGTTAAAGTGTTATTTACAATGCGGTTTGCCCCTTCGCGTTTTTAAAAGTGTTCATCAACTCGAAAAAACAATAAATGAACCTGAGGTTGGCTTTTTCAATCAACTAAAACAGTTTCTTAGGTTATATTATTGATTCATATATTAACTGATGCAATTTTAATTGAGACATTTACTAAATCTTTTCTTTGGTGAACTTTAATTGATCTCGGACTCATGTTCAGTGCTTGAACATAATATTGAATATAATGCATATTAAATATATGAATATATTAACTGATGCATTATTAATTGAGGCAATTGTGAACTGTGCAGCGGTTCTTTGATGGATTTTCATTGATGTCTAGTACATAAACAATATATGTAGTATAATGCCTGTTAAGTGTTGAAGATATTAACTGACACAATATTTCCTGAGGCAATGACAAAACCTTTTCTTTGATGAACTTTAATTAATGTTGAACACGTGTTTAATTGATGTTGACTCCATGGTGAGCACATGAACATAATATAATATAATATATAATAGTTATCTATAATATAACTGATGCAATTTAGAAATCTGTTCTTTGACGAACTTTCATTGATGTTGAATACATGTTGAGTACTTGAACCTAATATATAATATAATGCCTATAAAATGTGTGAATCTATGAACCGATGCAATATTGACCGAGGCATTTTTAAACAGTTTTCTTTAATGTATTTTCATTGAGGTTGAATACATAACCACAATATGTAATATAATGCCTGTTAAGAATGGGAATATATTAACTGATGCAATTTAAAAATCTGTTCTTTGATGAACTCTAATTGATGTTGAATACATGTTTAATTGATGTTGACTCCATGGTGAGCACACAAACATCATATGTAATATAATGCATGTTGTCTAGGTGAATATATTAACTGATGCGCTATTAACTGAAGCAATTGTAAACTGTTTTCTTTGATGTACTTTTGAATGGCCGAAGTTCAGGTAATGCAGCGGGAGTTGATGAATATTCCATCTAATGCAACTATAAAATGTATGCTTTAATGTATTTTGTCTTTGGTCTTGTCTTACCTTCTGACATTTTTTGTCCTTAGTTGTAGCGCATTCTGTGGTCTTTAACCTCTTTATTTAGTGTTTTTAATAATGTTATTATGTGTTACTGTTGTTTAATGTAATAGTGTTGATCTCCAGTGTTTCCTGTTGAGTGTGCCTGCTTGTGTTTATGGGAAATGGGGTGGATGTTTGGTATTTGTGAAGCACTCTGAGTTAGCTTTGTAAACGTTGTATGAAACGTGGTGTATAAATAAAGATGGATTGATTGAAAAGTATTTTTAAAACTAGTGTCAATAAGAGGAATCTGATTGGGCCGAATGTGGAAGCGAACCTGCGACGAGCGGTTCTGAAAGTCAACGCGCTACTAAATGAGCTAAGTAGTCGCTATGTACTTTTAAACGTATTCACTGCGTTTTATCCTTGACACCCTGAGTGAGGCGGCGTAGCTCGCGAGGGTATTTGCCTTTGAATGGCACGCAGCGCCGCCGTCAGGACGTATAGCTCAGTGCGTAGCGTCGTTGCTTGGCAACAAAAATACAAAATGGCGCCGGTTCGCTTCCCCTATAGTACTGTTTTTTTTTTTTTTTGTTAAAGTGTTATTTACAATGCGGTTTGCCCCTTCGCGTTTTTAAAAGTGTTCATCAACTCGAAAAAACAATAAATGAACCTGAGGTTGGCTTTTTCAATCAACTAAAACAGTTTCTTAGGTTATATTATTGATTCATATATTAACTGATGCAATTTTAATTGAGACATTTACTAAATCTTTTCTTTGGTGAACTTTAATTGATCTCGGACTCATGTTCAGTGCTTGAACATAATATTGAATATAATGCATATTAAATATATGAATATATTAACTGATGCATTATTAATTGAGGCAATTGTGAACTGTGCAGCGGTTCTTTGATGGATTTTCATTGATGTCTAGTACATAAACAATATATGTAGTATAATGCCTGTTAAGTGTTGAAGATATTAACTGACACAATATTTCCTGAGGCAATGACAAAACCTTTTCTTTGATGAACTTTAATTAATGTTGAACACGTGTTTAATTGATGTTGACTCCATGGTGAGCACATGAACATAATATAATATAATATATAATAGTTATCTATAATATAACTGATGCAATTTAGAAATCTGTTCTTTGACGAACTTTCATTGATGTTGAATACATGTTGAGTACTTGAACCTAATATATAATATAATGCCTATAAAGTGTGTGAATCTATGAACCGATGCAATATTGACCGAGGCATTTTTAAACAGTTTTCTTTAATGTATTTTCATTGAGGTTGAATACATAACCACAATATGTAATATAATGCCTGTTAAGAATGGGAATATATTAACTGATGCAATTTAAAAATCTGTTCTTTGATGAACTCTAATTGATGTTGAATACATGTTTAATTGATGTTGACTCCATGGTGAGCACACAAACATCATATGTAATATAATGCATGTTGTCTAGGTGAATATATTAACTGATGCGCTATTAACTGAAGCAATTGTAAACTGTTTTCTTTGATGTACTTTTGAATGGCCGAAGTTCAGGTAATGCAGCGGGAGTTGATGAATATTCCATCTAATGCAACTATAAAATGTATGCTTTAATGTATTTTGTCTTTGGTCTTGTCTTACCTTCTGACATTTTTTGTCCTTAGTTGTAGCGCATTCTGTGGTCTTTAACCTCTTTATTTAGTGTTTTTAATAATGTTATTATGTGTTACTGTTGTTTAATGTAATAGTGTTGATCTCCGGTGTTTCCTGTTGAGTGTGCCTGCTTGTGTTTATGGGAAATGGGGTGGATGTTTGGTATTTGTGAAGCACTCTGAGTTAGCTTTGTAAACGTTGTATGAAACGTGGTGTATAAATAAAGATGGATTGATTGAAAAGTATTTTTAAAACTAGTGTCAATAAGAGGAATCTGATTGGGCCGAATGTGGAAGCGAACCTGCGACGAGCGGTTCTGAAAGTCAACGCGCTACTAAATGAGCTAAGTAGTCGCTATGTACTTTTAAACGTATTCACTGCGTTTTATCCTTGACACCCTGAGTGAGGCGGCGTAGCTCGCGAGGGTATTTGCCTTTGAATGGCACGCAGCGCCGCCGTCAGGACGTATAGCTCAGTGCGTAGCGTCGTTGCTTGGCAACAAAAATACAAAATGGCGCCGGTTCGCTTCCCCTATAGTACTGTTTTTTTTTTTTTTTGTTAAAGTGTTATTTACAATGCGGTTTGCCCCTTCGCGTTTTTAAAAGTGTTCATCAACTCGAAAAAACAATAAATGAACCTGAGGTTGGCTTTTTCAATCAACTAAAACAGTTTCTTAGGTTATATTATTGATTCATATATTAACTGATGCAATTTTAATTGAGACATTTACTAAATCTTTTCTTTGGTGAACTTTAATTGATCTCGGACTCATGTTCAGTGCTTGAACATAATATTGAATATAATGCATATTAAATATATGAATATATTAACTGATGCATTATTAATTGAGGCAATTGTGAACTGTGCAGCGGTTCTTTGATGGATTTTCATTGATGTCTAGTACATAAACAATATATGTAGTATAATGCCTGTTAAGTGTTGAAGATATTAACTGACACAATATTTCCTGAGGCAATGACAAAACCTTTTCTTTGATGAACTTTAATTAATGTTGAACACGTGTTTAATTGATGTTGACTCCATGGTGAGCACATGAACATAATATAATATATAATAGTTATGTATAATATAACTGATGCAATTTAAAAATCTGTTCTTTGATGAACTTTCATTGATGCTGAATACATGTTGAGTACTTGAACCTAATATATAATATAATGCCTATAAAGTGTGTGAATCTATGAACCGATGCAATATTGACCGAGGCATTTTTAAACAGTTTTCTTTAATGTATTTTCATTGAGGTTGAATACATAACCACAATATGTAATATAATGCCTGTTAAGAATGGGAATATATTAACTGATGCAATTTAAAAATCTGTTCTTTGATGAACTCTAATTGATGTTGAATACATGTTTAATTGATGTTGACTCCATGGTGAGCACACAAACATCATATGTAATATAATGCATGTTGTCTAGGTGAATATATTAACTGATGCGCTATTAACTGAAGCAATTGTAAACTGTTTTCTTTGATGTACTTTTGAATGGCCGAAGTTCAGGTAATGCAGCGGGACTTGATGAATATTCCATCTAATGCAACTATAAAATGTATGCTTTAATGTATTTTGTCTTTGGTCTTGTCTTACCTTCTGACATTTTTTGTCCTTAGTTGTAGCGCATTCTGTGGTCTTTAACCTCTTTATTTAGTGTTTTTAATAATGTTATTATGTGTTACTGTTGTTTAATGTAATAGTGTTGATCTCCAGTGTTTCCTGTTGAGTGTGCCTGCTTGTGTTTATGGGAAATGGGGTGGATGTTTGGTATTTGTGAAGCACTCTGAGTTAGCTTTGTAAACGTTGTATGAAACGTGGTGTATAAATAAAGCTGGATTGATTGAAAAGTGTTTTTAAAACTAGTGTCAATAAGAGGTATCTGATTGGGCCGAATGTGGAAGCGAACCTGCGACGAGCGGTTCTGAAAGTCAACGCGCTACTAAATGAGCTAAGTAGTCGCTATGTACTTTTAAACGTATTCACTGCGTTTTATCCTTGACACCCTGAGTGAGGCGGCGTAGCTCGCGAGGGTATTTGCCTTTGAATGGCACGCAGCGCCGCCGTCAGGACGTATAGCTCAGTGCGTAGCGTCGTTGCTTGGCAACAAAAATACAAAATGGCGCCGGTTCGCTTCCCCTATAGTACTGTTTTTTTTTTTTTTTGTTAAAGTGTTATTTACAATGCGGTTTGCCCCTTCGCGTTTTTAAAAGTGTTCATCAACTCGAAAAAACAATAAATGAACCTGAGGTTGGCTTTTTCAATCAACTAAAACAGTTTCTTAGGTTATATTATTGATTCATATATTAACTGATGCAATTTTAATTGAGACATTTACTAAATCTTTTCTTTGGTGAACTTTAATTGATCTCGGACTCATGTTCAGTGCTTGAACATAATATTGAATATAATGCATATTAAATATATGAATATATTAACTGATGCATTATTAATTGAGGCAATTGTGAACTGTGCAGCGGTTCTTTGATGGATTTTCATTGATGTCTAGTACATAAACAATATATGTAGTATAATGCCTGTTAAGTGTTGAAGATATTAACTGACACAATATTTCCTGAGGCAATGACAAAACCTTTTCTTTGATGAACTTTTATTAATGTTGAACACGTGTTTAATTGATGTTGACTCCATGGTGAGCACATGAACATAATATAATATATAATAGTTATCTATAATATAACTGATGCAATTTAAAAATCTGTTCTTTGATGAACTTTCATTGATGTTGAATACATGTTGAGTACTTGAACCTAATATACAATATAATGTCTATAAAGTGTGTGAATCTATGAACCGATGCAATATTGACCGAGGCATTTTTAAACAGTTTTCTTTAATGTATTTTCATTGAGGTTGAATACATAACAACAATATGTAATATAATGCCTGTTAAGAATGGGAATATATTAACTGATGCAATTTAAAAATCTCTTCTTTGATGAACTTTAATTTATGTTGAATACATGTTTAATTGATGTTGACTCCATGGTGAGCACACAAACATAATATGTGATATAATGCATGTTGTCTAGGTGAATATATTAACTGATGCGCTATTAACTGAAGCAATTGTAAACTGTTTTCTTTGATGTACATTTGAATGGCCGAAGTTCAGGTAATGCAGCGGGAGTTGATGAATATTCCATCTAATGCAACTATAAAATGTATGCTTTAATGTATTTTGTCTTTGGTCTTGTCTTACCTTCTGATATTTTTTGTCCTTAGTTGTAGCGCATTCTGTGGTCTTTAACCTCTTTATTTAGTGTTTTTAATAATGTTATTATGTGTTACTGTTGTTTAATGTAATAGTGTTGATCTCCAGTGTTTCCTGTTGAGTGTGGCTGCTTGTGTTTATGGGAAATGGGGTGGATGTTTGGTATTTGTGAAGCACTCTGAGTTAGCTTTGTAAACGTTGTATGAAACGTGGTGTATAAATAAAGATGGATTGATTGAAAAGTGTTTTTAAAACTAGTGTCAATAAGAGGAATGTCATTGGGCCTAATGTGGAAGCGAACCTGCGACGAGCGGTTCTGAAAGTCAACGCGCTACTAAATGTGCTAAGTAATCGCTATGTACTTTTAAACGTATTCACTGCCCTTTATCCTTGACACCCTGAGCGAGGCGGCGTAGCTGGCGAGGGTATTTGCCTTTGAACGGCACGCAGCGCCGCCGTCAGGACGTATAGCTCAGTGCGTAGCGTCGTTGCTTGGCAACAAAAATACAAAATGGCGCCGGTTCGCGTCCACTATAGTACTGGATTTTTTTTTTTTTGTTAAAGTTTTATTTACAATGCGGTTTGCCCCTTCGCGTTTTTAAAAGTGTTAATCAACTCGAAAAAACAATAAATGAACCTGAGGTTGGCTTTTTCAATCAACTAAAACAGTTTCTTAGGTTATATTATTGATTCATATATTAACTGATGCAATATTAATTGAGACATTTACAAAATCTTTTCTTTGGTGAACTTTAATTGATCTCGGACTCATGTTCAGTGCTTGAACATAATATTGAATATAATGCATATTAAATATATGAATATATTAACTGATGCATTATTAATTGAGGCAATTGTGAACTGTGCAGCGGTTCTTTGATGGATTTTCATTGATGTCTAGTACATAAACAATATATGTAGTATAATGCCTGTTAAGTGTTGAAGATATTAACTGACACAATATTTCCTGAGGCAATGACAAAACCTTTTCTTTGATGAACTTTAATTAATGTTGAACACGTGTTTAATTGATGTTGACTCCATGGTGAGCACATGAACATAATATAATATATAATAGTTATCTATAATATAACTGATGCAATTTAAAAATCTGTTCTTTGATGAACTTTCATTGATGTTGAATACATGTTGAGTACTTGAACCTAATATATAATATAATGCCTATAAAGTATGTGAATCTATTAACCGATGCAATATTGACCGAGGCATTTTTAAACAGTTTTCTTTAATGTGTTTTCATTGAGGGTGAATACATAACCACAATATGTAATATAATGCCTGTTAAGAATGGGAATATATTAACTGATGCAATTTAAAAATCTGTTCTTTGATGAACTTTAATTGATGTTGAATACATGTTGAGTACTTGAACCTAATATATAATATAATGCCAATAAAGTATGTGAATCTATTAACTGATGCAATATTGACCGAGGCATTTTTAAACAGTTTTCTTTAATGTGTTTTCATTGAGGTTGAATACATAACCACAATATGTAATATAATGCCTGTTAAGAATGGGAATATATTAACTGATGCAATTTAAAAATCTGTTCTTTGATGAACTTTAATTGATGTTGAATACATGTTTATTTGATGTTGACTCCATGGTGAGCACACGAACATCATATGTAATATGAGACAATTCCCGCGGCAATTGTGAGAGTTCGGGCTGGGCCGTTGGGCGCCGAGACTCTCCTGTGGCTTAATACAGAAGTTCAAAACCACAGGTGGGACACTGATGTCTTTCTGATCATTACTGCCAAGTGTGGTATGTGTCGGACATTTAGATCCAAAGTTATCAAGAAAAATCCAACAGCCAATCAGCTCTCAGTCTGTCATATTGCTGGAGTTGGTCATCAGTTTGGAAGTTATAGGACCATAAGAACTAAAGGTATTAAAGAAAAACCAGCAACCAATCAGCTTTCAGCCTGATGGAGTAAACAGCTCAGCCACCAAGCTGTGTTGTTTCTGTGGTGATTATGATACCAATAACAGTATCTGTTAACACAAATCATATGTGCTGCAGACTATCTCCATAGAAATAAATGGGGAATGAATTTGCACTGAAACAGCGAAAACATCGCTGTAGTGGACAGAACTTAGCTTGTAATGGTGCAGAGCATTTATTTTATTGCTCTCACAAAGTTTGGTGAGCATGCAAACTTTTCAAAAGTTATTAAGGAAAAACAAACAGCCAAAATGCTCTCAGTCTGGACCTGTGGACCATTGCTACGGCAACCTACACACCTACTCTAACTCTTCGATGTAAACGAGCCATCAAAGTCCCAACTGACAAATTCTTCTCCCACAGTGTGGGGAGAAACAGGGTTAATGCTATGAGAGGGCTAAAATAGACCCCGAACAACTGCTCATAACTCAAAAACCGTAATTCATAATCACAAAATGAGCATATTGTCTGAGGGATGAGGGTCTCCTGGTCGTGTTGATGTATGTTTTATTTCCGTAGCTTGAAAAATGTGGGCACAGGAGCAGGTTAGAAATTCAATGTTTTACTAAAATGCAGGATGAATCAGCGAAAATTTATAATGGGAGAGATAGGAAGAGAAGGAGCGCGAAGCTGCGCTTGGAGGCTGATAGCACCAAAACAGTACAATTCTCTGATTTCTTACTCACATTGGAGCGATTGGGAGGGTCGTGCCGACGTTTTGATGTAAAAATTATTAACGTGCGGTGAAAACTTTGGCCGCGGCTGTGAGTTAGAAATTTTTTGTTCACAATATAATCAAAGGATCACAGGATCATCACGTTATATCTAATCTACCTTACAGGAACACAGCATGGAACTAACAGATCATCATACCAGGATCATAGCATCATCATATAAAGACAGCATGGAATCCTTTTTAGGGACACAGCATGATAGCATCACACCATGATTAGAGCATCATAGCAGCGTCATATTAGGACATCATAGCATCCTTACAGGAACACAGCATGAGAGCATTACATCATCATCACATGACCAATAGCATCATGACACGATGACATCATAGCATACTTAAAGGGACACAGCATGAGAGCACCATATCATTATCACATGATCATTGCATCATCACATTATGACATCATAGCATTCTTACATAAATACAGAATGACAGCATCACAACATAATCAAAGGATCACAGCGTCATTACGTTGTAACTAATCTTCCTTACAGGAACACAGCATGGAACTAACAGATCATCATACCATGATCATAGCATCATCATATGAAGACAGCATGGAATCCTTTTTAGGGACACAGCATGATAGCATCACACCATGATTAGAGCATCATAGCAGCGTCATAGTAGGACACCATTGCATCCTTACAGGAACACAGCATGAGAGCATTACATCATCATCACATGACCAATAGCATCATGACACGATGACATCATAGCATACTTCAGAGGGACACAGCATGAGAGCACCATATTATTATAACATGATCATTGCATCATCACATTATGACATCATAGCATTCTTACATAAATACAGAATGTCAGCATCACAAAATAATCAAAGGATCACAGCATCATCACGCTATATCTTATCTCCCTTACAGGAACACACCATGCCACTATCAGATCATCATACCAAGATCATAGCATCATCATATAAAGACAGCATGGAATCCTTTTTAGGGACACAGCATGATAGCATCACACCATGATTAGAGCATCATAGCAGCATCATATTAGGACATCATAGCATCCTTACAGGAACACAGCATTAGAGCATTACATCATCATCACATGACCAATAGCATCATGACACGATGACATCATAGCATACTTCAGAGGGACACAGCATGAGAGCACCATATCATGATCACATGACCAATAGCATCATGACACAATGACATCATAGCATTCTTACATAAATACAGAATGACAGCATCACAAAATAATCAAAGGATCACAGCATCATCACGCTATATCTTATCTCCCTTACAGGAACACACCATGCCACTATCAGATCATCATACCAAGATCATAGCATCATCATATAAAGACAGCATGAAATCCTTTTTAGGGACACAGCATGATAGCATCACACCATGATTAGAGCATCATAGCAGCATCATATTAGGACATCATAGCATCCTTACAGGAACACAGCATGAGAGCATTACATCACCATCACATGACCAATAGCATCATGACACGATGACATCATAGCATACTTCAGAGGGACACAGCATGAGAGCACCATATTATTATCACATGATCATTGCATCACATTATGACATCATAGCATTCTTACATAAATACAGAATGACAGCATCACAAAATAATCAAAGGATCACAGCATCATCACGCTATATCTTATGTCCCTTACAGGAACACAGCATGCCACTATCAGATCATCATACCAAGATCATAGCATCATCATATAAAGACAGCATGGAATCCTTTTTAGGGACACAGCATGATAGCATCACAACATGATTAGAGCATCAGAGCAGCATCATATTAGGACATCATAGCATCCTTACAGGAACACAGCATGAGAGCATTACATCATCATCACATGACCAATAGCATCATGACACGATGACATCATAGCATACTTAAAGGGACACAGCATGAGAGCACCATTTCATTGTCACATGATCATTGCATCATCACATTATGACATCATAGCATTCTTACATAAATACAGAATGACAGCATCACAACATAATCAAAGGATCACAGCGTCATTACGTTGTAACTAATCTTCCTTACAGGAACACGGCATGGAACTAACAGATCATCATACCATGATCATAGCATCATCATATGAAGACAGCATGGAATCCTTTTTAGGGACACAGCATGATAGCATCACACCATGATTAGAGCATCATAGCAGCGTCATAGTAGGACACCATTGCATCCTTACAGGAACACAGCATGAGAGCATTACATCATCATCACATGACCAATAGCATCATGACACGATGACATCATAGCATACTTCAGAGGGACACAGCATGAGAGCACCATATTATTATAACATGATCATTGCATCATCACATTATGACATCATAGCATTCTTACATAAATACAGAATGACAGCATCACAAAATAATCAAAGGATCACAGCATCATCACGCTATATCTTATCTCCCTTACAGGAACACACCATGCCACTATCAGATCATCATACCAAGATCATAGCATCATCATATAAAGACAGCATGGAATCCTTTTTAGGGACACAGCATGATAGCATCACACCATGATTAGAGCATCATAGCAGCATCATATTAGGACATCATAGCATCCTTACAGGAACACAGCATGAGAGCATTACATCATCATCACATGACCAATAGCATCATGACACGATGACATCATAGCATACTTCAGAGGGACACAGCATGAGAGCACCATATCATGATCACATGACCAATAGCATCATGACACAATGACATCATAGCATTCTTACATAAATACAGAATGACAGCATCACAAAATAATCAAAGGATCACAGCATCATCACGCTATATCTTATCTCCCTTAAAGGAACACACCATGCCACTATCAGATCATCATACCAAGATCATAGCATCATCATTGTATAAAGACAGCATGAAATCCTTTTTAGGGACACAACATGATAGCATCACACCATGATTAGAGCATCATAGCAGCATCATATTAGGACATCATAGCATCCTTACAGGAACACAGCATGAGAGCATTACATCATCATCACATGACCAATAGCATCATGACACGATGACATCATAGCATACTTCAGAGGGACACAGCATGAGAGCACCATATCATGATCACATGACCAATAGCATCATGACACAATGACATCATAGCATTCTTACATAAATACAGAATGACAGCATCACAATATAATCAAAGGATCACAGCATCATCACGTTATACCTAATCTACCTTACAGGAACACAGCATGGAACTAACAGATCATCATACCAGGATCATAGCATCATCATATAAAGACAGCATGGAATCCTTTTTAGGGACACAGCATGATAGCATCACACCATGATTAGAGCATCATAGCAGCGTCATATTAGGACATCATAGCATCCTTACAGGAACACAGCATGAGAGCATTACATCATCATCACATGACCAATAGCATCATGACACGATGACATCATAGCATACTTCAAAGGGACACAGCATGAGAGCACCATATCATTATCACATGATCATTGCATCACATTATGACATCATAGCATTCTTACATAAATACAGAATGACAGCATCACAAAATAATCAAAGGATCACAGCATCATCACGTTATATCTTATCTCCCTTACAGGAACACACAATGCCACTATCAGATCATCATACCAAGATCATAGCATCATCATATTATGACATTATAGCATACTTCAGAGGGACACAGCATTAGAGCACCATATCATTATCACATGACCAATAGCATCATGACACAATGACATCATAGCATTCTTACATAAAAACAGAATGACAGCATCACAATATAATCAAAGGATCACAGCATCATCACGTTATATCTAATCTACCTTACAGGAACACAGCATGGAACTAACAGATCATCATACCAGGATCATAGCATCATCATATAAAGACAGCATGTAATCCTTTTTAGGGACACAGCATGATAGCATCACACCATGATTAGAGCATCATAGCAGCGTCATATTAGGACATCATAGCATCCTTACAGGAACACAGCATGAGAGCATTACATCATCATCACATGACCAATAGCATCATGACACAATGACACCATACCATACTTCAAAGGGACACAGCATGAGAGCACCATATTATTATCACATGATCATTGCATCATCACATTATGACATCATAGCATTCTTACATAAATACAGATTGACAGCATCACAAAATAATCAAACGATCACAGCATCATCACGTTATATCTTATGTCCCTTACAGGAACACAGCATGCCACTATCAGATCATCATACCAAGATCATAGCATCATCATATAAAGACAGCATGGAATCCTTTTTAGGGACACAGCATGATAGCATCACACCATGATTAGAGCATCAGAGCAGCATCATATTAGGACATCATAGCATCCTTACAGGAACACAGCATGAGAGCATTACATCATCATCACATGACCAATAGCATCATGACACGATGACATCATAGCATACTTAAAGGGACACAGCATGAGAGCACCATATCATTGTCACATGATCATTGCATCATCACATTATGACATCATAGCATTCTTACATAAATACAGAATGACAGCATCACAACATAATCAAAGGATCACAGCGTCATTACGTTGTAACTAATCTTCCTTACAGGAACACAGCATGGAACTAACAGATCATCATACCATGATCATAGCATCATCATATGAAGACAGCATGGAATCCTTTTTAGGGACACAGCATGATAGCATCACACCATGATTAGAGCATCATAGCAGCGTCATAGTAGGACACCATTGCATCCTTACAGGAACACAGCATGAGAGCATTACATCATCATCACATGACCAATAGCATCATGACACGATGACATCATAGCATACTTCAGAGGGACACAGCATGAGAGCACCATATCATGATCACATGACCAATAGCATCATGACACAATGACATCATAGCATTCTTACATAAATACAGAATGACAGCATCACAAAATAATCAAAGGATCACAGCATCATCACGCTATATCTTATCTCCCTTACAGGAACACACCATGCCACTATCAGATCATCATACCAAGATCATAGCATCATCATATAAAGACAGCATGGAATCCTTTTTAGGGACACAGCATGATAGCATCACACCATGATTAGAGCATCATAGCAGCATCATATTAGGACATCATAGCATCCTTACAGGAACACAGCATGAGAGCATTACATCATCATCACATGACCAATAGCATCATGACACGATGACATCATAGCATACTTCAGAGGGACACAGCATGAGAGCACCATATCATGATCACATGACCAATAGCATCATGACACAATGACATCATAGCATTTTTACATAAATACAGAATGACAGCATCACAAAATAATCAAAGGATCACAGCATCATCACGCTATATCTTATCTCCCTTAAAGGAACACACCATGCCACTATCAGATCATCATACCAAGATCATAGCATCATCATTGTATAAAGACAGCATGAAATCCTTTTTAGGGACACAACATGATAGCATCACACCATGATTAGAGCATCATAGCAGCATCATATTAGGACATCATAGCATCCTTACAGGAACACAGCATGAGAGCATTACATCATCATCACATGACCAATAGCATCATGACACGATGACATCATAGCATACTTCAGAGGGACACAGCATGAGAGCACCATATCATGATCACATGACCAATAGCATCATGACACAATGACATCATAGCATTCTTACATAAATACAGAATGACAGCATCACAATATAATCAAAGGATCACAGCATCATCACGTTATACCTAATCTACCTTACAGGAACACAGCATGGAACTAACAGATCATCATACCAGGATCATAGCATCATCATATAAAGACAGCATGGAATCCTTTTTAGGGACACAGCATGATAGCATCACACCATGATTAGAGCATCATAGCAGCGTCATATTAGGACATCATAGCATCCTTACAGGAACACAGCATGAGAGCATTACATCACCATCACATGACCAATAGCATCATGACACGATGACATCATAGCATACTTCAGAGGGACACAGCATGAGAGCACCATATTATTATCACATGATCATTGCATCACATTATGACATCATAGCATTCTTACATAAATACAGAATGACAGCATCACAAAATAATCAAAGGATCACAGCATCATCACGCTATATCTTATCTCCCTTACAGGAACACACCATGCCACTATCAGATCATCATACCAAGATCATAGCATCATCATATAAAGACAGCATGAAATCCTTTTTAGGGACACAGCATGATAGCATCACACCATGATTAGAGCATCATAGCAGCATCATATTAGGACATCATAGCATCCTTACAGAAACACAGCATGAGAGCATTACATCATCATCACATGACCAATAGCATCATGACACGACTACATCATAGCATACTTCAGAGGGACACAGCATGAGAGCACCATATCATGATCACATGACCAATAGCATCATGACACAATGACATCATAGCATTCTTACATAAATACAGAATGACAGCATCACAATATAATCAAAGGATCACAGCATCATCACGTTATACCTAATCTACCTTACAGGAACACAGCATGGAACTAACAGATCATCATACCAGGATCAAAGCATCATCATATAAAGACAGCATGGAATCCTTTTTAGGGACACAGCATGATAGCATCACACCATGATTAGAGCATCATAGCAGCGTCATATTAGGACATCATAGCATCCTTACAGGAACACAGCATGAGAGCATTACATCATCATCACATGACCAATAGCATCATGACACGATGACATCATAGCATACTTCAAAGGGACACAGCATGAGAGCACCATATCATTATCACATGATCATTGCATCACATTATGACATCATAGCATTCTTACATAAATACAGAATGACAGCATCACAAATAATCAAAGGATCACAGCATCATCACGTTATATCTTATCTCCCTTACAGGAACACACCATGCCACTATCAGATCATCATACCAAGATCATAGCATCATCATATTATGACATTATAGCATACTTCAGAGGGACACAGCATTAGAGCACCATATCATTATCACATGACCAATAGCATCATGACACAATGACATCATAGCATTCTTACATAAATACAGAATGACAGCATCACAATATAATCAAAGGATCTCAGCATCATCACGTTATATCTAATCTACCTTACAGGAACACAGCATGGAACTAACAGATCATCATACCAGGATCATAGCATCATCATATAAAGACAGCATGGAATCCTTTTTAGGGACACAGCATGATAGCATCACACCATGATTAGAGCATCATAGCAGCGTCATATTAGGACATCATAGCATCCTTACAGGAACACAGCATGAGAGCATTACATCATCATCACATGACCAATAGCATCATGACACGATGACATCATAGCATACTTCAAAGGGACACAGCATGAGAGCACCATATCATTATCACATGATCATTGCATCACATTATGACATCATAGCATTCTTACATAAATACAGAATGACAGCATCACAAAATAATCAAAGGATCACAGCATCATCACGTTATATCTTATCTCCCTTACAGGAACACACAATGCCACTATCAGATCATCATACCAAGATCATAGCATCATCATATTATGACATTATAGCATACTTCAGAGGGACACAGCATTAGAGCACCATATCATTATCACATGACCAATAGCATCATGACACAATGACATCATAGCATTCTTACATAAAAACAGAATGACAGCATCACAATATAATCAAAGGATCTCAGCATCATCACGTTATATCTAATCTACCTTACAGGAACACAGCATGGAACTAACAGATCATCATACCAGGATCATAGCATCATCATATAAAGACAGCATGGAATCCTTTTTAGGGACACAGCATGATAGCATCACACCATGATTAGAGCATCATAGCAGCGTCATATTAGGACATCATAGCATCCTTACAGGAACACAGCATGAGAGCATTACATCACCATCACATGACCAATAGCATCATGACACGATGACATCATAGCATACTTCAGAGGGACACAGCATGAGAGCACCATATTATTATCAAATGATCATTGCATCATCACATTATGACATCATAGCATTCTTACATAAATACAGAATGACAGCATCACAAAATAATCAAAGGATCACAGCATCATCACGCTATATCTTATCCCACTTACAGGAACACACCATGCCACTATCAGATCATCATACCAAGATCATAGCATCATCATATAAAGACAGCATGAAATCCTTTTTAGGGACACAGCATGATAGCATCACACCATGATTAGAGCATCATAGCAGCATCATATTAGGACATCATAGCATCCTTACAGGAACACAGCATGAGAGCATTACATCATCATCACATGACCAATAGCATCATGACACGATGACATCATAGCATACTTCAGAGGGACACAGCATGAGAGCACCATATCATGATCACATGACCAATAGCATCATGACACAATGACATCATAGCATTCTTACATAAATACAGAATGACAGCATCACAATATAATCAAAGGATCACAGCATCATCACGTTATACCTAATCTACCTTACAGGAACACAGCATGGAACTAACAGATCATCATACCAGGATCATAGCATCATCATATAAAGACAGCATGGAATCCTTTTTAGGGACACAGCATGATAGCATCACACCATGATTAGAGCATCAAAGCAGCGTCATATTAGGACATCATAGCATCCTTACAGGAACACAGCATGAGAGCATTACATCATCATCACATGACCAATAGCATCATGACACGATGACATCATAGCATACTTCAAACGGACACAGCATGAGAGCACCATATCATTATCACATGATCATTGCATCACATTATGACATCATAGCATTCTTACATAAATACAGAATGACAGCATCACAAATAATCAAAGGATCACAGCATCATCACGTTATATCTTATCTCCCTTACAGGAACACACCATGCCACTATCAGATCCTCATACCAAGATCATAGCATCATCATATTATGACATTATAGCATACTTCAGAGGGACACAGCATGACAGCATCACACCATGATTAGAGGATCATAGCATCGTCATATTAGGACACCATAGCATCTTCACAGGAATGAAGCATGACAGCATCAACTTATCTTCAAAGAAATATACCATCATTAGATTTTGGCATCATAGTATCCTCACAGTTTTGGAGCCTCATCGAACCAAAACCTCACAGCATCACATCATCAAATTATCATCCACCATTATCACAGTATTGTAGGATCATCATAATATGACATCATAGCACCCCGTTGTGAACACAGCATTACAGCATCATGGCATCAGATTATCAACACAGGAATATAGCATCTTCACATATTGACATCTTAGCATCTTAACCGGAACACAGCATGAGAGCAATACATCGTCATCACATGACCAATAGCACCATGACACAATGACTTTATTTTATACTTCAGAGGGACACAGCATGAGAGATTCATAGTGTCATCAAATGATCATAGCTTCATGATATAATGGCCTCATAGCATCCTTCAGAGGGACACAGCATGACATCATCACACTATCATCACATGACCAATAGGATCATGACACAATGACATCATAGCATACTTCAAAGGGACACAGCATGAGAGCACCATATCATTATCACATGATCATTGCATCAACACAATATGACATTATAGCATTCTTACATAAATACAGAATGACAGCATCACAAAATAATCAAAGGATCACAGCATCCTCACGTTATATCTGATCTCCTTTACAGGAACACACCATGCCACTATCAGATCATCATACCAAGATCATAGCATCATCATATTATGACATTATAGCATACTTCAGACGGACACAGCATTAGAGCACCATATCATGATCACATGACCATTGCATCATCACATTATGAAATCATAGCATACTTAAATAAATACAGAATGACAGCATCACAATATAATCAAAGGATCACAGGATCATCATGTTATATCTAATCTACTTTACAGGAACACAGCATGGAACTAACAGACCATCATACCAGGATCATAGCATCATCATATAATGACACCATGGAATCCTTTTAGGGACACAGCATGACAGCATCGCACCATGATTAGAGCATCATAGAATCGTCATGTTAGGACATCATAGCATCCTTACAGGAACACAGCATGACAGCATGACGTTACCATGAAAGAAACATACCCTCATCACATTCTGGCATCATCATATCCTCACAGCATCGGAGCCTCATTGTACCACAACCTCCCAGCATCATCAAATTATCATCCACCATTATCACAGTATTGTAGGATCATCATAATATGACATCATAACACCCTGTTGTGAACACAGCATTACAGAATCATGGCATCAGATTATCAACACAGGAATATAGCATAATCACATGTTGATATCTTATTATCCTAATAGGAACACAGCATTACATCATCATCACATGACCAATAGCATCATGACACAATGACATCATAGCATTCTTACATTCAATTCAATTCAATTCATTTTATTTGTATAGCCCAGAATCACAAATCAGATTTGCCCCAAAGGGCTTTACATTGTGTACAAAAGCAACACAACATCCCCTGTCCTT
Organism: Eupleurogrammus muticus; assembly: GCA_036785175.1. Classification (NCBI taxonomy): domain Eukaryota; kingdom Metazoa; phylum Chordata; class Actinopteri; order Scombriformes; family Trichiuridae; genus Eupleurogrammus; species Eupleurogrammus muticus. The sequence goes on along the minus strand of JAYKQN010000062.1, from coordinate 369,974 downwards.
AGACCCTCCCTTTAACAGGGAGAAAAACGGAAGAACCCTCAGGAAGAGTAACAGAGGAGGAATCCCTCTTCCAGGACGGACAGGCGTGTAGTAGATGATGTGTGAAGGTGAAGAACATTACAGAGAAATTTGAATATTACAAACAAACAGAAATGTAATGAATGTTGGTAGAAGTGGAGGATGAGGAGCAGGATCCATCATAGCGTTCAGGTTTCACCAAGGCAGCCTCAGACCATCCAACATCCGTAGATCCCTCAGTGGCTGCACTGCAGAAAACACAGGGCAGGACTCCGGAACCACAGCAGATTTAAAAGTACAGTAGTGGTACAACAGTATCACAGATAGAAGAAGAAAAAGAACCCCAGAGCATCTCATGAGGACCAGACTAACCTATCGCAGCATCACTATGACTAGGCCAGCCAGGGCCGGCCCCAACTATACACTTCATCGAACAGGAAAGTTTTTAACCTATTCTTAAATATAGGAAGGGTGTCTGCCCCCCGGACTGAGACTGGAAGACGGTTCCACAGGAGAGGAGCCTGGAAGTTGAAGGCTCTGCCTCCTATTTTAATTTTAGAAATTCTGGGAACCTCCAATAAGCCTGCATATTGGGAGCGTAATGTTCTTGATGGGCGATATGGGACTAAGAGATCCCTAAGGTAGGATGGCGCCTGATCGTTGAGTCCTTAGAGACTTGTTGGTGCAACCCGACAGTAAAGAGTTGCAGTAGTCAAGCCTGGAAGTAATAAATGCATGGATAAGTTTTTCCACATCTTTCAGAGACAGGAAGTGTCTGACCTTTGCTATGTTGTGTAGGTGAATGAAGGCAGTCCTAGAAATATGTTTAATGTGGGCAGAGAATGACAAGTCTTGGTCGAAGATGACTTCCAGGTTTTTCACCGTGGAGCTAGAGGCCAGGGAGATGTCATCCAGGATAGCTATATCACTGGATATTGAGTTCCTCAGGATTTCGGACCCGAATACAATCATTTCTGTTGTGTCTGAATTCAGTAGAAGGATATTGCAGGTCATCCAGGATTTTATATCCTTAAGACAGGCTTGAAGTTTAGCTAGCTGATTGGTTTCATTTGGCTTAATTGATAGATAGAGTTGTGTATTGTCAGCATAACAGTGGAAATTAATAGAGTGTTTTCTAATGATTTTACCCAATGGGAGCATATAGATAGTGAAAAGTATTGATCCAAGCACAGAACCTTGTGGAACCCCATGATTAACTTTGGTATGGATAGAAGAAACATTATTGATATGGATAAATTGGGAACGATCTGAAAGATAGGACTTAAACCAATTTAGTGCAGTCCCTTTTAGACCAATAAGATGCTCTAGTCTCTGTAACAAGTTTTGATGGTCGACTGTGTCAAATGCAGCGCTAAGATCTAACAGAACAAGGATGGAAATGAATCCTTATCAGATGCATTGAGAATATCGTTTGAAACCTTAACTAAAGCCGTCTCTGTGCTGTGATGCATTCTAAAACCTGACTGGAAATCATCATATAGGTTATTGTTGTGTAAAAAGTCACACAGCTGTTTAGCAACTGCTTTTTCCAGAATCTTAGAGAGGAAGGGAAGATTAGAAATGGGTCTATAGTTGGCTAAAATACTTGAGTCGAGGGCAGGTTTTTTAAGGAGAGGTTTAATTACAGCTATTTTAAAGGACTGTGGTACATAGCCAGATAATAAAGACATATTAAATATTTCTAGTAAGGAAGGGCTATTCAAAGGGAAAATGTCTTTAAGCAATCCGGATGGAATAGGGTCCAGAAGACAGGTTGAAGTTTTAGATGACTACATCAGTGAAGCTAGTTCAGCGAAGTTGATTGAAGTAAATGTGTCGAGGTGAATATTAGCTATTTCATCTGTCTCTACAATAACAGCATCTGAGGGCAGATTAGAGCCAGTGGATGGAACAAGGTGATAAATTCTGTCTCTAATTGTCAGAATTTTTGTCGTTAAAGAAGTCCATGAAGTCGTCACTGCTGAGGGTTGTAGGAATACGTGGATCAATAGTGTAGTTACATTTAGTCAGTGAAGCTAACATGCTGAAGAGGAACCTTGGATTGTTTCCAAGGTTTCCATTGTTTTGTTTGGATCAGTGAGGAGTAATAGGCAGCTCTGGCATTGCGTAGGGCCTTCCTGTACATTCTGAGACTCTCTTTCAATGCGTGTAAAGCCTCTTCCAGTTTGCTAGAGCGCCATATTCGTTCATTCCTCCAAGAGGCTAACTTTAGTGTACGGGTGAGAGAGTTATACCAGGGTGCGACTCTTTTTTGTTTAATTAACTTTTTTTTGGGGAGCAATAGTCAAGGGTTGTTCGCAGTGAACTTGCAGCGCTCTTAACAAGTTGATCTATTTTAGATGGACCCGCAACAGCATATAAATCCATAGCTGTGGTGAGGCAAGGCAGTGAATTAAATACTGAGGGAATCACCTTCTTGTATTTAGATATAGAACTGTCAGTTAGGTATCGAGTGAGTATGTTTTTTTTTAGGTGGTGAGTAGTTTAATAACAGGAATTCAAAAGTTATTAGATAATGATCTGACAGGAGGGGATTCTGTGGGAAGACAGATAGGTGTTCGACCTCAATGCCGTATGTCAGGACGAGGTCAAGGGTGTGGTTAAAGCAATGGGTGGGCACATTTACTCTCTGAGAAAAGATGATTGACTCTAGTAAAGAGAGGAAGGCCGAGCCAAGGCTATCACCGTCAACATTGACATGAATATTAAAGTCACCTGCCATGATTATCTTATCTGTCCTGAGTACTAGACTTGAGAGATACTCTGAGAATTCTGATAAAAATTCTGAATATGGGCCTGGAGGGCGGTACACGGTGATAAATATGACTGGTTGTAGTGATTTCCAAGTTGGGTGGGAGAGACTAAGCTCAAGGCTCTCAAATGATGTGTAGCTACACTTCGGTTCAGGGTTGATCAGTAAACTGGAGTTAAAAATGGCTGCAACTCCACCACCTCGGCTGCTGTCACGAGGAATATGAGTGTTAATATGGCTGGGAGGAGTGGATTCATTCAGGCTGACATATTCATCAGGATGCAGCCAGGTTTCAGTAAGACAGAGCAAGTCAATATTATAATCTGATATCATATCATTTATTAACAAAGCTTTGTTTCATCTCATATCTCTCACATTAGAGCATTAAGAAAACATCCATCCATCCATCCATTGTCTATCCCGCTTATTCCCTTTCGGGGTCGCAGGGGTCTGCTGGAGCCTATCCCAGCGCGTTAAGGCGAGAGGCAGGGATACACCCCAGATGGTCGCCAGCCAATCGTGGGGCACACACACCATTCACACACCATTCACTCTCACACTCACACCTATGGGCAATTTAGAGTTTACCAATTAACCTGAGCATGTTTTGTATTGTGGGAGGAAACCGGAGTACCCGGTGAAAACCCACGCAGACACGGGGAGAACATGCAAACTCCACACAGAAAGGCCCCAGACCCAGGCCCAAGGCGGTCTTGAACCTGCGACCTTCTTGCTGTGAGGCAACAGTGCTACCCACCGCACCACCGTGTCGCCCATTAAGAAAACATTTTAAAGAAAATTAGTTAAATAAATGGTGATGTCACTACTAACGGCTGGACTTCTCAGATATTTTCTTCAAGATCAACATGAATATAATAGTCTACACTATAATCTATAGTTTAATAGTCCAGTAATACATAAAACAAAATGAACAAGAGTATATATGAGAAAACTTTTAGAATTTGACGCATTTTAAAGAATTCTGCTTGAACCTGTGAACTTTTATAAAATTCTGTAGTTCTGGTCCTGGTCTAGTTCAGTGTCTCTGTGTTATCTGTAGGTCAGAGACTCTCCTCCTGACAGAGAACTTTCTTGTATAATTTAGGACCAACATGGTCTCTCACTGGCTGAAAATACAGTTCCTAGATCCAAATTAGTTTCCACATGACAGACAGTTTCAGTCACTTGTAACCACATTGATTTAACCTGAGAATGTATTATACTAAAATATTGTATCTCTATTTCTATCTTTGTTTCAGGCATGTGACATATTATATTCCAGTTCATAATATATGTACTTTCAATGCCTACATATAACTGTTTATTTATTCTGCCCCCTTCTTCCTGTATAAGACACAAACTCTGAACTACACTGACAATAATTATTATACAATTAAAGATGTGAGCAGCATTGAAGAGTCTCACGTGTTGCTTCCTGTGTCAGGAGAGGGCGGGATAACTGGCTCAATATTATATAAAAGTGTTCAGAGTGGTATTCTGATAAAGGATGACAAATTTGGGGTAGATAGATCAGAGTGTAACATCCTGTTTTTATGGGAAACATTGAAATTAATAACCTTGATCGATACATTTAGGTCGATAACATTAATTGTTTAGGAGTTCGTGTTAAAACAGAAAAGTCTTTTTATTCTTGTGGGACTTAGGGTTGGTCTTAGAGTTGGTCTACAAGCGCCGCCATCCGTTTCTGGTCCCAGCCTAGACCCGTACCAGTTCGCTTACAGGGCAAAGCGATCCACAGACGACGCAATTTGCTCTGCCCACAAATTTGGGGAAGATAGACCAGAGTGTATTGGAGTTAAAACATCCTGTTGTTATGGGAAACGTTGAAATTAATAACCTTGATCGATACATTTAGGTCGATAACATTAATTGTTTAGGAGTTCGTGTTAAAACAGAAAAGTCTTTTCAATGATGAATGTGCCTAAGAACTGTGGTGAGAACTCGTAGTGTGGTCGGTTTGTTTCTGACCTTCAAGTGTTAATAATGCCACTGTTTGGTCGTTGAAGTCCATCTATAGACATCCAGTGGAAGACCTACCTCAAGTTTTGAACTTCACTGAATTTACAAAGTCCAATATCCAAAGTGAAGATGTTAAATGCATTTGGGGATCAGCAACTGGCATAAAGAGGACTTGTGGTGTTGTGGTTTAATATGCAATGGAGCAGCCCAAATCCTCATGTAAGATAAGATGAGACTTTATTGATCCCACAACGGGGAAATTTGCTTGTTACTGCAGCGTACAGAGTAAAGAAATAGAAAAGAAAATAAAAGCTAAAGAAAATAAAAGCTATAAAAAATAAAATACACAACACTATGTACAAAATTTGTAGAATTTGTTGATCCGCATACACAGTATGCATTATGGATATAAGAATGGAGAAAAATAGTAATAAATAGCAAGAAAAAAAAGTATGCATAAGCAAAGCATATATACATACATGCACATACATACCTGCATACATATACAAACACACATATTTACATATTTGCATATATATATACGCACATACATATCCACGCGCATACACACTTGTACACATACATAGGTAATGCATACTTAAGGTGCAGGATGTGTGTGTAGAGAAAAGTGACGAGTGGAGGAAAAGTGACTACAGTGAGTTATAAAGTCTTATTGCTGTCGGGATGAAATGTAGACATATGTGTTGAACTTTTAAGGGTTTAATCGTCACTGAATTGACAAAGTGAAGATGGTAAATGAAGCTGTGGTGTGGTCGCAACATTAAATGAGGTGTTACAAAATGACTCCATGGTGAGCACATGAACATAATATGTAAGATAATGCATGTTGTCTAGGTGAATATATTAACTGATGCACTATTAACTGAAGCAATTGTAAACTGTTTTCTTTGATGTATTTTCATTGAGGTTGAATACATAACCACAATATGTAATATAATGCCTGTTGAGCATGGGAATATATTAACTGATGCAATTTAAAAATCTGTTCTTTGATGAACTTTAATGCATGTTGTCTAGGTGAATATATTAACTGATGCGCTATTAACTGAAGCAATTGTAAACTGTTTTCTTTGATGTACTTTTGAATGGCCGAAGTTCAGGTAATGCAGCGGGAGTTGATGAATATTCCATCTAATGCAACTATAAATCGTATGCTCTAATGTATTTTGTCTTTGGTCTTGTCTTACCTTATGATGTTTTTTGTCCTTAGTTCTGTAGCGCATTCTGTGGTCTTTAACCTCTTTATTTAGTGTTTTTAATAATGTTATTATGTGTTACTGTTGTTTAATGTATTAGTGTTGATCTCCAGTGTTTCCTGTTGAGTGTGCCTGCTTGTGTTTATGGGAAATGGGGTGGATGTTTGGTATTTGTGAAGCACTCTGAGTTAGCTTTGTAAACGTTGTATGAAACGTGGTGTATAAATAAAGATTGATTGATTGAAACGTGTGTTTTCTTTTCTTGAGTTGGTGTCCTCGAGGAGGAAAGCAGATGTGTGAGACTTTCGATCCATTTTAAAGCATATCATGAATTTTGAATGCTTGTAAATGTGAGAGTGTGTATAAATGCAGTGTCAATAAAACCGTCCTTGTCCTTGTATTCACTGCGCTTTATCTTTGACACCCTGAGTAGCATGTGAGGGTATTTGCCTTTGAATCCTACCCAGTGCTGCTGTATGGATGTTTAGCTTGCTGTGTAGTGATACAAACATCTCACAAAGCATTTTGGAAGCTTACATTTTTCATGAAGAGTTCAAGATTGCTCTATAAACCGAGCCATGAAATTTTCACTATTGACCTCCAGATGGAGAGAGATGCATATGTCTTACAGAGGATTTTAGAAGCTTATGTTTTTTATATGAAAAATTCAAGATTGCTGTATGAATTGACCCATTAATTTACCACACACCTCCAGATGGAGAGAGCCACCAATGTCTCACAAAGAATTTCAGAAGGTTCAAGATTCAATTGAAGACTTAAAGTTTACTCATGAATTGGGCCGGGAGCTGTTAATGACCAAGCTCCAGATGAAGAAGGAGAAGAACACCCCAATGGTCCAATAATTCCACAAATTTATGGCTGAGTACACCACTGACCTCTGGGAAGTGAGGAACACAAATGCCTAGAGAGGAAAACATTTCAGAAGCTTACATTTTTATATGAGAAATTTAAGATTGCTCTATGAAGCAAGCCACAGATTTTTCACCATTGACCTCCAGATGGAGAGACGCATAGGTCTTACTAAGAATTTCAGAAGTTCACATTTTTATATGAAAAGTTCATGTTTGCTCTATAAATCGAGCCATTAATTTTTTACCACTCACCTCCAGGTGGAGAGAGACGCCAATGTCTCACAAAGAATTTCAGATGGTTCAAGATTCACCTGAAGGGTTAAAGATTACTCCTGAATTGATCTAGGAGCAGTTAATGACCAAGCTCCAGATAAAGGACAAGAACATCCTAATGGACTAAGAACTCCAGCTGCAAGTCTAGCAACAAGACCAATTAACAAAGAAGACACTATCTGCAGAGAGAAAAATGACCTGGAAACAGTGAGATGCAGACCCTGAACTCCTGGAAGCTGCTGAAGTGTCTGAGGACAAAAGTCCAGAATGCAAGATTTCAAACCAGAAGCATGGAATTCTCTGGGATTGACTAAAACCAAACAGCAAATAGGAAGGAGAAAGCCTGAAATCCAAACCCCTAAGTCCTAACCTATAACCCACTTTTAACCCATGGAGTGATGAATCTTTCTGGTGACCCAGTGGATGCATACTTTGAGGAATGATGTATGATGGTCAAAGGTCATCAGATCAGTCTAAGAAACTGCAATATGCCAGTAGCATAGAATTTCGGAAGAAGAGGTTGCAGGGAATGAGGGAAAGCTATAGTCAGCGCTGCCAGAACAAGAAGACTTTCCTTTTTGAAGAGGTACAGAACTGACCCTGTTTTCCAGCAGTGAAGAAAATTTTCGATGCAGACTTACAGTCGGAAGCAGTACAGCACCGATATTGCCCAGCAGTGGAAGAAGTGTTTCATGCAAGGTTACACACAGTAATAACATAACAGAAGTACAGCATGGATATTGCTTCTTCCCATCAGCAGAAACATCAGTTATGATCTTGTAAATGCAGAAGCAGTATAGCACAAATCTTTCTTTTCAGCAGCAGCAGAAGTCTGTGACAAAGGCATACATCCAAAAGTAACACAGCATCAACCTGTTTTTTTCCAGCAGTAGCCGAAATCTTACATCCGTAAATGATACAGCACCAGCAGCAGGAATATCTACACAATAGGTATCAGCACAATGACCAGTTTCAGAAACATTACTTGCAACATTGCAGACTATAACAACAGGCATAATTCACCATATAAAAAATGATTTGGTCAAAGATAAAAAGGAAATAATGAGCAATGAATAACACTTAAAAAAAATAATTGAGGAAACATTAAACAGGCATAAAAAAACAATTGAGATTTAATTAACAATGTTACTTTATACATAGTAGAAATCAAAAGGTCTAAGAAATAAGAAATGAAGAAAAACTGGTTGTAATAAACATCAGACAGACATATTACATCGTTGAGTCAAAAAGTGTTATTGAAAGATTTGTTTCATCTTTAAAGTTTATATTCCTCAATGAAAATATGGTTACAGGACACTTTGATTCTTTTACGATACACATTTTACCAGCACATGATGCTCATAATGTAATAAGATTAAGCAGGACAGTTAAAATTAGTGCAAGGACATGAGATTTCCAAGCAATTATGAATTATATTCAGTAGGGGGAACTTAACACAATGCAGGTAGAGTTCAAAAAGATTACAAATTACTTCATCAGTATACACACAAATCCTGGCCCTCAAAAAAAGGGTCTTTCTTAAACAGTCTCTCCAGTGGGAATCCTTCCACTTCCAATGCCACTGGAATTAGAACACAACTCACAAGTATTCGTAGTTCCATATTACACAGGTAATTCTTTCTCCAGGTACGTCCTCCAGAGAAGTAGCATCATCCCAACTGTCCCCAGTGTTTCTCAAGGAGCATGAAGCCATGAGCTCTATAACCTCTGCACACCAACACAGACTGCTTAATCTGCCTATAGCCCTCAGCCAATCAGCAGTCATTAGCCACACCTGTGTTGTGGAGTTCCTGCCTCCACCACCAGATGGAGCCATGCCCAGGCCCAGCACTTCTAGGACACAGCCTCTCATGACATCACTATATATATATATATATATATATATATATATATATATATATATATATATATATATATATATATATATATATATATAGTTGTTGTGTGGAAATGGGCTACGCATCGAATAGAGCTACCTAGAAGCTGCACATGGGCACAACCTCCCAATCTGTTCCAGTTTAAAAGCCAGTTGATTTGAGCAACAGAGGCAGGAGAGAAGCTGGATTCAATGGGCAACACAAATAAATAACATTTTGGAAGTTTACTGGTTACATTATATGTTTAACCAATTAAGCAGGTATGCGCCAATATGTGCATGTTAGATTTGCAGCAGAATACCTACGTTGGATGATAATCATTTGGATCTGAGCAGTAACTTTTACAAACTTCTCAGTAACTTTTTTCTCTTATATTTATCTAGTCTTAATAACTGAATGCTTAAAATTTCATTTTGAAGTTTGCAGAATGCTTTCTGGTAAATGGAGAATATCACTTCTATCCAGACAAACCATGAAGAGGCATTAAATCTAGGGTTTTTATACTCTCATCTATTTCATTTCATTGGTGGGTGGAAAATTGCTGTGGAAATCACCTTTTATCAACAGAATGAGGTTGGGCTAGCTTTTTGTCAAGTCATCACAACATGGCTTGTGGCCTTACCAATATAGGGTTCGTCGGCCTGTTGCTTTTAGTTTTAGTGCCTCATGTTAAACATGCACTCTGTGTCTGTTGTCTCAGGTACTTTTCTCTGTGATCCAGCACCCAGCCTATTGAAGCCTGCTCTGGAAACATTTTGGCATTGAATACTTTGTTGGTTTGTACAAAAGTACTTTTCGAGGGGTGGTTATGATAAGTCAACATTTTGTTGGTGTGTACAAAAGTGTGTACATAACATAAGATGTTTGGGAGGAAAAAGGCAGTGAAAGTGGAGGATGAGGGCAAAAAGGTTCAGAGTTCATTCCCGGCTGGGAACGGAGCGATTGGCGAGTGGTTGCAGTGTTTGAGGGACAGAGGAGGACGTCCCGAACCATGGGATGGTGTTGTAGAAGAAGTGATTATTAATCTATAAATTAGTAGATTTGAAGTGTTTCTCACCATCAACAGATGACTGATTGACTGCAGGAATCTTCTTAAACACCTGAATATCCTCAGAGAGGAGTCATGCTGCACAGTGTATATCTATACATACATGTATATATATATATATATGTTTGCCGACACCTATAAGGTTTCTGCTTCTTCTTCGTTGTAATTTGCAGTGTTTTTTTTAACACCTGTAGTTCTGTTCATTTGGTCTGGACAGAGGAGAAAGGTATATTGGCTCTTCTCGCTGTGTCAGTTACTTTTGGGGCCACTTTGTTAGTTCTGGTAAAAGTAAAAGTCAGGAAGTCATGTGACTCACTCGTCAAACGTGTGTGAGGTGATTAAAGGTCTTTTTCTCCCGTTGTTAAACCATAGTTTCCCTTCTTCAACACGCACAGTTGAGTCTCTTCAGTCTGCAGTATCCTGACCTATATGAACTTGATTAATACCTCACTCACTCACCCAATAGATGATGGGACATTGAGTCAAAGATACTCTCACTCTGCTACAAGAGGAGGTGACATCAGGATTCAGGCATCCCAGGGAATGCAGAGGACACGTCTACTTTTATTTAAAACTGGCTAGTGACTTCAGCAGTGGCCTGGTGATCGTATGGAGAAGTATCCAGTAAGTATCCTCCAGGAATCACAGATGGGATAAACTTCCCTCTTGATCAATTTTAAATACATTTTGTTAAAATGCTTCTTCTGTTTTCCAATATTTCAATTCCTATAAATAAACAATTAATGGTGATTGTACAGTGGAAACATTATTTGAAGGCATCAGTGGGCTGTCAGAATGTGCTACCTGTAGTGGAACCTTATTTGATAGAAGATATGGGTCTATCAAAATAATCTACCTCTACCCAAATTCATATAAATAATAATTATAACCCTATTTAATAGCTGCTGTTGAAATGAAATACCTACACATATTCATTTAAAAGAATAAATAAGGTAAATCAGCAGGACCAACAGCAAAGACATTTTAGAAGAATAACTAGTTCACTGTATGAACATAGACTGTCTATAACAATACACACTCACATACACGAACACAAACATTTTGTGTTGGTCACACTGTTGCATCCAAATTTCTTATTTCATCACCTTTAATGCCATAAAATCACCTTTTGATTCATTTGTCATCATTGCTGCTGCAGCTGGCAATGTTTGTTGAACAAACTGCTCATTTAATGAAAATAAAAAGGAACCATCCACTTGACTGAAGTTAAGTAAGTTAAATATTATTTTATATTATATTATAATGATCAGAGGGCGACACGGTGGAGCAGTGGGTAGCACTGTTGCCTCACAGCAAGAAGGTCGCAGGTTCAAGACCGCCTTGGGGCCTGGGTCTGGGACCTTTCTGTGTGGAGTTTGCATGTTCTCCCCGTGTCTGCGTGGGTTTTCACCGGGTACTCCGGCTTCCTCCCACAATACAAAACATGCTCAGGTTAATTGGCAAATCTAAATTGCCCATAGGTGTGAGTGTGTGTGTGAATGGTGTGTGAATGGTGTGTGTGCCCCACGATTGGCTGGCGACCATCTGGGGTGTATTCCCTGCCTCTCGCCATAAAAAATGCGCTGGGATAGGCTCCAGCAGACCCCTGCGACCCCGAAAGGGAATAAGCGGGATAGAAAATGGATGGATGGATGGATAATACAACCAGAATAAATTAGTCTCGTTGTAGTTTCTCCAATTGTCCACTAGATGGCAGATTTGGCCATTAACAACAGATGACAGGCTAAATGTATTAATTATGTAAACTATAGTTTAGACAAATACATATAATTATATTGTTTACTATGTATAGTAATATAAGATTTAATAAAACATTTTAAATTAACTAGATTAGTTTAGTAAAATTTAAAAAAATAACATATATTATTACAGATTAATATTAATTAGTGTAAGAGCTGCAGCTCTGCTTGTGATTCACCTGTTTGTCCAACAGATGGAGACATTAAACCATAACCAGCAGCTGACAGCTGAAACATTGTGTCCTTCACCACATCTTAGAGGAGAGATATTGAGTCTTTTTTAATGGTCTTTATATTTATTATTATGTTTATCAGAATAGAAACATGTTTTTGAGTCACATCTCATATCTCTCACATTAAAGCATTAAGAAAACATTTTAAAGAAAATTAGTTAAATAAATGGTTTTATGAATGAATAAATACATATATATTTATTTAAATAAACTGGTGAAAATTGTTTGGTGTAGTTCATCAGTTTGCATTAACAGCAGCTGACAGGTGAAATTTATTTATCAGGTAAACATTGATCCTGTTATTGATAACAACCGTTTGTTTTGAAGTAAACGTGACGTCACTACCAACGGCTGGACTTCACAGATATTTTCTTTGAGATCAACATGAATATTATAGTAATAATATACTATTATCTATAGTATAATAGTCCAGTAATCCATAAAACAAAAAAACAAGAGTATATATGAGAAAACTTCTAGAATTTGACTCATTTTAAAGAAATGTGCTGAACCTGTGAACTTTTATAAAATTCTGTCATTATATTTTAGCTCTTGCAATAAAGGAAAAAGTAAGTGGAGTTACATTATCTAATGAAACCTAACATGAGAATTAGTTTCAGAAAAATTCATCCGAATAGTCTAAATCAAATTTCACCATAGCTATATACTTAAACAACTTTTATAAGTAGGCCTACTTCATATTTAACTTTACATACTTTGTAAGAACATTCCTCATTTGTTGATATGTAAAATCTGAAGTCATGATGTAAACTTCTCTCTTATTAATTGTGTTTCCTCTACAAGTCAAAAAAGAACCTGTAAGCTGAATAAATGATTTGACTGGTTGTAGTAGAGTTTGTATAACAGAGCTGCTTCCTGAATGCCTGCATTACATCTACATTATCATATCTTTAAAGTCTGGATTTACTACTCAATGTTAAAAAAGTTGATATTTGTTGTTAGTGATCAAGAGGTTAATTTGTTCAAACATTTCAGACTGGGTAGCTCAGTGCGTTAGAAAGCTGACTGAAAGCAGGTTCAGGCAGCTCCTTTTCTGGCTGACCAGCTCCACAGCTTTGGGAATTTTCCTTTCACAGCGAACAGATGATGCTGCGCTGCACAGATACTCACATGCAAGTTTCCAAAGCGTAAGATGTAAAGCTTTTATTCTGACACCCAGTACGTTGGAGGCTTTGTTTGTAGTTTCCTCAAATGTCCAGCAGATAGCACTTTTTGACCAGAAATAGATGATGTTTTTTTTTGTTTTAAATAAAGTTAAGACATATACTGAATATGTAAGTTAAAACTGTTTAGCACAATAGGTAACATGAAAGGAAAGGATATATATATATATATATATACATTATTTTTAATGTCAGAAGAATTGTTGGGTGTGTCTTGTGTGATCAGAGGTCATATTGGATGTGTTCTGTGAAATTACTTCAGGCAATGCAGCGGAGTAAGTGAATATTATGATTAACATACTTCTTTTCTTTGATGTATTTTCATTGAGGTACAGTGCTGCGAGGACGTACAGCTGAATGCCTAGCATCGTTGCCTGGCAACAAATACAAAATGGCGCCAGTTTTTTTTTACAATGCGGTTTGTTGCGTCTCATTTTTTAAAGTGTTAATCAACTTGAAAAAATAAGAAATGAATCTGAGGTTGGCTTTTTCAATTAACTAAAGAAGTTTCTTAGGTTATATTATTGATTCATATATTAACTGATGCAATATTAACTAAGGTAATTACAAAATCTTTTCTTTGATAAACTTTAATTGATGTTGAATACATGTTGAGTACTTGAGCCTAATATATAATATAATGCATAATAAATATGTGAATATATTAACTGATGCAATATCGACAATTGTTAATAATAATTTTTTTTTTTTCCATTAGTTGTTTGAGCAACAAAGAAGCATACTCTACTGATTTTTCAGACTCCATATCTTTGTTGACTTGAAATCTATCAACACACCAACATTATTCTGGCCTCTCCTGTTAATTAGCAAGTTGAAGGGGCAAACATTTTATATAAATATAGTCATAATGTGAGTTTATGTGTGTGGTTCTTCCGTTTAGTCAGAAATTCAGTTGGGACAAGATTTGTATTCATGTTATTCATGTTTTAACTTATTATCGCCTTAAAAGCATTCTCACGGCCTGAAAAGCACATAGGCATGATTGACAAAAGACAAAAGACAATGACAAAGACACCCACCATGACCTGTGACATCATAAAACACATCCTCTGACCTCAAAGATACACCTGACTCAACTTTTGACATCAGAAAACAGATCCAACATGATTTCTGACATCACAAAACACACTCACCATGACCTGATGAAATAAAACACATCCAATATGACCTCTGACCTCAAAAGACACATTCAACTTGTCTTCTGACATAACAAACACTCTAGACATGACTTCTGACATTACAAAACACTAATACTATAACTTCTAATGTGACAGAACATTTCCAGGAGGCCGCCCCGAAGCCCCAAGGTGGGTATGAGCTACAGGTAAGATTAACACACTGCAGGGCTTTTCTTGGTGTCTGGCTGAGGAAACAAAGTAGTGATAGTCTTTGATTCTGGCCAGTCCAACTAAGAGGAAGGTCACCTTAGTGCCTGGTGGAGTAGATTCCTCCTGATTGGCTATCCTCAGCTGACATGCCCTGTAGGAGCAGTTTAGAGTGAAAGTTGTGGTTATTCTACCTTTAAATTCTTCATGATAGTGTTTTGTTGTTGTAGTTTACAATTAAAATTAGTATTAAGATTAGTATCAAAAGTAAGTTATAGAATCTATATGAGAGTAAAGAAAACAGGTTACTCTCATGAAAATGTTAAATAATCTTCACCCTTTCATTTCATGTTACTTATAGTGCTAAACAGTTTTAACTTATGGATTCAGTATATGTTCTCAACTTAAATTAAAACAAAAAATCATCTATTTCTGGTCAAAAAGCGCCATCTGCTGGACATTTGAGGAAACTACAAGCAAAGCTGTATAGAACAGGGTGTCAATCTCATTTTATTTCACGGGCCACATAAGGACTGGTTTGATTTCATGTGGACCAGACCAGTAAAACTGATCTAATATAATCTCCTGTAAAAATAAGAGCTTCTTCTTTTCATGTGAAGAGGAAAATCTACAATCTGAATACTTTCACATGAACAATTAATCTATATGAGGGTTGCAAATTCATTTCACATTGTTGGACACATAAGGCCTCAGTAGATGTCGACCGGTCCATTAATAATATACCATACTCTGCTATAAATAACCAAAATATCATGTTTTACCTTTGTTTTGGTGTAAAGAAGCATAGGAACATTTCCAAAATGTTAAATTTTAATAAACATATCTTTTACAAAACATTTCATGATGAATATATTATGGCACTTTAAGGTTAAACAAGATGTATAAAGAAAAGATTTTTTAAACCATTTACACATGTGCAGATAAAATCTAAATGTATTCCCTGCCTACACCTTACAAACTAAGGAGAGTGCTATTAAATGTGTAAAGAAGAAAGTATTCACATGTCCTGTGAATGTGTAAACTTCGTACATGAACACACATCCACCTACAATTGTCTGTCTAAATCTGCTGATAGGTCTGAAATCCTCTCCGCTATAGTATTCCTCGTCGTATAATATTAGCAAAAGCTTGTTGCTTCTCGGGACGAACAAGTTCAGCCGCCGTTTAACAAACTCACTTTCAGAATACAGTTTTGATGCTAATGCTATTTCGTTAGCATTTAGGTAGCTAGCTTATACCAAGGCTTCACTGACTTGTCACTTTGTGTGAAAATTGACCGTTGTTTCCCCAGTCTTCTACTCTCATCAAAACAGTATGCCCCCTAGCGGATAATCACTGGTTTGCATCCTATTAAAAATATGAATTTTGTGTCTTTTATACATTTTTTTTATTTTAAATTAACCTGTGGGCAGGTAGGTTTATTAAGCTTACAACAAAAGTTTGGTGAAAAATATCCTACTCATTTTTATACCAAGGCATTTCATGCAGAACTACTTTTTCAGGGTGTGATGAGATTATGGTTTTGGAGTGGTGGTGTGAATGGTTGGTGTTAGTTTTGTACATCACAAAAGCCAAGGCTTAACAGGAGTGTCTCGACTTTTTATATCTACTATATACCCTCAGTATTACATTGGTAGAGTTACTATTAATTTTATTTTACATTGTTTCATATATTGTGTATATGTATATATAATTTTCTGGAGGTTGAAGAATGAAATTGATGAATAGTCCTTGTCATTGATAACTACAATTATTTGTTTTTATCAACATTTTCTCTGAGTATCCTGCCACATATAAAATAATTCCTTATTTTTTCTTGTTTTCCTGTCTCAGGTGTTTCTTTGTGGCATCTTTTTGTTGATTTCCCACTCTCCGTAACCGCAGGTTTGGAGCGCTGTGCTGATGTGTGTTAGTTCCTTTTATATGCATCTGTACCCAGGGTAACCTTCTGGCCGATGTTGTAGAGTTTGAATAACCTCTAGTTTTGCTCTAGCAGGTGTTGGGAATCAAACAAAAGGTACTAGTCTGTGTGCATGGGCTTGCGGTACATCTCAGTGCTGAGGTTGCCTTCTTTGTCCAGCGATACTGCACAATGCAGGAAGGAAAACCTGTAATCCCTCCTGGTAAACTGAATGTTGCTACTGAATTTATGTGTTAGGCGAATGCCTACAATTGTTGGTTTTGATTTCAACTTGGTCATCAACATAACTGCTGAAGCTTGCTTCTCGAAATCCTTCATGTATAGGTTGGCCACAATCTGAGACACTGGGGATCCCATAGTGCAGCCATAATTTTGTCTGTAGAAGACATTGTTGAACCTAAAAGTAGATTTTAGAAAGGCAGAGGTGCAGAAAGGTGCACATTTGGTTTGGACTGAAGCTGGTTCTGCTATGAGACCAGAGACCATGGTTTTATCTGGTGCCAAAAGAAGGTCCTTCATTTTGTCTATAAGTTTCTATAGAGTTAGGTATATGGTGTGGAATTACTGGCGAGAGGGGACCGGATGCTTGGAGATGTTATTTGTCGCTGCATTAATGCTGCTTTCAGTTGGTCTAAGTGGAGTTACTTCCTTGCTCTTCCTTCCTCTTGAGGTGGCCATAAATGCAGGGAGTGGTCTCTGCTGGATACAAATGGTGGTAAGTCAGATGGTCAATAGTGTGTTCTTTTACCAGTTAATGCAAGCACTTTATAACCTCCTTTATAATTGCTAGTGAGGACTTTTTTTTAGCACTTTATATGTGTCACTGCCACTAAGGACAGAGGTTATTTAGTATGTTAGTCTGCTGTGTCTTTATCCTCCCTCTCTGGTTTAGTTAGTGACCTATGGGATAGGTTCTTTAACCACTTGTCCGGTAAGGCTGTCATTGTGGCCTTCTCCTATTCAAGTCCTGATGTCTCTAGTCTGGTGCCTGTTTTGTAGGTGTTCAGTAAGGTCTGGGATTTTAGGGTCTGTTGTTTCTTGCTTGTATTGTGTTGAGGTAGTAGTGACAAAGTTGGTTACCTCATCATGGATGGTCAAGGGAAAGTTTGCTTTGAGTTTATCTTCCATTTTCTCAATCTTGTCTTTGAGTGCATCTATAATGAAGTGAACCTGTCTAATCCTTTTGTTCAGAAGGTACTTCTGTGCTCTCATCAAAATCAGTCCTTCTCTGTGCCCCTTGACTGTGGAAGTCTGGCATAAACTCTTTGTAAATAGTCTGGACTGTCTGCATCTCAGGTGAAAACTAGTGATGCACGATATATCGGCCAACTGATATATATCGGCCGATATGTCACGTTTTTTAACTTATCGGTATCGGTCCGATGTCAACAAATTGTGGCCGATATGTCAACAATTGGCAGAGTTAACCCGCTACAGTTAGTTGGGTCACTGTCTGCGTGTCTCTCGGCGGCGCACTAAGCTAGCTGGTCCTAGCGGGCTCATCCGTCACATCGCATCGCCCGAAAAGACAAAAAAAATGCGCGGAACGTTGCTCCGGGGTGTCGGACGCCGTCCTGCCACCTTCTCGTCGGTGGTCGCGGCGGAGGCGGAGGAGGCCGCTGTCTTTTCGGGCGATGCGATGTGACGGAGGAGCCCGCTAGGACCAGCTAGCTTAGCGCTTCGCCGAGAGACACGCAGGCAGTGACCCAACTAACTGTAGCAGTTTCTCCTAGCCGAAAAGACAAAAAAATGCGCGGAACGTTGGTCCGGGGTGTCGGACCGCGGCCGCCGACGTTGCCACCTTCGCGGAGCTCCATCGTGTCCGCTCTGCCGTACTTCCTCTAACCACATGACAGAGTTTTACAGTGAGCCTTCCTTTAAATAAAGAGTACTGTTGTGCTTTTCAAATGTACAGTGTTTTTCTGGTCTGTACTAAAGTTGTGACACCACAGAAAACTTTTTTTCTCTACATATATCGATATCGGCAAATATCGATATCGGCAGTGAGTGCCGATATGTATTTCGGATATCGATATCAGCCGAAATTTTCACATCGGTGCATCCCTAGTGAAAACAGATGATTCCTATCATCAGCCAGTTTCTTTAAAAGCTTCTTATAAACCTGCACTAATTTAAGGTAGTTCCTCCCAAAATGCTGTGTAATTTGCCTATAAAGGTTCTCGGTCATCCAGGTCATTGTAATCTTGTAGAGTTGTAAAAAAAGTAACTGGACTTATACAGATGGCCTGTATAGTGCTTTGTATAGTGCTTTTCCACTATGCAATAGAGCCATTGAATTTGTCCAACCTTTTCTTTGTAGTGACAATCCTAAAGGTCTGTGAAAAGTAGGCTTCCACAGCTTGGAAAATCTGATTTAGCCAATACGTCAATGCTGGGTCCTTGTGATCATTAGTGACCAGCTTACACACTGGAAGAGGAGGGGCATCTCTTCCCCCACCCAGAAGAGGAAGTGCATAGTAGAATACCCTTTTAGGGTTGCCAGGAATTCTTCTGACGACGCCTCCTGTTGAGTCAAAGTAAAGTAATGCTTTGGCCTTTGTTCATAGATGGTAAATCAAAATTAAAAATAGGCTTGTTTCTGTGTTCAGATGTACACCAAATGGGTGTACCAGTAGAACTTGTATATAGCCGGGGACACAGTGATATTGCACTGCATTCCTTCATCAAATGAAGTTCAAACAGTAAATGTTCATGTAATTGTGTAGTAATTTAAATTTAAATGAATTCATTATCTCTTTTTTTGTGGTTTAATTTCAATATCATGTTTTTTTGTCCTCATATAGATTTAATTCTGATCATTATAATATAATATAAAATAATATTAAATATTATAAATATTATACTCACTTAACTTCAGTCAAGTGGATGGTTCCTTTTTATTTTCATTAAATGAGCAGTTTGTTCAACAAACGTTGCCAGCTGCAGCAACAATGATGACAAATGAATCGAAAGGTGATTTTATGGCATTAAAGGTGATGAAATAAGAAATTTGGATGCAACAATGTGACCATCACAAAATGTTTGTGTTTGTGTATGTGAGTGTGTGTTGTTATAGACAGTCCATGTTCATACAGTGAACTAGTTATTCTTCTGAAATGTCTTTGCTCTTGGTCCTGCCGATTTACCTTAGTTATTCATTTAAATTAATATATGTAGGTAGTTCATTTCAACAGCAGCTATCAAATAGGGTTTTATTTTTTATTTATATGAATTTGGGTAGATAGATCATTTTGATAGGCCCATATCTTCTATCAAATAAGGTTCCACTAAAGGTAGCACATTCTGACAGCCCACTGATGCCTTCAAATAATGTTTCCACTGTACAATCACCATTAAATGCTTATTTAGAAAAATTGAAATATTGGAAAAAAGAAGAAGCATTATAACAAAAATGTATTTAAAAGTTGATCAAGAGGGAAGTTTATCCCATCTGTGATTCCTGGAAGATACTTACAGGATACTTCTCCATACGATCACCAGGCCACTGCTGAAGTCATTAGCCAGTTTTAAATAAAAGTAGACGTGTCCTCTGCATTCCCTGGGATGCCTGAATCCTGATGTCACCTCCTCTTGTGGCAGAGTGAGAGTATCTTTGACTCAATGTCCCATCATTCCATTGGGTGAGAGAGTGAGTGAGTTATTAATCAAGTTCATATAGGTCAGGTTAATGCAGACTGAAGAGACTCAACTGTGCGTGTTGAAGAAGGGAAACTATGGTTTAACAACGGGAGAAAAAGATCTTTAATCACCTCACACACATTTGACGAGTGAGTCACATGACTTCCTGACTTTTACTTTTACCAGAACACAAAGTGGCCCCAAAAGTAACTGACACAGTAAGAAGAGCCAATAGAATGTTGTCCTCTGTCCAGACCAAATGAACAGAACTACAGGTGAAAAACATTGCAAATTACTACGAAGAAGAAGCAGAAACCTTATAGGTGTCGGCAAACATACATATATATAGATATACACTGTGCAGCATGACTCCTCTCTGAGGATATTCAGGTGTTTAAGAAGATTCCTGCAGTCAATCAGTCATCTGCTGATGGTGAGAAACACTTCAAATCTACAAATGTATAGATTAAACTGGTATATATATATATATATATATATATATATATATATATATATATATATATATATATATATATATATATATATATATATATATATATATATATATATATATATATATATATATAGTGATGTCATGAGAGGCTGTGTCCTAGAGGGTGTGCTACTTTACCAGGAAATGGCTCCAGCCTCACCTGGGCATGGCTCCATCTGGTGGTGGAGGCAGGAACTCCACTAGCCTGCGCAACACAGGTGTGGCTAATGACTGCTGATTGGCTGAGGGCTGGAGGCAGATTAAGCAGTCTGAACCTGCTGTGTTGGTGTGCAGAGGTTGGAGAGCTCATGGCTTCATGCTCCTTGAGAAACACTGGGGACAGTTGGGATCATTCTACTTCTCTGGAGGACGTACCTGGAGAAAGAATTACCTGTGTAATATGGAACTACGAATACTTGTGAGTTGTGTTCTAATTCCAGTGGCATTGGAAGTGGAATGATTCCCACTGGAGAGACTGTTTAAGAAAGACCCTTTTTTTGAGGGCCAGGATTTGTGTGTATACTGATAAAGTAATTTGTAATCTTTTTGAACTTTCTTTCCTGCATTGTGTTAAATTCCCCCTACTGAATATAATTCATAATTGTTTGGAAATCTCATGTCCTTGCACTAATTTTAACTGTCCTGCTTAATCTTATTACATTATGAGCATCATGTGCTGGTAAAATGTGTATCATAAAAGAATCAAAGTGTCCTGTCACCATATTTTCATTGAGGAATATAAACTTTAAAGATGAAACAAATCTTTCAATAACACTTTTTGACTCACTGATGTAATCTAATGTCTGTCTGATGTTTATTACAACCAGTTTTTCTTTATTTCTTATTTCTTAGACCTTTTGATTTCTACTATGTATAAAGTAACATCATTAATTAAATCTCAATTGTTTTTTATGCCTGTTTAATGTTTCCTCAATTATTTTTTTCAAGTGTTATTCATTGCTCATTATTTCCTTTTATCTTTGACCAAATCATTTTTTATATGGTGAATTATGCCTGTTGTTATAGTCTGCAATGTTGCAAGTAATGTTTCTGGAACTGGTCATTGTGCTGATACCTATTGTGTAGATATTCCTGCTGCTGGTGCTGTATCATGTATGGATGTAAGATTTCGGCTACTGCTGGCAAAAAAAAGGTTGCTGCTGTATTACTTTTGGATGTATGCCTTTGTCACAGACTTCTGCTGCTGCTGAAAAGAAAGATTTGTGCTATACTGCTTCTGCCATTACAAGATCATAACTGATGTTTCTGCTGATGGGAAGCAATATCCATGCTGTACTTCTGCTGTGTGTAACATTGCATGAAACACTTCTTCCACTGCTGGGAAGCAATATCGGTGCTGTACTGCTTCCGACTGTAAGTCTGCATCGAAGATTTTCATCACTGCTGTAAAACAGGGTCAGTTCTGTACCTCTTCAAAAAGGAAAGTCTTCTTGTTCTGGCAGTGCTGACTATAGCTTTCCCTCATTCCCTGCAACTTCTTCTTCCGAAATTCTATGTTACTGGCATATTGCAGTTTCTTAGACTGATCTGATGACCTTTGACCATCATACATCATTCCTCAAAGTATGGATCCACAGGGTCACCAGAAAGATTCATCACTCCATGGGTTAAAAGTGGGTTATAGGTTAGGACTTAGGGGTTTGGATTTCAGGCTTTCGCCTTTCTTATCTGCTGTTTGGTTTTAGTCAATCCCAGAGAATTCCATGCTTCTGGTTTGAAATCTTGCATTCTGGACTTTTGTCCTCAGACACTTCAGCAGCTTCCAGGAGTTCAGGGTCTGCATCTCACTGTTTCCAGGTCATTTTTCTCTCTGCAGATAGTGTCTTCTTTGTTAATTGGTCTTGTTGCTAGACTTGCAGCTGGAGTTCTTAGTCCATTAGGATGTTCTTGTCCTTTATCTGGAGCTTGGTCATTAACTGCACCTAGATCAATTCAGGAGTAATCTTTAACCCTTCAGGTGAATCTTGAACCATCTGAAATTCTTTGAGACATTGGCGTCTCTCTCCACCTGGAGGTGAGTGGTAAAAAAATTATGACTCGATTTATAGAGCAAACATGAACTTTTCATATAAAATTGTGAACTTCTGAAATTCTTAGTAAGACCTATGCGTCTCTCCATCTGGAGGTCAATGGTGAAAAATCTGTGGCTTGCTTCATAGAGCAATCTTAAATTTCTCATATAAAAATGTAAGCTTCTGAAATGTTTTCCTCTCTAGGCATTTGTGTTCCTCACGTCCCAGAGGTCAGTGGTGTACACAGCCATAAATTTGTGGAATTCTTGGACCATTGGGGTGTTCTTGTCCTTCTTTATCTGGAGCTTGGTCATTAACAGCTCCCGGCCCAATTCATGAGTAAACTTTAACTCTTCAATTGAATCTTGAACCTTCTGAAATTCTTTGTGAGACATTGGTGGCTCTCTCCATCTGGAGGTGTGTGGTAAATTAATGGGTCAATTCACACAGCAATCTTGAATTTTTCATATAAAAAACACAAGCTTCTAAAATCCATCCATCCATTGTCTATCCCGCTTATTCCCTTTCGGGGTCGCAGGGGTCTGCTGGAGCCTATCCCAGCGCGTTAAGGCGAGAGGCAGGGATACACCCCAGATGGTCGCCAGCCAATCGTGGGGCACACACACCATTCACACACCATTCACTCTCACACTCACACCTATGGGCAATTTAGAGTTTACCAATTAACCTGAGCATGTTTTTTTTTGTATTGTGGGAGGAAACCGGAGTACCCGGTGAAAACCCACGCAGACACGGGGAGAACATGCAAACTCCACACAGAAAGGCCCCAGACCCAGGCCCAAGGCGGTCTTGAACCTGCGACCTTCTTGCTGTGAGGCAACAGTGCTACCCACCGCACCACCGTGTCGCCCGCTTCTAAAATCCTCTGTAAGACATATGCATCTCTCTCCATCTGGGGGTCAATGGTTAAAATTTCATGGCTCGGTTTATAGAGCAGTCTTGAACTTCTTATGAAAAATGTAAGCTTCCAAAATGCTCTGTGAGATGTTTGTATCACTACACAGCAAGCTAAACATCCATACAGCAGCACTGGGTAGGATTCAAAGGCAAATACCCTCACGTGCTACATCACCTAACTCAGGGTGTCAAAGATAAAGCGCAGTGGATACAAGGACAAGGACGGTTTTATTGACACTGCATTTATACACACTCACATTTACAAGCATTCAAAATATATGATATGCTTTAAAATGGATCGATCACATGGAACGGTCACACATATCTGCTTTCCTCCTCGAGGACACAAACTCAAGAAAAGAAAACACACGTTTCAATCAATCAATCTTTATTTATACACCATGTTTCATACAATGTTTACAAAGCTAACCCATTTCCCATATACACAAGCAGGCACACTCAACAGGAAACACTGGAGATCAACACTAATACATTAAACAACAGTAACACATAATAACATTATTAAAAACACAAAATAAAGAGTTTAAAGACCACAGAATGCGCTACAACTAAGGACAAAAAACATAAGGTAAGACAAGACCAAAGACAGAATACATTAAAGCATACATTTTATAGTTGCATTAGATGGAATATTCATCAACTCCCGCTGCATTATCTGAACTTCGGCCAGTCAAAACTACATCAAAGAAAACAGTTTACAATTGCTTCAGTTAATAGTGCATCAGTTAATATATTCACCTAGACAACATGCATTATATTACATATTATGTTTGTGTGCTCACCATGGAGTCAACATCAGTTAAATATGTATTCAACATCTATTAAAGTTCATCAAAGAAAAGATTTTAAACATTTTGTAATCGCCTCAGTTAATGTTGCGACCACACCACAGCTTCATTTACCATCTTCACTTTGTCAATTCAGTGATGATTAAACCCTTAAAAGTTCAACATATACGTCTACATTTTATCCCGACAGCAATAAGACTTTATAACTCACTGTTGTCACTTTTCCTCCACTCGTCACTTTTCTCTACACACACATCCTGCACCTTAAGTATGCATTACCTATGTATGTGTACAAGTGTGTATGTGCGCGGATATGTATGTGCGTATATATATATGCAAATATGTGTGTTTGTATATGTATGCAGGTATGTATGTGCATGTACAGTGGGGAAAATAAGTATTTGAACACCCTGCTATTTTGCTATTTCTCCCACTTAGAAATCATGGAGGGGTCTGAAATTTTCATCATAGGTGCATGTCCACTGTGAGAGAGATAAACTAAAAAGAAAAATCCAGAAATCACAATGCATGCCTTTTTAATGATTTATTTGTGTGATATAGCGGCAAATAAGTATTTGAACACCTGAGAAAATGAATGTTATTTTTGGTACAGTAGCCTTTGTTTGCTATTACAGCGGTCAAACGTTTCCTGTAGTTTTTCACCAGGTTTGCACATACTGCAGGAGGGATCCTGGCCCACTCCTCCACGCAGACCTTCTCTAGATCAGTCAGGTTTCTGGGTTGTCACTGAGAAACACAGAGTTTGAGCTCCCTCCAAAGATTTTCGATTGAGTTCAGGTCTGGAGACTGGCTGGGCCATGCTAGAACCTTGAGATGCTTCTTACGGAGCCAGTCCTTGGTTTACCTGGCTGTGTGCTTTGGGTCGTTGTCGTGTTGGAAGACCCAGCCACGACCCATCTTCAATGCTCTGACTGAGGGAAGGAGGTTGTTCCCCAAAATCTCACAATACACGGCCCCAGTCATCCTCTCTTTAATGCAGTGCACTCGTCCTGTCCCATGTGCAGAAAAACACCCCCAAAGCATGATGCTACCACCCCCATGCTTCACAGTAGGGATGGTGTTCTGCAGATTGTACTCTTCATTCTTCCTTCTCCAAACACGCTTAGTGGAATTATGACCAAAAAGTTCTATTTTGGTCTCATCTGACCACAAAACTTTCTCCCATGACTCCTCTGTATCATCCAAATGGTCATATGCAAACTTAAGACGGGCCTTGACATGTGCTGATTTAAGCAGGGGAACCTTTCGTGCCATGCATGATTTCAAATCATGACGTCTTAGTGTATTACCTACAGAAACCTTGGAAACGTTGGTCCCAGTTCTTTTCAGGTCATTGACCAACTCCTGTCGTTTAGTTCTGGGCTGATTCCTCACCTTTCTTAGAATCATTGAGACCCCACAAGGTGATATCTTGCATGGGGCTCCACTCCGATTGAGATTGACCGTCATGTTTAGCTTCTTCCATTTTCTAATGATTGCTCCAACAGTGGACCTTTTTTTCACCAAGCTGCTTGGCAATTGCTCCGTAGCCCTTTCCAGCCTTGTGGAGGTGTACAATTTTCTCTCTTGTGTCGTTGGACAGCTCTTTGGTCTTCGCCATGTTACAAGTTAAAGTCTTGCTGATTGTATGGGGTGGACAGGTGTCTTTATGCAGCTAACGACTTCAAACAGTTGCATCTGATTAAGGATGATACATGGAGTGCAGGTGGACTTCTAATGGGCGGACTAACAGGTCCTTCAGGGTCAGAATTCTAGATGACACACAGGTGTTCAAATACTTATTTGCAGCTGTATCACTCAAATAAATCGTTAAAAAATCATGCATTGTGATTTCTGGATTTTATTTTTAGTTTATCTCTCTCACAGTGGACATGCACCTATGATGAAAATTTCAGACCCCTCCATGATTTCTAAGTGGGAGAAATAGCTAAATAGCAGGGTGTTTAAATACTTATTTTCCCCACTGTATGTATGTATATATGCTTTGCTTATGCATACTTTTTTTTCTTGCTATTTATTACTATTTTTCTCCATTCTAGTGTCCATAATGCATACTGTGTATGCGGATCAACAAATTCTACAAATTTTGTACATAGTGTTGTGTATTATTATAGCTTTTATTTTCTTTAGCTTTTATTTTCTTTTCTCTTTCTTTACTCTGTACGCTGCAGTAACAAGCAAATTTCCCCGTTGTGGGATCAATAAAGTCTCATCTTATCTTACATGAGGATTTGGTCTGCTCCATTTGCACACCAGAGTTGCATATTAAATCACAACACCACAAGTCCTCTTTATGCCAGTTGCTGATCCCCAAATGCATTTAACATCTTCACTTTGATATTGGACTCTGTAAATTCAGTGAAGTTCAAAACTTGAGGTAGGTCTTCCACTGGATGTCTATAGATGGACTTCAACGACCAAACAGTGGCATTATTAACACTGGAAGGTCAGAAACAAACCCACCACACTACAAGTTCTCACCAAAGTTCCACAGTTCTCCAGGCACATTCATCATTGAAATGAAATTTCTGTTTTTAACACTAACTCCTAAACAATTAATGTTATCGACCTAAATGTATCGATCAAGGTTATTAATTTCAACGTTTCCCATAACAACAGGATGTTTTAACTCCAATACACTCTGGTCTATCTTCCCCAAATTTGTCATCCTTCCTGTTGTAGTCAGTGCAGCTCCTGGCCCACATGGTGATGCAGCTGGTCAGGATGCTTTCAATGGTTCCTCTGTAGAATGTGGTCATGATGGGTGGGTCTCTTTGGTCTTGCTGATGTTTAGCAGCAGGTTGTTGTCTTTGCACCATCTGGTCAGAAGCTCCAGCTCTTTCCTGTAATGGGTCTCGTCACCGTTGGTGATGAGGCCCACCAATGTTGTGTCGTCGGCAAACTTCACAAGGTGGTTGGAGCTGTGGGTTGGTGTGCAGTCATGTGTCAGGAGGGTGAAGAGGAGGGGGCTGAGCACACAGCCTTGTGGGGCCCCTGTGCTCAGGGTGATCCTGTCTGAGATGTTGTTGTCAACACGCAGGGCTTGAGGCCTCTGGCTGAGGAAATCCAGCAGCCAGTTGCAGAGCAAGGTGCTGAGGCCCAGTTTGTCCAGTTTGCAGATGAGTTGTTGTGGTATTATGGTGTTGAACGCTGAGCTGAAGTCTATGAACAGCATTCTCACATATGAGTCTTTCTTGTCCAGGTGGGTGAGTGCTGGGTGGAGGGCAGAGCAAATTGTGTCGTCTGTGGATCGCTTTGCCCTGTAAGCGAACTGGTACGGGTCTAGGCTGGGACCAGAAATGGATGGCGACGCTTGTAGACCAACTCTAAGACCAACCCTAAGTCCCACAAGAATATAGCTATTTTAAAAAGACTTTTCTGTTTTAACACGAACTCCTAAACAATTAATGTTATCGACCTAAATGTATCGATCAAGGTTATTAATTTCAATGTTTCCCATAAAAACAGGATGTTACACTCTGATCTATCTACCCCAAATGTGTCATCCTTTATCAGAATACCACAGATGAACACTTTTATATAATATTGAGCCAGTTATCCCGCCCTCTCCTGACACAGGAAGCAACACGTGAGACTCTTCAATGCTGCTCACACCTTTAATTGTATAATAAATATTGTCAGTGTAGTTCAGAGTTTGTGTCTTATACAGGAAGAAGGGGGCAGAGTAAATAAACAGTTATATGTAGGCATTTAAAGTAAATAAATGTTATGAACTGGAATATAATATGTCACATGCCTGAAACAAAGATAGAATTAGAGATACAATATTTTAGTATATTACATTCTCAGGTTAAATCAATGTGGTTACAAGTGACTGAAACTGTCTGTCATGTGGAAACTAATTTGGATCTAGGAACTGTATTTTCAACCAGTGAGAGACCATGTTGGTCCTAAATTATACAAGAAAGTTCTCTGTCAGGAGGAGAGTCTCTGACCTACAGATAACACAGAGACACTGAACTAGGCCAGGACCAGAACTACAGAATTTTATAAAAGTTCCCAGGTTCAGCAGAATTCTTTAAAATGCGTCAAATTCTAAAAGTTTTCTCATATATACTCTTGTTCATTTTGTTTTATGTATTACCGGACTATTAAACTATAGATTATAGTGTAGATTATTATATTCATGTTGATCTTGAAGAAAATATCTGAGAAGTCCAGCCATTAGTAGTGACATCACCATTTATTTAACTAATTTTCTTTAAAATGTTTTCTTAATGCTGTAATGTGAGAGATGAAACAAAGCTTTGTTAATAAATGATATGATATCAGATTATAATATTGACTTGCTCTGTCTTACTGAAACCTGGCTGCATCCTGATGAATATGTCAGCCTGAATGAATCCACTCCTCCCAGCCATATTAACACTCATATTTCTCGTGACAGCAGCCGAGGTGGTGGAGTTGCAGCCATTTTTAACTCCAGTTTACTGATCAACCCTGAACCGAAGTGTAGCTACACATCATTTGAGAGCCTTGTGCTTAGTCTCTCCCACCCAACTTGGAAATCACTACAACCAGTCATATTTATCACTGTGTACCGCCCTCCAGGCCCATATTCAGAATTTTTATCAGAATTCTCAGAGTAACTCTCAAGTCTAGTACTCAGGACAGATAAGATAATCATGGCAGGTGACTTTAATATTCATGTCAATGTTGACGATGTTAGCCTTGGCTCGGCCTTCCTCTCTTTACTAGAGTCAATCAGCTTTTCTCAGAGAGTAAATGTGCCCACCCATTGCTTTAACCACACCCTTGACCTCATCCTGACATACGGCATTGAGGTCGAACACCTATCTGTCTTCCCACAGAATCCCCTCCTGTCAGATCATTATCTAATAACTTTTGAATTCCTGTTATTAAACTACTCACCACCTAAAAAAAAACATACTCACTCGATACCTAACTGACAGTTCTATATCTAAATACAAGAAGGTGATTCCCTCAGTATTTAATTCACTGCCTTGCCTCACCACAGCTATGGATTTATATGCTGTTGCGGGTCCATCTGAAATAGATCAACTTGTTGAGAGCGCTGCAAGTTCACTGCGAACAACCCTTGACTCCATTCCTCCCCAAAAAAAAGTTAATTGAACAAAAAAGAGTCGCACCCTGGTATAACTCTCTCACCCGTACACTAAAGTTAACCTCTCGGAGGCATGAACGAATATGGCGCTCCAGCAAACTGGAAGAGGCTTTACACGCATGGAAAGAGAGTCTCAGAATGTACAGAAAGGCCCTACGCAATGCCAGAGCTGCCTATTACTCCTCACTGATAGAAAAAACAAAAACAATCCAAGGTTCCTCTTCAGCACATTAGCTTCACTGACTAAATGTAACTACACTATTGATCCACGTATTCCTACAACCCTCAGCAGTGACGACTTCATGGACTTCTTTAACGACAAAATTCTGACAATTAGAGACAGAATTTATCACCTTGTTCCATCCACTGGCTCTAATCTGCCCTCAGATGCTGTTATTGTAGAGACAGATGAAATAGCTAATATTCACCTCAACACATTTACTTCAATCAACTTCGCTGAACTAGCTTCACTGATGTAGTCATCTAAAACTTCAACCTGTCTTCTGGACCCTATTCCATCCGGATTGCTTAAAGACATTTTCCCTTTGATTAGCCCTTCCTCACTAGAAATATTTAATAATAATAATCTGGCTATGTACCACAGTCCTTTAAAGTAGCTGTAATTAAACCTCTCCTTAAAAAACCTGCCCTTGACTCAAGTATTTTAGCCAACTATAGACCCATTTCTAATCTTCCCTTCCTCTCTAAGATTCTGGAAAAAGCAGTTGCTAAACAGCTGTGTGACTTTTTACACAACAATAACTTATATGAGGATTTCCAGTCAGGTTTTAGAATGCATCACAGCACAGAGACGGCTTTAGTTAAGGTTTCAAACGATATTCTCAATGCATCTGATAAAGGATTCATTTCCATCCTTGTTCTGTTAGATCTTAGCGCTGCATTTGACACAGTCGACCATCAAAACTTGTTACAGAGACTAGAGCATCTTATTGGTCTAAAAGGGACTGCACTAAATTGGTTTAAGTCCTATCTTTCAGATCGTTCCCAATTTGTCCATATCAATAATGTTTCTTCTATCCATACCAAAGTTAATCATGGGGTTCCACAAGGTTCTGTGCTTGGACCAATACTTTTCACTATCTATATGCTCCCATTGGGTAAAATCATTAGAAAACACTCTTAATTTCCACTGTTATGCTGACAATACACAACTCTATCTATCAATTGAGCCAAATGAAACCAATCAGCTAGCTAAACTTCAAGCCTGTCTTAAGGATATAAAATCCTGGATGACCTGCAATTTCCTTCTACTGAATTCAGTAACAACAGAAATGATTGTATTCGGGTCCGAAATCCTGAGGAACTCAATATCCAGTGATATAGCTATCCTGGATGACATCTCCCTGGCCTCTAGCTCCACTGTGAAAAACCTGGAAGTCATCTTCGACCAAGACTTGTCATTCTCTGCCCACATTAAACATATTTCTAGGACTGCCTTCATTCACCTACGCAACATAGCAAAGGTCAGACACTTCCTGTCTCTGAAAGATGTGGAAAAACTTATCCATGCATTTATTACTTCTAGGCTTGACTACTGCAACTCTTTACTGTCGGGTTGCACCAAAAAGTCTCTAAGGACTCTCCAGCTGATCCAGAATGCAGCTGCTCATTTATTAACTGGCACTAGAAGAAGAGAGCATATCTCACCTGTATTAGCCGCTCTACACTGGCTTCCTGTAAAATCTCGTATAGAATTCAAAATCCTGCTCCTCACCTATAAGGCACTCAACGATCAGGCGCCATCCTACCTTAGGGATCTCTTAGTCCCATATCGCCCATCAAGAACATTACGCTCCCAATATGCAGGCTTATTGGAGGTTCCCAGAATTTCTAAAATTAAAATAGGAGGCAGAGCCTTCAACTTCCAGGCTCCTCTCCTGTGGAACCGTCTTCCAGTCTCAGTCCGGGGGGCAGACACCCTTCCTATATTTAAGAATAGGTTAAAAACTTTCCTGTTCGATGAAGCGTATAGTTGGGGCCGGCCCTGGCTGGCCTAGTCATAGTGATGCTGCGATAGGTTAGTCTGCCGGGTCCTCATGAGATGCCCTGGGCTTCTTTTTCTTCTTCTATCTGTGATACTGTTGTACCACTACTGTACTTTTAAATCTGCTGTGGTTCCGGAGTCCTGCCCTGTGTTTTCTGCAGTGCAGCCACTGAGGGATCTACGGATGTTGGATGGTCTGAGGCTGCCTTGGTGAAACCTGAAAGTTATGATGGATCCTGCTCCTCATCCTCCACTTCTACCAACATTCATTACATTTCTGTTTGTTTATAATATTCAAATTTCTCTGTAATGTTCTTCACCTTCACACATCATCTGCTGCACACCTGTCCGTCCTGGAAGAGGGATTCCTCCTCTGTTACTCTTCCTGAGGGTTCTCCCGTTTTTCTCCCTGTTAAAGGGAGGGTCTAAGGACAGGGGATGTTGTGTTGCTTTTGTACACAATGTTAAGCCCTTTGGGGCAAATCTGATTTGTGATTCTGGGCTATACAAATAAAATGAATTGAATTGAATTGAATGTAAGAATGCTATGATGTCATTGTGTCATGATGCTATTGGTCATGTGATGATGATGTAATGCTGTGTTCCTGTTAGGATAATAAGATATCAACATGTGATTATGCTATATTCCTGTGTTGATAATCTGATGCCATGATTCTGTAATGCTGTGTTCACAACAGGGTGTTATGATGTCATATTATGATGATCCTACAATACTGTGATAATGGTGGATGATAATTTGATGATGCTGGGAGGTTGTGGTTCGATGAGGCTCCGATGCTGTGAGGATATGATGATGCCAGAATGTGATGAGGGTATGTTTCTTTCATGGTAACGTCATGCTGTCATGCTGTGTTCCTGTAAGGATGCTATGATGTCCTAACATGACGATTCTATGATGCTCTAATCATGGTGCGATGCTGTCATGCTGTGTCCCTAAAAGGATTCCATGCTGTCTTTATATGATGATGCTATGATCTTGGTATCATGATCTGATAGTGGCATGCTGTGTTCCTGTATGGGAGATTAGATATAACGTGATGATGCTGTGATCCTTTGATTATTTTGTGATGCTGTCATTCTGTATTTATGTAAGAATGCTATGATGTCATAATGTGATGCAATGATCATGTGATAATGATATGGTGCTCTCATGCTGTGTCCCTTTGAAGTATGCTATGATGTCATCATGTCATGATGCTATTGGTCATGTGATGATGATGTAATGCTCTCATGCTGTGTTCCTGTAAGGATGCTATGATGTCCTAATATGACGCTGCTATGATGCTCTAATCATGGTGTGATGCTATCATGCTGTGTCCCTAAAAAGGATTCCATGCTGTCTTTATATGACGATGCTATGATCCTGGTATGATGATCTGTTAGTTCCATGCTGTGTTCCTGTAAGGTAGATTAGATATAACGTGATGATGCTGTGATCCTTTGATTATTTTGTGATGCTTTCATTCTGTATTTATGTAAGAATGCTATGATGTCATTGTGTCATGATGCTATTGGTCATGTGATAATGATATGGTGCTCTCATGCTGTGTCCCTCTGAAGTATGCTATGATGTCATCGTGTCATGATGCTATTGGTCATGTGATGATGATGTAATGCTCTCATGCTGTATTCCTGTAAGGATGCTATGATGTCCTAATATGATGCTGCTATGATGCTCTAATCATGGTGTGATGCTATCATGCTGTGTCCCTAAAAAGGATTTCATGCTGTCTTTATATGATGATGCTATGATCTTGGTATGATGATCTGATAGTGGCATGCTGTGTTCCTGTAAGGGAGATAAGATATAGCGTGATGAGGCTGTGATCCTTTGATTATTTTGTGATGCTGTCATTCTGTATTTATGTAAGAATGCTATGATGTCATTGTGTCATGATGCTATTGGTCATGTGATAATGATATGGTGCTCAAATCCTGTGTCCCTCTGAAGTATGCTATAATGTCATAATATGATGATGCTATGATCTTGGTATGATGACCTGATAGTGGCATGGTGTGTTCCTGTAAAAGAGATAAGATATAACATGATGATGCTGTGATCCTTTGATTATTTTGTGATGCTGTCATTCTGTATTTATGTAAGAATGCTATGATGTCATAATGTGATGCAATGATCATGTGATAATGATATGGTGCTCTCATGCTGTGTCCCTTTGAAGTATGCTATGATGTCATCGTGTCATGATGCTATTGGTCATGTGATGATGATGTAATGCTCTCATGCTGTGTTCCTGTAAGGATGCTATGATGTCCTAATATGACGCTGCTATGATGCTCTAATCATGGTGTGATGCTATCATGCTGTGTCCCTAAAAAGGATTCCATGCTGTCTTTATATGATGATGCTATGATCCTGGTATGATGATCTGTTAGTTCCATGCTGTGTTCCTGTAAGGTAGATTAGGTAAAACGTGATGATGCTGTGATCCTTTGATTATATTGTGATGCTGTCATTCTGTATTTATGTAAGAATGCTATGATGTCATTGTGTCATGATGCTATTGGTCATGTGATCATGATATGGTGCTCTCATGCTGTGTCCCTCTGAAGTATGCTATGATGTCATCATGTCATGATACTATTGGTCATGTGATGATGATGTAATGCTCTCATGCTGTGTTCCTGTAAGGATGCTATGATGTCCTAATATGACGCTGCTATGATGCTCTAATCATGGTGTGATGCTATCATGCTGTGTCCCTAAAAAGGATTCAATGCTGTCTTTATATGATGATGCTATGATCTTGGTATGATGATCTGATAGTGGCATGCTGTGTTCCTGTAAGGGAGATAAGATATAACGTGATGATGCTGTGATCCTTTGATTATTTTGTGATGCTGTCATTCTGTATTTATGTAAGAATGCTATGATGTCATAATGTGATGATGCAATGATCATGTGATAATAATATGGTGCTCTCATGCTGTGTCCCTTTGAAGTGTGCTATGATGTCATCGTGTCATGATGCTATTGGTCATATGATGATGATGTAATGCTCTCATGCTGTGTTCCTGTAAGGATGCTATGATGTCCTAATATGACGCTGCTATGATGCTCTAAACATGGTGTGATGCTATCATGCTGTGTCCCTAAAAAGGATTCCATGCTGTCTTTATATGATGATGCTATGATCCTGGTATGATGATCTGTTAGTTCCATGATGTGTTTCTGTAAGGTAGATTAGGTATAACGTGATGATGCTGTGATCCTTTGATTATATTGTGATGCTGTCATTCTGTATTTATGTAAGAATGCTATGATGTCATTGTGTCATGATGCTATTGGTCATGTGATCATGATATGGTGCTCTCATGCTGTGTCCCTCTGAAGTATGCTATGATGTCATCGTGTCATGCTGCTATTGGTCATGTGATGATGATGTAATGCTCTCATGCTGTGTTCCTGTAAGGATGCTATGATGTCCTAATATGATGCTGCTATGATTCTCTAATCATGGTGTGATGCTATCATGCTGTGTCCCTAAAAAGGATTCCATGCTGTCTTTATATGATGATGCTATGATCTTGGTATGATGATAGATAGATAGATAGATAGATAGATAGATAGCTCCTTTATTGTCCCACAGTGGGGAAATTTAAAGTGCTACAGCAGCAGTTAGAAAGTTACAAGAATGTTTTTTAAAAATTTAAAAGGGAAAAGAAAAATTAAAAAAAATTAAATTAAAAAACACAATATACAGATATATACAGATATATACAGGTATATATAAATATGAATTAAAAATGTAAAGCACTGGTATATACAGGTATATATAGATATGAATTATGAATGTATTGCACTGTCCATTTTTCTGTTGGGTGGGGGGGGGGGGTTACTGAGAGCTGTACTTGTTGTACAGTCTGACAGCTGTAGGAAGGAAGGACTTCCGATATCGCTCCCTCAGACACTTTGGATGGATAAGTCTGTTGCTGAGGGAGCTCGTCAGTCCAGACAGTGTGTCCTGCATGGGGTGGAGGTGGTTTTCCATCATTGATGATATCTTCCTTATCATCCTTTCCTCTCCCACCACCTCCACTGGGTCAAGGGAGCACCCCAGGACAGAGCTGGCCTTCCTGATAATCTTGTTTAGTCTCTTCCTGTCTGCAGCTGTTATGCTGCCTCCCCAGCAGACCACCCCATAATGTATGACTGATGCCACAACTGAGTCATAGAACGTCTTAAGGAGTGTCCCCTGCACTCCAAAAGACCTCAACCGCCTGAGCAGGTAGAGCCTGCTCTGGCCCCTCTTGTATAGCGCAGTTGTATTATCAGTCCAGTCCAATTTTTTGTTCAGATGAACACCCAGGTACTTGTAAGATGTCACCATCTCAATGTCCATTCCCTGGATGTTCACTGGTGCCGGGGGATTGCATACCCGCCTACGGAAGTCCACCACCAGTTCCTTGGTTTTCCCCGTGTTGATGTGGAGATGGTTCCGCTGGCACCAGTTGACAAAATCCTGCATAAGTTCTCTGTATTCCCTGTCGTCATCATCCTCAATGAGGCCAACGATGGCAGAGTCATCGGAGAACTTCTGCAGGTGGCAGGTTGGTGACTTGTAGGTGAAGTCTGCAGTGTAGAGGGTGAAGAGGAACGGAGCCAGAACCGTTCCCTGTGGGGCCCCCGTACTGCAGACGACTGTGTTGGATACACAGTCCCGTGTCCTCACATACTGTGGACGGTTGGTGAGGTAGTCCAGAATCCAGGATGTGAGGTGACGGTCCACCCCAGTGTTCTCCAGCTTGTTCCCCAGGAGTGCTGGTTGAATCGTATTGAAGGCACTGGAGAAATCAAGGAACATGATTCTCACAGTGCCTCCAGGCTTCTCCAGGTGGGAAAGAGCACGGTGGAGGAGAAAGATGATGGCATCGTCCACCCCGATGTCAGGCTGGTAAGCAAACTGGAGGGGATCCATCAGTGGGCTCACCAGGGGGCGGAGATGGTCGAGGACCAGGCGCTCCAGTGTCTTCATCAGGTGGGACGTTAGTGCCACCGGCCTGTAGTCACTGAGGTCCTTGGGGTGTGGCATTTTGGGGATGGGTACCACGCAGGATGTTTTCCACAGTTGTGGCACCTTCCCCAGCTTCAGGCTCAAGTTGTAGATATGCCCTACAATCCTGCTCAGCTCGTCTGCACAGGATTTCAGGAGCCTGGAACTGATGCCATCTGGACCTGCAGCCTTCCTCGTCTTCATCCTCCTGAGCTTGTTCCTCACCTGTAGTGCTGTGAGGGACAGGCTGGAGAGGGGGGGCTGTGTGCCCGAGTGTGTTGGGGAGGGGGTTGGGTTGAAGGTGTGGAGTGTCGTTGGTAAGTGTGAACTCAGCCAGGGCTGAGAGGCGGAGGTGGAAGCGGGGGGGAGGGGAGGGCATTGTCCAGGAGGTAAAGTCAGGGGGGGCTGCAGCAGGGCAGGCTGGGCCGGGGGAGGGGCAGATGACTGGTCAAACCTATTGAAAAATAGGTTTAGGTCATTCGCCCACTGTTGGTCCCCTGCCGTCTGGGAGTTTGGTTCTTTGTAGCCTGAGATGGTTTTCAGGCCTCTCCAGACTCCACTGACGTTACTCCTCTGCAGCTGATCCTCCATCTTCCTCCTGTAGATGTTCTTCCCCTCTCTAATCTTCCGCCTTAGCTCTCTCTGCACAGTCTTCAGCTCCTCCTTATTACCTGACCTAAAGGCCCTCCTCTTCTCCTTTAGGAGAGCCTTTATGTCGGCATTAATCCATGGCTTGTTGTTGGAAAAACACCGTACGGTCTTGGTGGGTACAGTATTTTCCACACAGAAATTGATATAGTCCGTTATGCAGTCTGTGAGGCTGTCAATATCCTCCCCATGGGGATCACACAGTTCCTCCCACACGGTCGTGTCGAAACAGTCCTTCAGAGCCTTTTCAGTATCCTCAGACCATTTCTTCACTGTGCGGGAGACAGCTGGTTGCCTGTGTACCAGTGGGTTGTACACAGGCAGGAGATGCACCAGGTTGTGGTCAGATCTTCCCAGGGGGGGAGGGGTGATGAGGTGTATGCCTCCTTGGTGTTGGCATAACATAAGTCCAGTGTTTTATTGTCTCTGGTGCAGCACGTGACGTACTGGGAGAAAGTGGGCAGAGCGGAGGATGGAGAAGCATGGTTGAAGTCTCCAGAGATGAGGAGGAGGGCCTGGGGGTGCTGTGTTTGCAGCCTGCTGGTGACAGTGTGTAGGACATCACGAGCTTCGTCTGCGTTAGCAGAGGGGGGAACATATGCAGCTATCGCTATAACTTGCGAAAATTCCCGCGGCAGATAATACGGCCTCATGCTAACAGCTAAAAGTTCAATGTCCTTACTACAGAGCCGCTCCTTGACAGTGATGTGCCCGGGGGTACACCATTTGTCGTTTACATACACAGCCAGTCCTCCTCCCTTCTTCTTACCGCTGTCCCTTCCTCTGTCCGCGTGCACCAGATTAAATCCGTCCAGTGTAGCCGCCGTGTCCGGAGTCAGCGTGTTCAGCCATGTCTCCGTAAACACCATGATGCTGCTCTCCCGGTATTCCCTCTGGTGCCGGGTTAGCGCTGCTAGCTCATCCATCTTATTGGGGAGAGATCGTACATTCCCCATAATAATGGACGGGAGGACGGGTCGGTATCTCCTCCTCCTGGCACGGCGCTCATTCCCCGCACGGCGTCCCCGTCTCCTTCTCCTTATCTCACGGGGGACATCGGGTCTTTCCTCGGGCAACACTACGGAGCTACGGAGCGCCAACAGCTGATCCCTACTGTAAACAATAGAGCCATGGCTGCTCACGGGGTCCCCGGACACGAAAAGTGTAAAAAACAGCAGAACGGCCACAACAAACACGGAGAAATTAAACTCCATGGTGAAAAAATGATCTGATAGTGGCATGGTGTGTTCCTGTAAGGGAGATAAGATATAACGTGATGATGCTGTGATCCTTTGATTATTTTGTGATGCTGTCATTCTGTATTTATGTAAGAATGCTATGATGTCATAATGTGATGCAATGATCATGTGATAATGATATGGTGCTCTCATGCTGTGTCCCTTTGAAGTATGCTATGATGTCATCGTGTCATGATGCTATTGGTCATGTGATGATGATGTAATGCTCTCATGCTGTGTTCCTGTAAGGATGCTATGATGTCCTAATATGACGCTGCTATGATGCTCTAATCATGGTGTGATGCTATCATGCTGTGTCCCTAAAAATGATTCCATGCTGTCTTTATATGATGATGCTATGATCCTGGTATGATGATCTGTTAGTTCCATGCTGTGTTCCTGTAAGGTAGATTAGATATAACGTGATGATCCTGTGATCCTTTGATTATATTGTGAACAAAAAATTTCTAACTCGCAGCCGCGGCCAAAGTTTTCACCTGCACGTTAATAATTTTTACATCAAAACGTCGGCACGACCCTCCCAATCGCTCCAATGTGAGTAAGAAAGCAGAGAATTGTACGGTTTTGGTGCTATGAGCCTCCAAGCGCAGCTTCGCGCTCCTTCTCTTCCTATCTCTCCCATTATAAATTTTCGCTGATTCATCCTGCATTTTAGTAAAACATTGAATTTCTAACCTGCTCCTGTGCCCACATTTTTCAAGCTACGGAAATAAAACATACATCAACGCGACCAGGAGACCCTCATCCCTCAGACAAGATGCTCATTTTGTGATTATGAATTACGGTTTTTGAGTTATGAGCAGTTGTTCGGGGTCTATTTTAGCCCTCTCAGAGCATTAACCCTGTTTCTCCCCACACTGTGGGAGAAGAATTTGTCAGTTGGGACTTTGATGGCTCGTTTACATCGAAGAGTTAGAGTAGGTGTGTAGGTTGCCGTAGCAATGGTCCACAGGTCCAGACTGAGAGCATTTTGGCTGTTGGTTTTTCCTTAATAACTTTTGATATAAAGGTTGCATGCTCACCAACCTTTGTGAGAGCGATAAAATAAATGCTCTGCACCATTACAAGCTAAGTTCTGTCCACTACAGCGACGTTTTCGCTGTTTCAGTGCAAATTCATTCCCCATTTATTTCTATAGAGATAGTCTGCAGCACATATGATTTGTGTTAACAGATACTGTTATTGGTATCATAATCACCACAGAAACAACACAGCTTGGTGGCTGAGCTGTTTACTCCATCAGGCTGAAAGCTGATTGGTTGCTGGTTTTTCTTTAATACCTTATACCTCCGACACATACCACACTTGGCAGTAATGATCAGAAAGACATCAGCGTCCCACCTGTGGTTTTGAACTTCTGTATTAAGCCACAGGAGAGTCACTGCGCCCAACGGCCCAGCCCGAACTCTCACAATTGCCGCTGGGATTGTCTAGTATTACATATGATGTTCGTGTGCTCACCATGGAGTCAACATCAAATAAACATGTATTCAACATCAATTAAAGTTCATCAAAGAACAGATTTTTAAATTGCATCAGTTAATATATTCCCATGCTTAACAGGTATTATATTACATATTGTGGTTATGTATTCAACCTCAATGAAAATACATCAAAGAAAACTGTTTAAAAATGCCTCGGTCAATATTGCATCAGTTAATAGATTCACATACTTTATAGGCATTATATTATATATTAGGTTCAAGTACTCAACATGTATTCAACATCAATTAAAGTTCATTAAAGAACAGATTTTTAAATTGCATCAGTTATATTATATATAACTATTATATATTATACTATGTTCATGTGCTCACTATGGAGTCAACATCAATTAAACATGTGTTCAACATTAATTAAAGTTCATCAACGAAAAGGTTTTGTAACTGCCTCAGGAAATATTGCGTCAGTTAATATCTTCAACACTTAACAGGCATTATACTACATATATTGTTTATGTACTAGACATCAATGAAAATCCATCAAAGAATCGCTGCACAGTTCACAATTGCCTCAATTAATAATGCATCAGTTAATATATCCATATATTTAATATGCATTATATTCAATATTATGTTCAAGCACTGAACATGAGTCCGAGATCAATTAAAGTTCACCAAAGAAAAGATTTTGTAAATGTCTCAATTGATATTGCATCACTTAATATATGAATCAATAATATAACCTAAGAAACTGTTTTAGTTCATTGAAAAAGCCAACCTCAGATTCATTCCTTATTTTTTCAAGGTGATTAACACTTTTAAAAACGCGACGGGACAAACCGCATTGTAATTAAAACTTTAACAAACAAAAAAAATCCACTACTATAGAGGAAGCGAACCGGCGCCATTTTGTATTTTTGTTGCCAAGCAACCACGCTACGCACTAAGCTATACGTCCTGACGGCGGCACTGCCTGACATTCAAAGGCAAATACCCTCGCGAGCTACGTCGCCTCACTCAGGGTGTCAAGGATAAAGAGCAGTGAATAGGTTTAAAAGTACATAGCGACTACTTAGCACATTTAGTAGCACGTTGACTTTCAGAACCGCTCGTCGCAGGTTCGCTTCCACATTAGGTCCAATGAGATTCCTCTTATTGACACTATTTTTAAACACACTTTTCAATTAATCGATCTTTATTTGTACACCACATTTCATACAACGTTTACAAAGCTAACTCAGAGTGCTTCACGAATACCGAACATCCACCCCATTTCCCATAAACACAAGCAGGCACACTCAACAGGAAACACTGGAGATCAACACTCATACATTAAACAACAGTAACACATAATAACATTATTAAAAACACAAAATGCAGAGGTTAAAGACCACAGAATGTGCTATAACCAAGGACAAAAAATATCAGAAGGTAAGACAAGACCAAAGACAAAATACATTAAAGCATACATTTTATAGTTGCATTAGATGGAATATTCATCAACTCCCGCTGCATTACCTTAACTTCAAAGACAACATCAAAGAAAACAGTTTACAATTGCTTCAGTTAATAGTGCATCAGTTAATATATTCACCTAGACAACATGGATTATATTACATATTATGTTTGTGTGCTCACCATGGAGTCAACATCAATTAAACATGTATTCAACATCAATTAAAGTTCATCAAAGAACAGATTTTTCCCTCAAAAGTCCAGTGGGTGTTCAAAGTTCACGCTAGGGACCTGACACCAGATCTCTGTTGACCTGAAATCTCTCAAAACACCAACATTATTCTGACCTCTCCTGTTAATTAGCAAGTTGAAGGGGCAAACAGTTTATATGAATGTATTCATCACAATGTTAGTTTATGTGTGTGGTTCTTGCAGCAAACTAAAAAGATGAAGGATTTCTTTTACAAATAGTGGTTTGTCAGCATTGGTATTGCTGTTGAATTTTCCTGTATGATCTCTGATACCCGTCTAGTCATTGTAGATCCAGTTGGACATTGGAGATTGGAGAAATACAGTGTTAGCAATTATCATCATTGCTTCTCTGTCTGAAAACAGCTTCTTCTTTGTGATGAACAATGTGTGGCTCTAAATGAGGCTTTGGTTTCTTTTTGTGACTTTGTGAGTCACAGGGCTACAGAACTCTATGTCGTTGCTCAGCCAATGTGCAGCATCTTGGTGCAGACGTAGTGGTGTGAGTATGGACTCTAAGCAGGAAATTCACACTAAACTCAGGGTAATTCACCAGATATTCACTGACAGGAACTGTTCTCTTCCTAATTCAGTGTTAACCACTAGAAAATGGCCACAGACGAGCTCATGTTGAAGCTCAACCGCTGGCTGCAGATGAAGAAGGAGCTGAGGAGGCCGTGGACGTCCAGGAGCAGCAGAACGGGATAAAGTCATATTTTGGACTTTTGTTTAAAATATGAAAAACTTTATAATTTATATTTTGGTGACCATGATTAATGTATTTTCTTATAGTCTTATTTTCTTAACATGTGAATAAATTATTTGACTCTTTATCTTGATGTTGACTTTGTATCCTATTTTGAAATTTTAATTAATGTAAAAAAAATGAAATAAGAAAGTAAAATTATCTGCCAATGGAATAAGATAAATCTATGCAATATTGAATAATTTGAACAAAATACAAGATATTTATCTCTGAAAATAAGGATTCACAGTCCAGTGACTGGGGGGGGGGGGCAGTCCAGTGACCTAGGTTTGGTTTGCCACCAGCCCGGTGTTCCTTCTGGCTGGGGCTGGGGGTGAGAGGGAGGAGGGGAGAGAGTTCAGCAGTTTCGTGGGTGGGGAGGGGAGAGAGTTCAGCAGTCTCACGGCCTGGTGGAAGAAACTGTTCGTGAGTCTGGTGGTGCGGGAGCGGAGGCTCCTGTACCTCTTTCCAGAGGGCAGAAGGCTGAACAGACTGTGTGCAGGGTGACTTCTATTGTTGGCAATTGAGATAGCTTTGCGGCTGAGGCGGGTGGTGTAAAGATCTTGCAGGGAGGGTAGTGGTACACCGATTATCCTTTCAGCTGTTCTCACGATGCGTTGCAGAGCGTTCCTGTTGTAGTCAGTGCAGCTCCCGCCCCACACGGTGATGCAGCCGGTCAGGATGCTTTCGATGGTTCCTCTGTAGAATGTCGTCATGATGGGTGGCGGGGCACTTGCCCGCTTCAGTTTACGCAGGAAGTAGAGACGCTGCTGTGCTTTCTTGGCCAGTGATGCGGTGTTGGTGGTCCAGGAGAGGTCATCACTGATGTGCACCCCCAGGAACTTGGTGCTGCTCACCCTCTCCACTGCAGCACCGTCGATGGTCAAAGGGGGGTGTTGGGTGTGACCTCTCTGGAAGCTGACAACAATCTCTTTGGTCTTGCTGATGTTTAGCAGGAGGTTGTTGTCTTTGCACCATCTGGTCAGAAGCTCTACCTCTTTCCTGTAGTGGGTCTCGTCGCCGTTAGTGATGAGGCCCACCAGTGTTGTGTCGTCGGCAAACTTCACAAGGTGGTTGGAGCTGTGGGTTGGTGTGCAGTCATGTGTCAGGAGGGTGAAGAGGAGGGGGCTGAGCATACAGCCTTGTGGGGCCCCTGTGTTAAGGATATTCCTGTCTGAGATGTTGTTGCCAACACGCACCGCTTGAGGCCTCTGGCTGAGAAAATCCAGCAGCCAGTTGCAGAGTGAGGTGCTGAGGCCCAGTTTGTCCAGTTTGCAGATGAGTTGTTGTGGTATTATGGTGTTGAACGCTGAGCTGAAGTCTAAGAACAGCATTCTCACATACGAGTCTTTCTTGTCCAGGTGGGTGAGTGCTGGGTGGAGGGCAGAGCAAATTGCATCGTCTGTGGATCACTTTGCCCTGTAAGCAAACTGGTAAGGGTCCAGGCTGGGGGGCAGGATGGATTTTGGATGATGGCAGGATGGTGTTTGCCCCCAACCCTTTTCCTTACTCTACAGGAATAACCAGTAGCTTGCCTTCTCGGCCTCCTCTCCCAGCTCCTTTGTTGCTTTCCATTGGCTCGTCCCTGTCATCCCAGCACTGCTGCCTTGCCTCCAAAGCACCTTCTCTGACCTCCATAGGACATGCCCTAGCTTTCCAGCTCACCTCTTGGCACTCCGCTCCCCCATCGCTCTGCCAGTCAGGTGTGTAGTGTACTGCCTCCCCAGGCTCCTAAGTGCTTGTACTGATGTACTCATTTGCCATGAGGAGGTTTGTCAGTCATTGTATCACTATTTCAAATAATTAGAATATGACCAGAAAAAAAAGTTAATTATGTTTTTTTTATTTAAGTAAGTGAAACTCTTATATTATAT
The DNA here is from genome assembly GCA_036785175.1 of Eupleurogrammus muticus. NCBI lineage: Eukaryota > Metazoa > Chordata > Actinopteri > Scombriformes > Trichiuridae > Eupleurogrammus > Eupleurogrammus muticus. The sequence continues at coordinate 325,700 of JAYKQN010000062.1, read as the reverse complement.
AGAGTTTTTACACTTAGAGTGAAAGATTTTAAGCCTTTATTTCTTGTACATTTGTAAATTATGGTCTACAAATATTAAAAACCAAAAACATTGCACAATATTTGAATTATTTGAGATGCACATGTGATAAGAAATCTAAAGAAAACTCATTAAATTGAGAAACAGTAAAGTGAAAGACAGATTGACACTTTGTTTACAATATATGGAAGAACACCAGATGGAAGCTTTTATTTAGCAGCAACACAAGAGCAGCGTGCACACAGATCAGGACAAATCCATCTGAGTTATAATGATCACCTTTAAATGTTCCTGTGCATCAAATTACCAAGACATCTTTCTGTAAGTGATAAAAGCTGATCTTTCACCATGCTTGGTATGTTTATTAAAACTGAGGTCAGTAATACGAGTGATATTAACTTTCTTCCTGTTTCAGTCACAATTATCACCAACCTTGATACTTGGTCTTCTGCATTTGATTCTTTATTAATGGGATGCAGCGTTTAAAGGCTGTCACACGATTGTGTACAAGAAAGAGAAAAATATGGAGTATTCAGTCAAGGGCTGCATTGATATACTTCAAGGATAGGAGTGAAGTACATGAATATTATGATTATATGATGCATGTCAGTAGATTTATTGACTTGATGTTATATATATGACACTGAGGGAGTTCAGGTAAGGCAGCAGGGTTCATGAGTCTAATAACTCATGCAATTGTAAAATATTGTCTTTGATGTATTGTAGTTGATGTTGAATACATGTTGAGGACATGAATATAACAACTGACACAATGATAACTGATACAAAATTAACTAACTAATTAAGTAAGCAATTGTAAAATCTTTTCTTTGATGTATTTTAGGTGAGGTATTTTTGACTGGATTGAAGTTCAGGTAATGCAGCAGAGTTCATGAATATTATACATGTAAATGAACATAATATTTAATATAATGCATGTTGAGTAAATTAATGTAAAACTGATGCAAAATTAACTGAGGCAATTGTGAACTCTTTTTTTATGTATATATATATTCATAAAATGAGTTAAGAGGAATTCACCACTAACCTTGAAGAAGAGAGGAAGACAAATGTCTTAAAGAACAAAGAATTTCAAAACTTTACATTTTTATACAAGAAGTTCAAGATTGCTCTATAAACTGGCAATGCATTTTTCACCAATGACCTACAGATGGAGAAAGAAACAAATGTCTAACAAAGAATTTCAGAAGCTTATGTTTCTATAATAAAAAAGATTGCTCTATAAATTGAGCCACACATTTTTCACCATTAGTGCTTTCAAGATTGCTTATGAATTGAGCCAGTAGCAGTTAATGACCAAGCTCCAGATAAAGAAGGACAAGAACATCCTAATGGACTAAGAACTCCAGGTACAAGTCTAGAAGCAAGACCCATTAACAAAGTAAGACACTATCTGCAGAGAGAAAAATGACCTGGAAACAGTGAGATGCAGACCCTGAACTCCTGGAAGCTGCTGAAGTGTTTGAGGACAAAAGTCCAGAATGCAAGATTTCAAACCAGAAGCATGGAATTATCTGTGATTGACTAAAACCAAAAGGCTAACAAGAAAGGAGAAAGCCTGAAATCCAAACCCCTAAGTCCTAACCTATAACCCACTTTCAACCCATGGAGTGCTGAATCTTTCTGGTCACACTGTGGATCCATACTGAATGATGTATGATGGTCAATGGTGAGGAACGACTTCATGTTTAAATCCTGCAGTAAATGTGTCATAAAACGGTTTAAACAGTTCAAATAAACTGAAAAGTTTCCAAAATATTACATTGTAGAAGTCTAAGAAAATGCATTTCTTAATTTCCCCATTCTGACAGCCAGTGGATCAACACCATAAGGGCTTCACATTATGAGGCAGACTCCAGGTATGGAACTTTCTCCTGTAACCATCAGTGCACTTGCATGGCTCTGACTTCTTTTGTTTTTACACATGACTACTGACCCTTGAGCAGATGCCATACCATGTCTTCATGGACGGTTATTTCTACCAAGTTACCATAAACGCTTCAGATCTCATGGTTCGCCCGCTCAAGGTTGCAGAACATAGTCTGCAAAGTCACACAGCTTTGCCTCTTGCTACACAACTTCAGTGTTTGTCTTTAAATGTCCACCATTCTGGTCACTCCAGAATGCTTTGGCGTGTTTTGTGACGGCACGCAATTCACCAGAACCAGTGTTTGTTGACGTTCCACAGATTCAAACTGAAGTGTAATTCCTGAGGAAAAAACAGCAGTATGCTACAAAATTTTGGTTCATGCAGGCGAGGAAAAAACTGCATGACGTGCAAGTGCAGCCTACAAACGTCTGCCTTCTGGAGATGGTCAGAAGAGAATCACTGGCAGACGTCAGTCTGAGAAACTGCAATATGCCAGTAGCATAGAAACAGGAATAAAACACAATTGAGATTTAATTATAGATGTTACCTTATACATAGTAGAATTCAAAGGTTATGATGCACATTTTACCAACACATGATGCTCATAATGTAATAAGATAGGATCATAATATTACAATATAACATACATTCATGAGGACTAAAGTGCATCAGAAACATTTGTTTAATCAATTTTGTATAACAGAATCATGACATTTTCTTACACATTGATGTGGATTCAGAAGTAACAGAAGGTGGATTCAAATTATCATATTAGTACACACACACATATAAACAAGACATATTGCGTTTAAATTACCTGTTTGTATAGTCACATATGAGTAGGACAATGATGACACACACACTTCTTTATCAGTATACACACAAATCCTGGCCCTCGAAAAAGGGACAAGAAAAAAGTCTTTCTTAAACAGTCTCTCCAGTGGGAATCCTTCCACTTCCAATGCCTCTGGAATTAAAACACAACTCACAAGTATTCGTAGTTCCATATTACACCAGGTAATTCTTTCTCCAGATATGTCTTCCAGAGAAGTAGCATCGTCCCAACCGTCCCCAGTGTTTCTCAAGGAGCATGAAGCCATGAGCTCTCCAACCTCTGCACACCAACACAATTCAATGGGCAATGAAGTTTACTCGTTTTATTGTATGTTTTAACCAATGAAGCATGTATGCACCAATATGTGCATGTTAGATTTGCAGCAGAACACCTACGTTGGATGATAATAATTTGGATAGCATCTGAGCAATAACTTTTTAGAAACTTCTCAGTAACTTTTTTCTCTTATATTTATCTAGTCTTAATAACTGAATGCTCAAAATTTCATTTTGAAGTTTGCAGAATGCTTTCTGGTAAATAGAGACATCACTTCTATCCAGACACACCATGAAGAGGCGTTAAATCTAGGGTTTTTATACTCTCAAACCATATTTAACCACTTAGTTACAATGATTATATAAACTAATCGCTGGAATATACGTCTACGTATCTTTCTCATTTTAAGCAATTCCTCTTTCTATAGGCTTTTAACATTTGATACATTTCACTCTGTCAGATTTCACCAAAACCCTACACAGAACATCTGCCAGTTCTGACTGCAGAATCCATAATATCGAACATTATTACCTTTTAACTTTACTTTACCTTAATCCTTATCTTTTGACACAGTGATTTTTAATAATATTATTTTTCTCACAACACCTTTTTTTTAAAAACTTTTTGATTATCCTCCTTGCTCCTTCTTACTGTGTATTTCTCTTCAGCCTCCAGCCCCGTATCTTGCGTGGCTCTAGCGTCCTTTGACTCTCTTTTTTGTCCGAATTGAGGCCTCATCCATATCCGAAATAGGTGACATCTTCCTTCGTTTGTTTTGGTTCTTTGGGAGTCTTCATAATTATTGTTTCTTCACTGTTTTTAATATCATGTTTATCAGACGTGATTCCACTTTGGGTCCTGACCTTTCCATTATGCTTGGTTTGGCCCCCAGAGGGAGTTTAACCTCCTGTTTTAACTCTGGCCTTGGTGGAGAGATTTTGACCTCGGGTGTTGTTTTAGGCATTCTTCTCTGTACCCATTGAGGCGTTTCCTGAGCTGCTCCCTCTCCAGCTCCATTAAAGTTGTTTTGTATCTTCATGTAAAAAAAGACATGAGTAACATTATTACAATATGTTGATTTGATATTTAATAGAAAAATACATATATAATTAAATTATCTTACTCTGATGTTTCTTCAACTTGTTTCTGTGGTGTCTGGATGTTCTCAGCATCTCTGTGTGACATATTGATATAGAAATAATGTTAGTTGACCTGACATGACAAATCTAAATTGCCCATAGATGTGAGTGTGTGTGTGAATGGTGTGTGAATGGTGTGTGTGCCCCACGATTGGCTGGCGACCATCTGGGGTGTATCCCTGCCTCTCGCCATAAAATGCGCTGGGATAGGCTCCAGCAGACCCCTGCGACCCTGAAAAGGAATAAGCGGGATAGAAAATGGATGGATGGATGGATGGACCTGACATGACCTCCTTTTTTAAAATGTTTTGACAAGAACTGAATGAAAATGAATTTGTTTTGTGAAGTAGGGTGAGAGAAACCCGTGTCCCGGTAGAATCGTTTGCAGGTTGTGATCCAGCACCCAGCCTATTGAAGCCTGCTTTGCCCGGACTGACAGCTCTCCAGTCCAGTGTCAAGGCAAGAGTTTTGCATGAATATCATGTAATCTGTGGAGGCTTCAATACTTGATGTGACTTTGTTGGTTTGTAGAAAAGTGAGTACAAAACATTTTGGCATTGAATACTTTGTTGGTTTGTACAAAAGTGTGTACATAAAATAAGATGTTTTGGAGGAAAAAGGCAGTGAAAGTGGAGGATGAGGGCAAAAAGTCTGAGTTCGTTCCCGGCTGGGAACGGAGCGATTGGTGGGCGGTTGCAGTGTGTTTGAGGGACAGAGGAGGACCGCCCGAACCATGGGATGGTGGTGTAGGAGAAGGCGATTCTACCACGGTGTCCGCCGTACTGCAATATATCCCGGTTGCACGTAAAACCCTGTTAGAGGGAGTGCAACGGCATATGTGGGCTTGCGCTACGGCATGTTGAGTGAGCAGAGATAGCTTGGAAAAACTGCAGTTGCAAAAATTAGAAAAGAAACAACAGATGTGTGAATTGCGGGCGAGCGAATCACTGTTTAAATGCAAGTGAGACTGCTTCAGTTGCAAGTGGAAAGATTACTATTACATTACTAGCGAAGCGATCGGTTTCGCATGTATCAAAAATAAAAAAGTGGCGCAAGACGAAGCGTAACACTGACTTGATGCAAGTGAGAGCTTATATAACTAAAGTAGAAAGTTCTGATGTGCAGTGGGATCCAGATCATTGGGACGGAAATACCTGGGAGGATTCCGACAGATATGGCAGTGAAGATGATCACAGGGAGTATGCAGATTGTGGTCCTAGACCCAGTTCATGGAGATGATGGAACATTATTGTTAGACAGTGATGGGCAGCCAATGATGTGAACTCAACAGCAGCCACCAAATGTAGAAGAGTTTAGAAATGTGGAAGACTACTATCCAGAGGAGGTGATATATTTGTGCCGGCGGTTCAGGCAGCAACCTGGCGAGCCGCTAGATGTGAGGACTGGTCGCCTGTTAGAGGAGGGAGGTCAACAGGCTGAAGTTGTAAACTGACTCCAGGATTAACGCTGGATATAGGGAGCATATCCGAAACAACCAAGAGCCAGGGGGATGAATGTTTTGGTTGTCTCTGCTGGAGCAGCGAGAATGCTGTATCCCACTCACTCTGACTGGCCTCCGTTGGATAAAACATGGCATACGCTGAAGGAGGGAATTCAGCGGGTGCAGAGATTGTGTTTGAGAGATGCGTTAATGATCGGAGGAACGTCCCGAAAACTGTGAGCGACATTTTGATTAAGACCGCGCTTCTGCAATATCGCTCCTTGGTTTTAACAGTAATGTTGGTATCACAAGAGTCGATGGGGGAGGTATGAAGCATGCTGGCTGAGTTGGGCTCTCTGGGGGAGTGTAAGACTGCTCGCGCTCCTCCAGAGAGCAGTTACAGAGAACAGTGGGGTTCCCAACCACCGGCACGCAGACCCAGAGGACACGTGAGGTGACAATGTTGGTCTGTCGCGAAGGGACATATTTAATGCCTTGGTGAAGGCAGGAGTGCCTTTTGATGAAATAGATGGACTCCCTACTCCAGAACTAAAAAGCAAATGTAGACAGAAAGGGCTGAGGTTCCATTGTGCAACCATCCCAGGGATTGCTGGGATATTAAAGGATTTAAGAACAGTTATTAGTTATTTATAGATGCTGTCTGTGTGGATGTTTAGCATTTAATGTCAATACATGATCATTAACTGTGAGACATAATGACTTTAAAGTTGAAATTACCTGTTTTTTCATGTCTGAACAGGACAGTGATGATAGAGACTGCAGCACCAACGGCGACCAGTCAGAATTCAATCTGTGAGAGGAAGAGGAAAACGTGTGATATGGAACAAGAGACATTCATAAAACATGACAGATGAGATTTTGACTGGTCTTATGTTGAACTTACTCACATCAGAACCAGGTTTTCAAACACCTGAAGAATAAAATCCAAACATCAGAATCATCAAGTGATTATTCTAATCTATAAATTAGTAGATTTGAAGTGTTTCTCACCATCAGCAGATGAATGATTGACTGCAGGAATCTTCTTAAACACCTGAATATCCTCAGAGAGGAGTCATGCTGCACAGTATGTGTGTGTGTGCTTGTGCTACACTCAACTTTGGTCAATTAATTTTGCCATCGTACTAAATCAGTATTGTTTAACCCCTAACTTTACATACTTACATACTTCATATCCTACTGTCTGTTCTTTAGCTTCTTTGCTTTCCCATAAGTCTTTTTTATTATGCACAGGTGAAAAAATGTACATTTTTACTTGTTCACCAATGTGACTGGTTTACCTTTAGTAAAAGACTCCACCACCACAAACAGGAAATAGAAGACTGTGAACTTCATTCTTAAAGAGTTAACTTCAAATGTTTGCCGACACCTCCTTCAAACTCCTGCTCTGCTGCTTCTTCTTTGTTGTAATTTGCAGTGTTTTTTTTACACCTGTGGTTCTGTTCATTTTAAACCCTTGTTCAATTAAAACCCTATTTGATAGCTGCTGTCGAAATAAAATACCTACACTAATTAATTTAAAAGAATAAATAAGGAAAATTAGCAGGACCAACAGCAAAGACATTTTAGAAGAATAACTAGTTCACTGTATGAACATGGACTGTCTATAACAACACACACTCACATACACAAACACAAACATTTTGCGTTGGTCACACTGTTGCATCCAGATTTCTTATTTCATCACCTTTAATGCCATAAAGTCACCTTTTGATTCATTTGTCATCATTGCTGCTGCAGCTGGCAACATTTGTTGAACAAACTGCTCATTTAATGAACATAAAAAGGAACCATCCACTTGACTGAAGTCTGGCAGTTAAATTGAAATTAAATATTATATTATATTATATTATAATGATCAGAATTAAATCTATATGAGAAAGAAATAACATTATATTGAAATTAAACCACAAAACAAGAGATAATGAATTAATTTAAATTTCTTTTGAACTTCATTTGATGAGGGACTTTATGAAGGAATGCAGTACAATATCACTGTGTCCCCGGCTATATACAAGTTCTACTGGTACACCCATTTGGTGTACATCTGAACATAAAAAACAAGCCTATTTTTAATTTTGATTTACCATCTATGAACAAAGGCCAAAGCATCACTTTACTTTGACTCAACAGGAGGCGTCGTCAGAAGAATTCCTGGCAACCCTAAAAGGGTATTCTACTATACACTTCCTCTTCTGGGTGGGGGAAGAGATGCCCCTCCTCTCCCAGTGTGTGAGCTGGTCACTGATGATCACAAGGACCCAGCATTGACGTATTGGCTGAATCAGATTTTCCAAGCTGTTCACATCTAGGCGGATCAACAAAGTCGAGAGTGATTAATGTTGGGCATTAATTCAGGCCACTTTGTTGGCCTTCAACAAAGAGAATGTGGAGGCCTACTTTTCACAGACCTTTAGGATTGTCACTACAAAGAAAAGGTTGGACAAATTCAAGTATTACAATAGTTTTCAGCAGTAACTTACTATTGGTTTAACTCCAAGGTTAGTACAACTGATAGCAAATGTAGCTAATAAAGTTATACGAAACAAAGGAAGAGGCTTACGAAACAAGCAGGAAGTGACTACATTTAAAGGTGCAGTATCTAAAATCAACCACTAAACGGAACATAATCTATTTAATATCTGATTTGTCGGCACAACGTGGTCTTGAGGGTCTTGGACAGGAAGGGCTGGTCAGGCACCCTCTGCTGAGGATGCCCTCCGCTGGCCGCTGAAGGTACTGCAGAGCAGTGCCTGCAGTACCTTCAGTGGCCAGCGGGGACATTGTTTAGTCATTTTCTTAATTGTAGAGAGGAGAAATTATGAAAAACGAGGAACGCTTCATGAATTGTTACACATGCTGCTACATGTTGATGCTGTATGAGGTTTCATTGTATTCCTATTGGGGTTACAGTGAAAGCTCTTAAGAGCTGTGGACAACAAGGTTGAATTGGTGTAGGTATGCCAGGACTCCAACACTGTGCCCGCTTCTACCTGAAAACAGAAAGGGAGGGGCAAACATCAGAAAGAGACAGACAGGGAAAAACACACAGAAACTCACTAATTATAAATTGTGATGTCAGAAATTGTGTTGGATGCATTTTGTGGTTTCAGAAGTCATGATGGCTGCAATTTGCAACATCAGAAGTCATGGTCAATGTGTTTTGCGATGTCAGAGGGCATGTTGGATGTGTTTTCTGATGTCAAAAGTTGAGTCAGGTGTATCTTTGAGGTCAGAGTTCATGTTGGAAATGAGTTAATATGGATATGTCAGAATTTTGGATTTGTTTTGTGATGTCAAAAATGATGATATCTATCAGAGAGATATACTTACCACCTTTCATCAAACTCTGGATGACCCGGTTTTGACAGTTTAACGACTTTGACCTTTGACCCCCCCCCCCGCATATGGCGATTTTATGACTTTGACACTTGGCCCCCCACATCCTCCACCTTGCTATTTGATATGGGTACATTGCGTCATGCACACACACACACACACACACACACACACATATTTATGTGTATTTAGAATTAAAGTTCTGGGAATGCGCGAGTGCGCATGTGCGTGCGCAGATCATAATAAAATCTGTAAAACAACCAATGAGAGAATGGAGGTGTGGTTTGTACGATTCCCACCAATGGGTGTGCGTATAAGAATGATTTAAAAAACCGTCTGAGGCTGAAGAAAAAATAAATAAATAAATAAATAAATAAATAAATAAATAAATAAATAAATAAATAAACTCCTCATCATCATCATGCCGCTGAAAAGATCTACTACCGTCAGAGACGTTGATGCGTCTGATTCGAGAAACGGAGCCGTGTCAACCTGCAGAAGAGCGTCCTCTCATCTCTGATATGTGAGACGCCTGTGACACTCCTTGAAAAATCGCAGGGTGCTCCAAAGAAGACCGTCGTCTATCTGTGCCGAGTGCAAGAGCCCCCGTGCATTTCTCTGCATGGGGAATGGTGTTTGGAGCTGTACGTCGTGCAGGGATATTGTGGTTATGTGTTCAAGTATGAAACGAGTGAGCTTTGGCTGTATCAGAGGGATGAGGGTGAGACAGCGGGGCCTCTGTCTTCTGTGGGGATGCCGAGTTCCAATGACAGGGCAGTGCTGAGACTGGTGATTCCAAATCGCTCTGCCCTGCTCACCCTATCCGATGACCCCCAGGATCAGGAAGAGGGTGTAACCGATAAACAGCCTAGATTGGACGTCGAGGCCGAGGACCCCCATGATCAGGAAGGCGGTGTAACCGATAAAGAGCCCGGACCGGAGGCCGAAGGCAAGGTTGCTTTCAGCGCGGTGTGGCTATCGAGATCCAGCCCCTCCGGTCGCTGGTTCTTACGAGCCGGTCTCCAGACATCAGGGGAGAGAGGAGCTACGGAGCGTTTTGTCTTGGAGTGTTTTAATTCCGACTGCGGCGTATTCCAGACGATGCTGGACCTGCCGGGAGCTGCGTGGAAGGAGAAGATGGAGGAAATTGGAGAAGAAATCAAGGCTCTGTTTAGCGACTGTTGTAAATGGAACGACATCCTGGTGGTGAAAAAAACTCTGACCTTCTGAAACCACACCCCCCTCGCACGTGCTACGCATACAAGGAGACACGACAGCGGACCTAACGGCAGAACCTGACTGTAAGACATGGCTTATCTTCAACGACGCTTCAACCAGAGACGGCTCACCACCACGTGGCTTCCCCCGATTCCTGAGGACTTAGCGGAGCCAGAAGTTCTCTCCGCTTCCCCGGCCTCCACGACCCCACCGAAGCAGAGAGAACGTCCGACCTCCGCACCCCCGATCCTCCCCCGGCGGCTGTTCCGATACAGAAGCGGTCGACGCGGACATGGACGGGGAGTCTCAATCCTCCCCCGCCGACATGATAACGCCTCCCACTTCCACGGGTGCAGCAGCTCCTGTAGAGAGCGAAGACGAGTTGGACGGGGCGGCGTCTTTGGCTTCCTTCAATGCTGTAGAGGCAGCCGTCATCCACCTGCTCAACATCACCCTGGGCAATTTTCGGCGGGAGAACTGTTACGGATGTCAAATCAGCCACCCGAGCCAGAGACAGCAACCGTGTTTGGAATATATGGAAGAAGATTACTACCGAATCAACTTTCAGGGGATAATGAAGATGCTTTTAACCCCGCGCTTTATTCCTTCCATCCAACGTCTCCTGAGCGCGTGCAACATCAGAGAGGATGACGTCAGAGTCAAAGCCGTGGCACAGACTCTATTACACAAGCTCAGATCCGCAAAGAACATCCAGGATTCCATCGGCGTCGTGTACGACAAGTTGATTGGCGAGGACCCGCTCAAACTTTGACAGCTGAAACTGGTGACGGAGGGTTGGGAATGCGTATAAGTCTGTTCTCTTGTTTTATTCATCATGGGAAATTATTGGAGAAAACCTGTAGAAGAAAAGATGATCATCACCCATCTGATACAACATCTTTGCGATAGAGTTCTAACGGATAGAGACGCCGTCACAACACCGGTTGAAATCAGACGACTAAGCAGCGTGATGGACAAAGTTCGTTCTCACGTCAGACATGCGGATTGGGAAGTTATGGTGCAGAGTGCGAGTGCATCTGATTTGTCAGAAACCTTTGAAAAAATTGTGCAAGAATGGATCAAGGACTCTTTTGTTATAACACCCTGTCATTTGCTCACTCTGTACACTTTGTTTGTGGATGCGTTGATCCTTCATTTGCAGAAAAACGCGTCTGTGAATATCCCGGTCGAACTGAAAAGACTGCATGACATTCTTCAGACTAGTTTAGATCATCGTGTGTTAGTTAAGGTTTTAAAGATGATTAAAGACCAGTCGTCTCCTTTTATGTATCTTAACATTTGGTGTATCCTGTATGTATCTTAACATTTGATGTATCCTGTATCTTAACTTTTGTTTTATCCTGTATGTATCTTAACATTTGACGTATCCTGTATCTTAACATTTGGTGTATCCTGTATGTATCTTAACATTTGATGTATCCTGTATCTTAACTTTTGTTTTATCCTGTATGTATCTTAACATTTGATGTATCCTGTATCTGAACCTTTGATGTATCCAGTATGTTAACCTTTGATGTATCCTATGACATTACATTCATTAAAAAAGATAAAAGAAACGATCCAGAGCGGTGTGTTTTTCAGTTAACCCGAGAGTTTGTGGCAGGCGGAATGGCGGTGAGACGGGTCATGAAAAGAGTGTATTACAATCCGGCCCATCCGGCTAGTTTTGGAGGTGTAGACAGGCTGCATAGGGGTGTGCAGGATGAAATGGGAAAGAAAGTCAGCATGGAAAATGTTAAAGATTTTCTACAAGAGCAAGATACCTACACTCTGCATAAACCAGCCAGAATACATTTCACCAGAAACAGAGTTTTTGTCCCTAGGCCTTTAAATCAATTTCAAGCAGATCTCTGTGATGTGCAGGCCTTGGCTGAACACAACGACGGGTTTAAATATTTACTCACGGTCATAGATGTATTTTCAAAATAAGCATACGCGCGTGTTTTAAAGAGAAAATCCGCTGATGAGGTGGTGAAGGCCTTTGCTTCAATCTTCAAAGACAGTCAGATCCCTGAAAAGTTACAAACGGATGCCGGTAAAGAGTTTTTCAACAAGAGTTTTGACACTTTGATGAAGAAGCACAACATTGTACACTTTGCCACAGCGAGCGATCTGAAGGCCTCTGTTATCGAGAGGTTTAACCGTACGTTAAAAACTAGAATGTGGAGATATTTTACGGCTAACAACACGAGGCGATACCTCTACGTTTTACAGGATTTGGTGAAAAGCTACAATCACAGCTTTCATAAAAGTATAAAAATGACGCCTATGCAGGTGACCTCCGAGAAAGCCTGTCAAGTGTTTCAAATCTGTACGGTACGTTTCCTACGCGAGATCGTCGTGCGGTGCAAATGAAATTTAAAAAGGGTGATCTTGTCAGATTATCCAAGTTCAGAGGGGCTTTTCATAAAAAATATGAACAGAGTTTTACCGATGAAGTGTTTACGGTGGAGGCCGGCATTCCTCGTACTCCCCCCGTGTACAAACTCCGAGATTATGACGGAGAGCCTATCGAGGGCTCCTTTTACGAAGCAGAGTTGCAAAAAGTAAAAATGTCTAAAGACAGGACGTATCACGTAGAAGAAATATTGAAACGACGTACCGTCAAGGGTGAAAAACAGGCTTTGGTGCGTTGGAAAAACTGGCCTGACAAATTCAATAGCTGGGTCAAGGCCTCGGATCTGGAAAATATATAAAAAGCCACGCTCGAGGACCCGGACCGATCATACCGTCGGATATGGCGACAGACGCGGGATTTTACGTCACCTTACCTTCCAACGCCAGTAAAGACGTGTTTAAAAACAACACCAGCTCAAATTACACGGTCGACTTAGCTATCGAACTGAACGGAGAATGGGAGGTGGGTCTGTGCGAAATCATTTATCCTCACACGTGGTATACTTTACCCGAGGAGAACTCTTATATCGATCTCATGAAAAACTCGGATGAACCCGACATTCCGACAGGGGAAAATGTTTGTGTAGGTAGTGACGACGATGATGATATAAATCCTGGAGGGCTACTCGTGATTCTAAGGTTCGGTCGGGGAGGATATTACGAGAGACCGAGAGACCTCCTGGAACAAATCGTAGCGAAACTCCGAAATTACGACCCCGCAGCCGACGCCGTTTACAACAACGTGACCAAGCGCATCGATTTCAAAGGCAGCGGTCGGTACAAAATCCGAGCGCATGCCCCTTTGGCCTACTTGCTGGGCCTTAAACCGGCTAAATGGTGGAACCTCTCTTTCCGTTCGGCTACCTACCCGTGCGATCTCAAAAGAGGCATTTATAACCTCTTTATTTACACAGACATCATTCAGTATCAAACGATCGGTGACAGCTACTTACCGTTGCTGAACGTGGTGAACATTAGAGGCGGGTTTGGAGACGTGGTGAGTCTCAGGTACAATACGGTGCATTACACGTGCGTGTCTAAAAGTTACATTAAAACTATTCATATAGAGATTAAAACGGATCGCAACCGCTTTGTGGACTTTGTCTACGGGAAGGTTATTTTGAAACTTCACTTTAAACCAGTCACGGTTCAGCTTCCTGTATAGAAACAAAAAATAATAATAATAATAATAATAAAAAAACATGGAACACGTACGTCTGAGAGAGGATCCTCGTCGCTTCATAAACTATCATGAAATTCAAGCGGGAGGCGCTTTACCCAGATTTTTACGGAGCACCGGTCATGTACGGTCGGGGTATAGGCTCCATCTTTTCGAGATTGTTGAGTTTTGTCTCTCCTCTGGTGAAAAAAGGCTTTGCCATCGCCAAGCCACACCTCAAATCGGCCGCGAGCAACATCGCCTCTGATGTGATCAAATCTGCGGTGGGGAGTATGACCGACCGTCTGAATCAGGAGGGATCCGGAGGCATTATGGTTTTATCGCATAGACAAAGGAGGAGGCCGCCGGGGGATCGTATTTTATCGCTCCCTAATAAACGCGCAAGTCGTAAAAGGAAAAAATCAGTCGGGAGAAGCAAGCCGAAGGGGAGGAAGTCTGGGGGAAGCGGCGATATTTTTTAGACCTAAATAATACAACGAGAAGAAGATGGCGTAAAAAAAAATAATAATAATAAATGAATAATAAAAAAAAGCAATATGGCTCTTTTTCACCGAAAATCAACCGAGTGCACGCTGGCGGAGCTGGATTTATTTTCAGCCCCCATGACGCAGCTGTCTATCGAAGATAAGATCAACACCGAAATTCTCCCTCTATCGGCCATCACCGACGGGGGTCACATAGAGTTCTTTATTCCCGGAGATGGTGAAAAGTATTTGGATTTGAACGATACCTTGCTGCATCTCCGACTGAAAATCACCAACGCCGACGGTACAGACCTGACGGATGACGCTGCTGTGGGCCTGATCAACTACCCACTGAATACAATTTTCAGTCAGTGCAACGTTATTCTGGGGGATAGATTAATTTCACAGTCTAGCGCTACGCACCCGAACAGAGCAATGATCGAAACCCTACTGAATTACTCCGAAGATACGCTCAAGAGTCAATTCGATTCTAATTTCCGCTGAGAATACTAGGCGCCTCACTGTGTAAAAAAGTGACAGTCTCCCCCACGATCCGTCTGGGTCACGCAGCGGCCCTGCTGAGGGGTAACGCGCTGTACCCCCTGTCGCGCGTCAATGTGAAAACCTACTCCATACCTGCAAATTCCAGGATATGTAACCAGGAGAACCTCTTTCTGGGTGCTATGCCCAAATACGTGGTGCTAGGTATGGTACACCACGAAGCTTTCACAGGATGAAGAGACCTGTCACCTTTCAATTTTATCCACAGCAACGTAGAATATCTGGCCCTCTGTCAGGACGGCAGACAGGCTCCGGCTAAGGCTTTCCCGCCCCAGTTTAATCGAGGCAGCTCAGTCAGAGAGTTTTACAACATGTTTATCGCCACGGGAAGACACCTGAAAGATTTACCTCTGAGCATCAACCAAGAAGAATTTAATGACGGATACACCCTGTTTGTGTTTGTGACAATGACGCCCTGTCCCCTGTTTCCAACGGGAATTTAAGATTGGAAATGAGATTCAGAGTAGCCTTAGCACACACCACCACTCTGTCTACGCCTCTTACGATTCCATTCTGGAAATGAACTCTAAAAGACACGTGTTGGTGGATTATTATTAAAAAAATATGAATAATCATGAACTGGAAAATCTTTTAGACCGTCTCCTAGGAGACGTATTCTGTGGCGTGTGGGCTTCTGATCAACTGCCGTTACTGACGCGATCCTTTGACACCCCGGCCTACTTTATATTCAACACACACCCCACAGACCTGCCCGGCGAGCACTGGCTCTCTCTTACTCTGGAAGAGGACGGCGTAGCCACCTTTTTTGACTCTTATGGTTTTCCTCCGGACTTTGCTCATTATCCCACAAACATCTTACAGTTTTTGGAGCAGCATTCTGACCGGATATTGTATCACGATCGTCAGCTTCAACACACCCTGTCTTCCATATGCGGTCAACACTGCGTTTATTATCTCTGCCATAGGGCCTGCGGAGTATCCTTTGAACGACTGTTGTCTCTGTACGACGACGATGTGATAAAAAATGATCAGACCGTATCACGTTTTGTGGAGAAATATCAACACTGTATCAGAAATCGAAGCTCCGGATATTTTAATCACAGATCTTGTTCATTGCAAATGTTTAATCAGTGTTACAACCTGTGAATGATTATGAAAAATAACTCTATGTAGACTGAACGTGATCAATAAAGTCTTCATTGAGAAACATTTTTTTGTACGTTTACATTTATTTAGGGAGAAAAGGGGATCCAGGGAGATTTATTCTTTTCACACCGTCGTTCGCGTTCTTTCGAGACTGGAGTAATCCAGCTCGGGGAGAGGGTTACCGTCCTTTTGGATACTCCTTTGACCACCGGAAGAGCTATTGCGTTTTCTTCTTCTTCTTCTTCTTCTTCAATATCTGGACCCTCTGGTCTACTCCAGCGTGGGGACAGTATTATTTTCCGCTTTTCAAGTCCGCCTTGGGCTTCACCCGTTTTGAGGCGACGATATTGTTCGCGAGCTCGAGGGTTATTCACAGAGGATAAGGGAATGTTGAGGTCTGACAGAATATTTAAGAAACTCATCAAACCTCTGGGTGGTGGGGTTTGGGCTTTTTTATAGGGGAGGGAGATGTTTTTAAATAAATCAATCATATGAGACCCTTTAATGGTTTGTCCTTTATAAATTAATATAAATGAGATAATTTTTTCATAACGTACTTGGCATTCTTGCGGTCACACTGGGGAAGGCTTTGTATGACCTCGCTCAATGTGTCATCCGGATCGGACCTCTCTGTGTCGGCATGACGGCTGGGTGTAAGATCTATTGACTCTTCTCCCGGGTCGTGCTGCAAAGTCAAAGTCACCCGACGCTCCTCTTTTTGACCTTGTTTCATCAGCGTGAGATATTTCTGCAGCAAGGCGTCGTATTTTTTAATTTTTTTGTCAGAACTCATCCCCGGCTCATTTAATATCGCTCTCATTTTTGCATCTAAATCATCTGCGGCCGTTTGTCTGAAGGAGGATTCGGGTTGAGTCAGGCGATTTAACTGATGAGGTGCAACGAGAAACATTTTTTGCGACATTCTCAGATCCATGTCTTTTTTTTTTATCTTCTACTAACAAGTCCTCCTATAAGATTTCCGAGGATGGGTACCGCAGCCGAAAGCAGAGGTAAAATAAATCCTCCCGACTGTTTCATCAACGTTCTGCGTTTCTGATTTAACCCTGTCTTTTTATCCGCCAGCAGTCTGATAATTTTTCTACGGCTTTTCAGTTTTTTGTATTGAGGAGAAGATAGAGGAATGTCGCCTTTTAAAAGATTCAAAGCAATCTCGCACAGAGCTTGGAGAAAGTCTGGGGAAGAGTGGGCAAGAATGTCTTTACGTTTACGGGGCGTGGCATGATACAGAGCTTTTAACAAGGGCGCGTTTCTTCTTATACACGCCGACATGACTTTTTTTGGCTTTTTACTTTGTTCTGGGAACATATACAACCGGCCACTGCGGAGGCAATATACCCGACCTCAACCTGTACGGCTCTGGACAGGTAGGTGTGAGATCGACCAATAAATACCCGCGGGGGTCTCTGGTAGCGTCTTCAAAACTCTCTAAAAAGAAGGCTTTTTGTGAAGAGAAGATTTGATGTGCCAAAATATTTGTTAGAAGGCTGCTGAGAGTGTCACACGCAGATAAAGCCATCTAGCCTGGGAAGAACATTCTGTATTCACACAGTTGTTATCCAAAGATGTCACGATGCCCTAGACAAAACATTTTGAACCAGTTTTTCTCTCCCAAGAATTGTTGTCATAGATGTACTTGTTTTTGTAACTGTATCAAGAGATGTTAGCATATCACCGTGCCCGAAAGCATGACGCGGTTATGTATCTGTTTTGAGTGTATAAGTAAAGGAACGAGGAACTGCTCTGCGCGCCTCTGCTCTGTGGCCTAGATGTTGCAGTAGCAGGGTGCCCTTTGTACAAAGTAAGCCTGATTCTCATTTATTCTGATCTCTGACAGGTATTGAGTGAGTTGGAAAACTCCTGACAATATTCATCTGTAGTTTATCCCGAGGGTTTTTAAACAATACCAGATAATTACTGTTTAAACTCATGGTACGGCTGTGTTTACCTCTGTGAAATACATTCTGCGTCAACATAAACACACTCATATTTCTATGATGTCTGTACTGAGTAAAAAGTTTGACCACTTCAGGATGGTCAGAGGCTTGAAAAATAACATCGTCCAGAATAATCAAATGGTTATCATCAGGAGGAAACAGCTCTGCGTCGTCAAAAGAATCAGGCAGTCCTTCAACAAACTTAATCTTTTTATTCATTTTTTGCAGTTCGGCGTACATGGGTTGAAAGGAAGTATAAATCCACACGATATTTTCAGGTACATCATTTATTACATGTTCACAATTTTCAATAACGCTTTTTACAAAATAAGTTTTCCCGCAACCACTGGGACCCACAACCATACATGAAAAGGGTGCTGCTAGTCCGGGATCGAAATGAACTTGCTCCATGTTAGTGAGGTGTGACATTTTTTTTATTTATTTATTTATTTTTATTTTATTTATTTATTTTTTTTGTTTCTCTTCCTCCTCCTATTTCAGTAACCGAAAGGCAGGGTTGTGCCATCGCTAAAGAGGCGTCTCTTGTCATACACCACTCTAAACTTTTTTTGAAAGTCTGATGTTATGCTGAGGGACCTCAATACTGCTCCCTCGAGAACCCTCGAGGTAACCCTCCACCAGCTGTCTGACGCTGTCAAAGTTGATCCGCTCACAGCACTCTATAGTCTGAGTGATACCTTTGACGTGCAATACTACCTTTTTCTTTTCTCTTGTCTGGTAGGCGTAACTTTTGGGACTGCAAATTCTTGAATGGTGTCACCGGCCAACTCGTCGGTCAAATCCTCCAGATAATTCCCCAATTTCAGAGGCGTCCCCCCTTCTTTCACCACATATATCAGACTGTCTGCATCCATGTAGAGAACATTTTCCTGCACCTGCTCTAGATAACTGTACAGCTTGAGACGGGCATAAGCGGTAGTGAATGCGGCGATGAACACATTATTAGTTTTAACGTGGCACGACGCACTGCTTGCGGTAAATCCACTGAATCATAGCGATCTTGTCGTTAAAATATAAAATTAAAGTATTTCACTTCGTACTGACCGGAAAACATGAGTGGAGAAAGTCTTTGGGGTCGCTGACCAGCTCGATCTGAGGCAGATTACTTCTCTGCGCAAACTTTCCCCAGAAACTGTTGAGACATAGTTTAGCCACCTGTCTCTTTGCAGGGTTCACCTCAATCTTATCGGCCTCTAGCCGCACGCCATGATGAAACTTATAATCCCTGATGTACTTTTCTCTGCTCTCCTGATCAGTGGCCTCGGGCGGGTAGCCTGAAGCTTCCTGCTTACCTTTCAGGAAGGTGTGCATGTACCTGACAAAAATGGAGCTGCTACGCTGGAGAAGGTCCCACACTTCAATGAGCTCACCTATCCTATAACCCACCTCGAGAGCCTTGTTAAATTTGACGCTGACCCACACCCCCGTCAATGCTCTGGCACGCTCGTCGTGTCTACACGGACTGCTCTGATGGTTGTTTTCAGCGCAGGTGTGACAGAGGGTGAACACCAATTTACCGTTAGATGTTTTGTAAGGTAACACGGGGAACAAGAGCCCTCTAGGAGGGTGGACAGTGGCTTTGATGAACCCAAAGTAGTATTTAGGGTGAACAAAGTCTTTGTGGTAGATGACAGAGTGACCTAGGGGATAGGAAAAATTACATTTGACGTACGGATACAGAGAAGTGACGTCTACACTTCACTACCGGCTGAGCCTAATGAGAATGAGAAGTGCTCATTCTCATTAGGCTCAGCCGTATACCTCAACCTCTAGGCGCTCGTTCTACCGCCAAAGAGAGGGGCACAGAGGTTTGGGAGGAAGGAAACTCACGAGAAAAGGTTTTACATCCGCGTGCTCATTTTTCAAGCCGCCATAATAATGAGGCGGAGGATAAGCTCCGATATACCGCAAATTCTTCTCTGAACTGAGACCGTGAGGGAAATACCCCTTGGTCTGATCGGTAAAACCCAACGCCTTGGGCATGGCGCTGAGACGCATGGTGAGGAAAGACAGAGAGTCAATGAATTTTAGATTAAAATCAGGGTCTTGGAAATAGAGAATTTTACTGCCCTGCATGATGATAGAAGGTTTCATTCCCAACTCTACCATGATGTTGAGGATCAAATAGCTGTCAAAACCTTTAGCATTTAGCAGGCTCCTGAAATGCAAGACAAAGTCCCTGATGCAGCTCAGGCCATAAGATGCCCACCGCTCGCCGCTCAGCGTTTTGGTGCAGATGAGAAAAGGTTTGTGCGCATTCTGTTGATCGATGAATGTTTCACAGTCATAATAAATCAATTTATCTGTATGTTCTTTGGCCGGACGCAAAGGCTGAATAAATCAGGTGGCTAGGGTCGTCGGCGGTGTACAATTTCTCATCGCAGATGTTAGATTTAGGCTGCGGGCATTTGTGATAACTAGACGTGATCATTTTTCGACAACTCTGACATCTTTTGATCGCAGAGCATATACTCCTGTATGTTATGCCCGTTTGGCTTACTCTAGACTGCTTATGCCTGTCAAAACACTGAGCCGTACGACACGTCCTGTTGCAGTCGCTACAAGCTTTGGGTTTGAGCTCCTGCTTGGTGCACTCTGGGTGGTTACACACAGAGCAGTGTCCGCTGCAATGGTGAGCGTAGGGGTTCGTGTAGCTTTTGTAGCAGTAAAGACAGACGTACCGAGCCCCGAGAAAGCCTTTCAGATTTTTTATACCGTAATAATGGTTCTGGAGCAAAAAGAGAAACACAGGATTTGATCTATCGGAGAAAGCCGTCTCAAAATGAGAGAGCAGCCGCTGACCCAGAGTTTTGTAAAAAATAACAATTTTGCGCTTCAGAATTTGTTAAAATTTACACACGTCGGTAAAGGTGACGGGGGTCTGAGGCGTCAGACCGGCGAGTCTCTGAAATTCTCTCCCTTGTTCTAAGGCCTGATGATCGTTGATTAGAGGATCGTTTACATGGGCCAAGCAGATGGCAAAGCAGAGCTGATTATTGACGTTGTACACAAAATACAGATGTCGTTTTTTAATTCATAATATTTCACACTCTAATGTTTTGTCCAGCCTGCGTTTTGCACCCCCACTAGGATTATGCACGACCTGGACTACTAATTCTAACCTAGCATCGGATGCTATCTTGACGTTAGATTGAACCAAGCGTTCCAGCAAACCCTCAAAAGCGGATAAGATAGCATCACCGCGTTCTTCCTCAACAGTCACAGAGACATGATTCTGAACATTCTCACCAATGAGCTCTAGCTGTATGACATCATTACGCCCAACCCGTGCTCTGACAGCGTCAGCCATTTCTCTAAGAATCAACATCACATCGTCATAAAACTGCGTGAGATCCGGTATGTTTCTGGCAGGGGGAACGGCAAACACTCATCTCAACTCAATATTGTTGAACCGGTTGCGGGACACAGTCTCAATGTTGGAGGAGGAGGAGGAGGAGGAGGAGGAGGGGGGAAGGAGGAGGGGCTCTGGGAAGGAGGGGGAATCTGGTTTGCAATTGACTGCGGCTGGAAGGAGGAGGGGGAGGGGGTCGGGGGAGAAGGGGGGATTTGGTTTGCAATCGACTGCGGGTCGAAGGAGGAGAGGAAGGGGGGTTGGGGGTGAGGAGGGGGATGAGGACGGAGGGGTCTGGTTAACCCCCAAGAGAGCGAGTTCTAAAGGACGGAAATAATTTTCAACATCGGATGAAGACGGGTTTTGATTTAGACGCAGCAGAGCGTCTTCTAAAGACTGAAAATAGTTATTAACGGTCAATAATGACGGTTCATCTACATTAGCATCGGCTACATCTACAGAAGGAGGAGGCGGGGAGATTTGATTCATTTGGTCAACCATAAACTCTAAATCAGGCGGATCAAAAGAAAAGTTTTCTTTATTCTTTTTTTGTTTTTTTTTTGTTTGTTTTTTTGTTTAGAACCTTACCCTCCTCGCCCTCCTCGAATCAGTAATTTTGCAAATCTCTTCCCACCTTCGCAGCGTCTGACTTCTGCTCAGTTTCTTAACTAATTCAACAAACCCATCAATCAGGTCAAAGTATTCAAGTCTCTCACATTCGTCCGCAGTAAGTGGGCTTGAGTCATGTCCCTTGCTCGCAGGCAGCACCGCTAGCTCCAGGGATCTTTTCCTGCCGCTCCGTTGTCCCGCGCTCACCGCTGGCTCCAGGTGTCTTTTCTCGCCTCTCCCTGCTTCAGGGTCTGCGGATCCAGTCTCACTGCGCCGGGCTTCCCGCCTCGTGTCCCTACCGGGAGCCTGTCTCGCTGTTGGGGACAAAAAAAACCAACATATTTTATAATATATATGTAAATATGTAAATATGTATATTTATTTTAAAAGTTTTTTTTACAACTTACCCGACGCTCCACTTGTAGTGTTTCCTAAAAAAGTAGGACGGTTGCGTCGTCATAATCGCAGGCAGTTTGCATGGGATTGAGTTGTTACCGGAGGAGTGCTTCCTGCATCGCCGCTGCCTGTGATAGATACAGTGAAGAAAACAAGTATTTGAACACCCTGCTATTTTGCTATTTCTCCCACTTAGAAATCATGGAGGGGTCTGAAATTTTCATCGCAGGTGCATGTCCACTGTGAGAGAGATAAACTAAAAAGAAAAATCCAGAAATCACAATGCATGATTTTTTAACGATTTATTTGAGTGATACAGCTGCAAATAAGTATTTGAACACCTGTGTGTCATCTAGAATTCTGACCCTGAAGGACCTGTTAGTCCGCCCATTAGAAGTCCACCTGCACTCCATGTATCATCCTTAATCAGATGCACCTGTTTGAAGTCGTTAGCTGCATAAAGACACCTGTCCACCCCATACAAGACTTTAACTTGTAACATGGCGAAGACCAAAGAGCTGTCCAACGACACAAGAGAGAAAATTGTATACCTCCACAAGGCTGGAAAGGGCTACGGAGCAATTGCCAAGCAGCTTGGTGAAAAAAGGTCCACTGTTGGAGCAATCATTAGAAAATGGAAGAAGCTAAACATGATGGTCAATCTCAATCGGAGTGGAGCCCCATGCAAGATATCACCTCGTGGGGTCTCAATGATTCTAAGAAAGGTGAGGAATCAGCCCGGAACTACACAACAGGAGTTGGTCAATGACCTGAAAAGAACTGGGACCACTGTTTCCAAGGTTACTGTAGGTAATACACTAAGACTTCATGATTTGAAATCATGCATGGCACGAAAGGTTCCCCTGCTTAAATCAGCACATGTCAAGGCCTGTCTTAAGTTTGCATATGACCATTTGGATTATACAGAGGAGTCATGGGAGAAAGTTTTGTGGTCAGATGAGACCAAAATAGAACTTTTTGGTCATAATTCCACTAAGCGTGTTTGGAGGAAGAAGAATGAAGAGTACAATCCGAAGAACACCATCCCTACTGTGAAGCATGGGGGTTGGTAGCATCATGCTTTGGGGGTGTTTTTCTGCACATGGGACAGGACGAGTGCACTGCATTAAAGAGAGGATGACTGGGGCCGTGTATTGTGAGATTTTGGGGAACAACCTCCTTCCCTCAGTCAGAGCATTAAAGATGGGTCGTGGCTGGGTCTTCCAACACGACTACGACCCAAAGCACACAGCCAGGAAAACCAAGGACTGGCTCCGTAAGAAGCATATCAAGGTTCTAGCATGGCCCAGCCAGTCTTCAGACCTGAACCCAATCGAACATCTTTGGAGGGAGCTCAAACTCTGTGTTTCTCAGCGACAGCCCAGAAACCTGACTGATCTAGAGAAGATCTGTGTGGAGGAGTGGGCCAGGATCCCTCCTGCAGTATGTGCAGACCTGGTGAAAAACTACAGGAAACATTTGACCTCTGTAATAGCAAACAAAGGCTACTGTACCAAATATTAACATTCAAGTGTTCAAATACTTATTTGCCGCTATATCACACAAATAAATCATTAAAAAATCATGCATTGTGATTTCTGGACACAGTGGACATGCACCTACGATGACAATTTCAGACCCCTCCATGATTTCTAAGTGGGAGAAATAGCAAAATAGCAGGGTGTTCAAATACTTGTTTTCTTCAGTGTACATCACGTTCTAACGCTGACGCTGCTTTTACAAGTTCTATATATGAAAGTTGGGAGATGAGAAAAAAAAAGTTTTTTAAAAGGCTACATCTCATCGGATTACTGAAAAAAGTTGATAAGTTGATTGAAAGATAATAGACCCACCATGATCTGATTGAGAGAGAGCGATGTCCTCAAACTCGTCTGTAGACACTTTGAGAAATGAAAAAGTCATTCAGTATAGAAAACAACAACAACCCAAAAAATAAATAAATAAACAAAAAAGGTCTTACAACAGGCGACACGGTGGAGCAGTGGGTAGCACTGTTGCCTCACAGCAAGAAGGTCGCAGGTTCAAGACCGCCTTGGGCCTGGGTCTGGGACCTTTCTGTGTGGAGTTTGCATGTTCTCCCCGTGTCTGCGTGGGTTTTCACCGGGTACTCCGGCTTCCTCCCACAATACAAAACATGCTCAGGTTAATTGGCAACTCTAAATTGCCCATAGGTGTGAATGTGTGAGTGAATGGTGTGTGAATGGTGTGTGTGCCCCACGATTGGCTGGCGACCATCTGGGGTGTATCCCTGCCTCTCGCCATAAATGCGCTGGGATAGGCTCCAGCAGACCCCTGCGACCCTGAAAAGGAATAAGCGGGATAGAAAATGGATGGATGGATGGATGGTCTTACAACACAGAAAAACTAGTACACAGATAATTTCTAAAATGTCTGTAAACCGTATACTACTGCAGTAATGAACTCTTTCAGAAGTTACTTCAAGAAATAAAGTTAAATCACTTACCGGGAAAAATGACTTGTTGGTGAGAAGAGGTAGAAGGCTGAACCTCGGATAAAATGTTATTTTCTAAATAAAATAAATACTATAGTTTACTTTTTATATTTTGCATATATTTTGCTAGAAAGGAAAAAGTTAAAGTTAAAGCTCCATACCGCGGTGCATCTTGGTTAACCGGAGGTTCAATGACTTACAGAAAGTCTAAACCTTCCCTAGCCATATCTTGACTGCATGATTGCTCGAGTCAGACGCATCAACGTCTCTGACGGTAGTAGATCTTTTCAGCGGCATGATGATGATGGGGAGTTTATTTATTTTTCTTCAGCCTCAGACGTTTTTTTTAATCAATCTAGGACGCACCCCTCTCATTGGTTGTTTTAGAGATTTTATTATGATCTGCGCGCTCACTCGCGCACTCGCGCATTCCCAGAACTATAATTCTAAATACACATAAATGTGTGTGTGTGTGTGTGCATGACGCAATGTACCCATATCAAATAGCAAGGTGGAGGATGTGGGGGGCCAAGTGTCAAAGTCATAAAATCGACCTATGCGGGGGGGTTAAAGGTCAAAGTCGTAAAACTGTCAAAACCGGGTCATCCAGAGTTTGACGAAAGGTGGTAAGTATATCTCTCTGACATCAGTTAAAACAGCTGGCGCAGGTCATAAGTGGGAGTACCAAAGGTCACTTTGTTCCGTGTTGTAATTTTTACAAGAAGTGGGCTGGTCTGTGCTGATGAATTTAACATCCCAAAGATTCAAGACTACACTCAAATGTGAAAACAGGACCATGGATATTTCATTGAAATCTTACAATAGTCACAATAGGGCCACATCATTTTAAACATTAAGTTGGGATTTGATCACTGAGAAGGCCAAAAGAAGTCAGTTAAAACAGTTGGAGCTTGTCATAAATGGGAGTATCAAAGGTCAGTTTGTTCCGTGTTGTAATTTTTACAAGAAGTGGGCAGGTCTGTGCTGATGAATTTACCATCCCAAAGATTCAAGACTGGAGAGATATATCAGGAGAGTTCAAAGGGCAGTCCATTGAAACCTTTCAAGAGTCACAACAGTACCACAGAACTCTGGTCACAAGTCAGTCCGGTCTCTAAATAAACGCTGGTCAAGCTGCCTCACTCACAACTGCAACAGCTCCAAACCATCCAGGGGACAACACCTACGTTGGTCCCGCTGCCTCGCGCACAACTGCGATGGCCGGGAATCGAACCCGGGCCAACTGCTTGGAAGGCAGCTATGCTCACCACTATACCACCATCGCCCCAAACATGTGTTAACTTGCATCATTTTAAAAATTGCGTTGGGATCAGATGACTGAGAAGGTCAAATTGCACTTAGCACAGCTGATTAGAATGTGCCGTTGTTGGTAGGGCTCGAACCTACGCGGGGAAACCCCAATGGATTTCTAGGCCATCGCCTTAACCACTCGGCCACAACAACCTCAAAGGGTGAATTTCTGTTTCCATCAAATTGGATAACTTTCTAATCGCTTGACAAAAAGAGGGGATTTAGCAACAAAATTAACAAAGCTCAATTTGTTCTGTGTTTTAACTTTTTACAAGATTTGGGCTGGTCTGTGCTGATGAATTTAACATCCTAAAGATTCAAGACTGAACACAAATGTGATAACAGACCAAAGGATATTCCATTGAATTCTCACAATAGTCACAATAGCGCCAAATCATTTTAAACATTAAGTTGGGATTTGATGACTGAGAAGGCAAAAAGACATCAGTTAAAACAGCTGGCGCAGGTCATAAGTGGGAGTACCAAAGGTCACTTTGTTCCGTGTTGTAATTTTTACAAGAAGTGGGCTGGTCTGTGCTGATGAATTTAACATCCCAAAGATTCAAGACTACACTCAAATGTGAAAACAGGACCATGGATATTTCATTGAAATCTTACAATAGTCACAATAGGGCCACATCATTTTAAACATTAAGTTGGGATTTGATCACTGAGAAGGCCAAAAGAAGTCAGTTAAAACAGTTGGAGCTTGTCATAAATGGGAGTATCAAAGGTCAGTTTGTTCCGTGTTGTAATTTTTACAAGAAGTGGGCAGGTCTGTGCTGATGAATTTACCATCCCAAAGATTCAAGACTGGAGAGATATATCAGGAGAGTCCAAAGGGCAGTCCATTGAAACCTTTCAAGAGTCACAACAGTGACACAGAACTCTGGTCACAAGTCAGTCCGGTCTCTAAAATGTACGCTGGTCAAGCTGCCTCACTCACAACTGCAACAGCTCCAAACCGCCCAGGGGACAACACCTACGTTGGTCCCGCTGCCTCGCGCACAACTGCGATGGCCGGGAATCGAACCCGGGCCAACTGCTTGGAAGGCAGCTATGCTCACCACTATACCACCATCGCCCCAAACATGTGTTAACTTGCATCATTTTAAAAATTGCGTTGGGATCAGATGACTGAGAAGGTCAAATTGCACCTAGCATAGCTGATTAGAATGTGCCGTTGTTGGTAGGGCTCGAACCTACGCGGGGAAACCCCAATGGATTTCTAGTCCATCGCCTTAACCACTCGGCCACAACAACCTCAAAGGGTGAATTTCTGTTTCCATCAAATTGGAGAACTTTCTAATCGCTTGACAAAAAGAGGGGATTTAGCAACAAAATTAACAAAGCTCAATTTGTTCTGTGTTTTAACTTTTTACAATATTTGGGCTGGTCTGTGCTGATGAATTTAACATCCTAAAGATTCAAGACTGAACACAAATGTGATAACAGACCAAAGGATATTCCGTTGAAATCTCACAATAGTCAAAATAGGGCCAAATCATTTTAAACATTAAGTTGGGATTTGATGACTGAGAAGGCAAAAAGACATCATTTAAAACAGCTGGCGCAGGTCATAAGTGGGAGTACCAACGGTCAGTTTGTTCCGTGTTGTAATTTTTACAAGAAGTGGGCAGGTCTGTGCTGATGAATTTAACATCCCAAAGATTCAAGACTGGAGAGATATATCAGGAGAGTCCAAAGGGCAGTCCATTGAAACCTTTCAAGAGTCACAACAGTGACACAGAACTCTGGTCACAAGTCAGTCCGGTCTCTAAAATGTACGCTGGTCAAGCTGCCTCACTCACAACTGCAACAGCTCCAAACCGCCCAGGGGACAACACCTACGTTGGTCCCGCTGCCTCGCGCACAACTGCGATGGCCGGGAATCGAACCCGGGCCAACTGCTTGGAAGGCAGCTATGCTCACCACTATACCACCATCGCCCCAAACATGTGTTAACTTGCATCATTTTAAAAATTGCGTTGGGATCAGATGACTGAGAAGGTCAAATTGCACCTAGCATAGCTGATTAGAATGTGCCGTTGTTGGTAGGGCTCGAACCTACGCGGGAAACCCCAATGGATTTCTAGTCCATCGCCTTAACCACTCGGCCACAACAACCTCAAAGGGTGAATTTCTGTTTCCATCAAATTGGAGAACTTTCTAATCGCTTGACAAAAAGAGGGGATTTAGCAACAAAATTAACAAAGCTCAATTTGTTCTGTGTTTTAACTTTTTACAATATTTGGGCTGGTCTGTGCTGATGAATTTAACATCCTAAAGATTCAAGACTGAACACAAATGTGATAACAGACCAAAGGATATTCCGTTGAAATCTCACAATAGTCAAAATAGGGCCAAATCATTTTAAACATTAAGTTGGGATTTGATGACTGAGAAGGCAAAAAGACATCATTTAAAACAGCTGGCGCAGGTCATAAGTGGGAGTACCAACGGTCAGTTTGTTCCGTGTTGTAATTTTTACAAGAAGTGGGCAGGTCTGTGCTGATGAATTTAACATCCCAAAGATTCAAGACTGGAGAGATATATCAGGAGAGTCCAAAGGGCAGTCCATTGAAACCTTTCAAGAGTCACAACAGTGACACAGAACTCTGGTCACAAGTCAGTCCGGTCTCTAAAATGTACGCTGGTCAAGCTGCCTCACTAACAACTGCAACAGCTCCAAACCGCCCAGGGGACAACACCTACGTTGGTCCCGCTGCCTCGCGCACAACTGCGATGGCCGGGAATCAAACCTGGGCCAACTGCTTGGAAGGCAGCTATGCTCACCACTATACCACCATCGCCCCAAACATGTGTTAACTTGCATCATTTTAAAAATTGCGTTGGGATCAGATGACTGAGAAGGTCAAATTGCACTTAGCACAGCTGATTAGAATGTGCCGTTGTTGGTAGGGCTCGAACCTACGCGGGGAAACCCCAATGGATTTCTAGTCCATCGCCTTAACCACTCGGCCACAACAACCTCAAAGGGTGAATTTCTGTTTCCATCAAATTGGGGAACTTTCTAATCGCTTGACAAAAAGAGGGGATTTAGCAACAAAATTAACAAAGCTCAATTTGTTCTGTGTTTTAACTTTTTACAAGATTTGGGCTGGTCTGTGCTGATGAATTTAACATCCTAAAGATTCAAGACTGAACACAAATGTGATAACAGACCAAAGGATATTCCATTGAATTCTCACAATAGTCACAATAGCGCCAAATCATTTTAAACATTAAGTTGGGATTTGATGACTGAGAAGGCAAAAAAGACATCAGTTAAAACAGCTGGCGCAGGTCATAAGTGGGAGTACCAAAGGTCACTTTGTTCCGTGTTGTAATTTTTACAAGAAGTGGGCTGGTCTGTGCTGATGAATTTAACATCCCAAAGATTCAAGACTACACTCAAATGTGAAAACAGGACCATGGATATTTCATTGAAATCTTACAATAGTCACAATAGGGCCACATCATTTTAAACATTAAGTTGGGATTTGATCACTGAGAAGGCCAAAAGAAGTCAGTTAAAACAGCTGGAGCTTGTCATAAGTGGGAGTACCAAAGGTCAGTTTGTTCCGTGTTGTAATTTTTACAAGAAGTGGGCAGGTCTGTGCTGATGAATTTACCATCCCAAAGATTCAAGACTGGAGAGATATATCAGGAGAGTCCAAAGGGCAGTCCATTGAAACCTTTCAAGAGTCACAACAGTGCCACAGAACTCTGGTCACAAGTCAGTCCGGTCTGTAAAACATACACTGGTCAAGCTGCCTCACGCACAACTGCAGCAGCTCCAAACCGTCCAGGGCACAACACCTACGCTGGTCCAGCTGCCTCGCCCACAACTGCGATGGCCGGGAATCGAACCCGGTCCAACTGCTTGGAAGGCAGCTATGCTCACCACTATACCACCATCGTCCTACAAATGAGCTAATTTGCATCATTTTAAAAATTGCGTTGGGATCAGATGACTGAGAAGGTCAAATTGCACCTAGCACAGCTGATTAGAATGTGCCGTTGTTGGTAGGGCTCGAACCTACGCGGGGAAACCCCAATGGATTTCTAGTCCATCGCCTTAACCACTCGGCCACAACAACCTCAAAGGGTGAATTTCTGTTTCCATCAAATTGGAGAACTTTCTAATCGCTTGACAAAAAGAGGGGATTTAGCAACAAAATTAACAAAGCTCAATTTGTTCTGTGTTTTAACTTTTTACAAGATTTGGGCTGGTCTGTGCTGATGAATTTAACATCCTAAAGATTCAAGACTGAACACAAATGTGATAACAGACCAAAGGATATTCCGTTGAAATCTCACAATAGTCAAAATAGGGCCAGATCATTTTAAACATTAAGTTGGGATTTGATGACTGAGAAGGCAAAAAGACATCATTTAAAACAGCTGGCGCAGGTCATAAGTGGGAGTACCAACGGTCAGTTTGTTCCGTGTTGTAATTTTTACAAGAAGTGGGCAGGTCTGTGCTGATGAATTTAACATCCCAAAGATTCAAGACTGGAGAGATATATCAGGAGAGTCCAAAGGGCAGTCCATTGAAACCTTTCAAGAGTCACAACAGTGCAACAGAACTCTGGTCACAAGTCAGTCCGGTCTGTAAAACGTACGCTGGTCAAGCTGCCTAGCTCACAACTGCGATGGCCGGGAATGTGTATACCCAGGCTAGTCCATAACTACAGATTACTGACATACAAGATTTTTAATTTATCATCAAGTCTCTACTATTGTACAATAAAGTGAAGATATTGCAAAACTCCTGTCAATGATTCTGTCTCCTTTAATAGAAAAAAACCCACATTACATCCAGAACTCCAAGGACTTCACCGACAAGATCATCCAACTAAAACTGCACCCAGATGAAACCATGGTTTCATACTATGTCACATCCTTGTCCACATGCATCCCCACAACAGAAGCAGTGGAGGCTGTTAGGAACAGACTACAACAGGAAAAAGGGCTGCACATGCGAACCAACCTGACCCCAGACCAGATTTGCTTCCTCTTGGAACTTTGCCTCACCACCTGCTTGAAGTACAATGGTGAATTCTACAGGCAGAAACATGGCTTTGCCATGGGCTCTCCAGTCTCCCCCTTGTGGTGAACCTTTACATGGAGGAAGTGGAGAACCAAGCACTGACCTCATTCAGAAGGAGCAACACCTAGCCACTGGTTTAGATATGTGGTTGATACATTCTGCAAAATCAAAATCCAGGAAGTCAACAGCTACATCAATTTCACCAGGGAGGACTCCAAAGACAGAAAACTGCCTTTTCTGGATTGTGAAGTCCTTGCTGAAAAAGACGGTGGGGGGTCTCAGCACTGAGGTCTACAGGAAACCCACACACACACCAACCAACATTTACTCTTTGACTCTCATCATCCACTGTAACAGAAACTGGGGGTCATCAGAACCCTTCAACACCGGGCAGACAGCCTCCCTTCCAAAGCAGAAGGGAAAGAGAAGGAACACATACACATCAAACAGGCACTTAGAAATTGTGGTTACCTCAACTGGGCATTCACAAAGATGGATAGAAGACAGAAGGAAACCAAAACACAGACTGGAAAAAAGCAAAACAACAGAAGGAAACATGTAGTAGTACCATACGTATCTGGTCTCTCTGAAAAACTGAGAAGAATCTTAAGCAAATACAACATCTCTGTTTATTTCAAGCCTGGCAACACCCTCAGACAGAGACTGGTCCACCCCAAGGACAATACTCCAAGACAAAACCTCAACAATGTTGTTTATGCTGTACAATGCAGTTAAGAGTGCACGCATTTATATATCGGAGAAACCAAGCAGCCACTCTGTAAACGCATGGCACATGGAGAGCCACCACATCAGGACAGGACTCAGCAGTACATCTGCATCTACAGGAAAAGGGACACTCCTTTAAAAACACAGACATACACATCTTAGACAAGGAGGACAGGTGGTTTGAGAGGGGGTGAAGGAGGCCATCTATGTCCATTTAGAAAGACCAACTTTGAACAGGAGGTGGGTTATGTCATAATCTACCTGCTACATACAATCCTGCCTTGAGATCTCATCCCAGGATGTTTACCTGCTCTTCACCATCAGAGCAGGACTCGTTCTCTGGATCATGTGACCACAACAACTCTCACTCCACTTCACACCTTGAAGTGTGACTTATGGACCATTGTTATGTTTGTTGTTTACAGCTTCACCCAGTGATACAGAGATATAGCTCCTGGTTTCCAGCATCAGGCCAGAACTGAAGAAGTCTTCTGGATAAAAGGTGAAACATCTTCAAGCTACAAGAAAAAGTCCCGTTGCTTACAAGGAACTCCTTTGACACTACAATGACCTGGATGAGTAAAATATACACAGACAATTCAAGAGGAAGAGAATCAAGGAGGATCCAGACAGAGAACTAATACATTACAATTATTTAAAAAGTCATGATGAAATCCTTCAGTATAAAATAAGTAATTACAATCAGCTGAGCAATGTAAAGTTACTCTAACCCCTTCTATGTATGGTGGCCATGTTGATGTATCAGAGAAACTAACTGAAGCAGAGAATACAGTATCTTCATGTAACTGGAGCTGGAATTGTTTTTTCTGTCAGACCTGATCACAGATCTCAACTAAATCCTTGATTTTTTTGTATTGACATTTCCTGTAAATGCTGAAAGTTAAAGCTGATTAGATTTAATCAGGGTTTTAGAAGGATTGAGATACTAGATTCAGATTGGATAGACGCCTTTAAATCCCAACTCTACATGTGCCCTGAATAAAAAAAGTAGACTAGAGTGATGTAATGTCCATGTTTGTGAAACAGAATGAGCTGATCTGACCTCCTCCTCCTTTCAGCCTGCAGCCTGCTGGAGTCGGTTGGTTGACAAAAGTTCTGAGGAAGTTTGAGTGTGTTTTTTATTTAATTATGAAAACAAAGCAAACTTCAAACTCTGCTCACTGATCCACCTCCACACCTTCAACACCACATTCACTCAGCCTCTGTGTGCTGGGTTTACATTCTGGTCCAGGTCTGGTTCCTCAGTGTCTCTGTGTTCTCTGTAGGCCAGAGACTCTCCTCCTGGCAGAGAAACTTTCTTGTGTAATTTAGTACCAACATGGTCTCTCACTGGTTGTAAATGTTCTCAGTGCAGATACAGTAGCTCAGTCTGTCAGAGACTGCTAGGAGATCATGGAGTAAATAGTCTGACAGGTAAAAATCAACAGGCTGCTTTAGTGTGTTTAAAATGTGCTGCTCTGCTCTCTCACCGTGGAACAACTAAAATCAAAGCTGTTAATGCGATGCCTTTGTGTTTTGTACCATGGTGGAGTCACAGAAACAACTGGGTTTGCTTGTTCCAGATATTTTCCTATACCATAGACATCAATAGACCACTGTGGTGTGTGTTAACCATAGGCTGGGTGTTAGGTGTTGACTGGTTTTCTGGGTTCAGCGGTGACCATGTTAACTGGTGACTGTTTAAAACATGAACCTGTCTTACTTTACTATTTACTCTTTTATTTGAACTGAGCATCTAATATATTGAAGTAGTGTTTCTATAATTCTGCCTTTGTTTTAGGCATGTGAAACAATTTATTTTTTTTCTATGTTTATGTCTGTCATGTTTATCAATTTTTTGGTTTCATGTGTTTCTTCCTTTTCATAGTATATGTACATATGCGTACATATATCATCATGTCTTTAAAGAATATGAAGTGAGTAAAAATAAAAATTTCCTTTACATTCCAATTTGTCTTGTCCAATCGTCTTCAAAAATACAGCTGGAATTAATTTAAACTAATACTATTTACTCGTAATATTTCTTTACATTTTTGCTGGCACCCTCTCCAGGCCATAATGAGAACTGAAGGACAACAAAACAACTAATTAGACATGAAAAACATTCTGTGCTTGCAGCTTTTCTTTTTGTATTTGACAGTAGCTGAATATATAATGTTTGCTCTATATATATTGTAATATAAACCCTTTAGACAGAAATAGATTTTCCTCACTAATTCCAGCTTTTATACATGGAGAAAATTCCTAAATTCTATCCCTCTGATTACAAACATGGTAGAATAAAATAATACACTTCCTTCCACTTCCTTTCTGATGTATGATGTATATTATAACCTGTTTGGGAAAGAAAGTAACAGGAAATAAATGTGTGAAGACTATCAAACAAAATATTCATTATTTTATGTGGGAAAATGGAATGCTTAATCCAATTCGAATTCAATTCTAAAATCATGTTTTCCTCTTCTCTCTTCAAATCAAATTCCTTTGAAAAACATAACTGTTTATTAAATAGATGTTTTCTGGACAAATAAATATATTTGAAAAATAGTTCAGAGAAATAACACATTAAATAATTTGATTAGTGAAACAGTTTCCATGTTCAGTTCTGCTTGTAGTTTCTCAGTTTATCCACAGGTGGCGTCATTTAACCAGCTCATTTGAAATGAGAAAAAATGTAATACATGGACAATTAATAAGAGTAGGAATAAATTGTGTGAAGACTAATAAACATTTACACAAAAAAGCTGTGTTAATTTACTGACAAATTCATAGTTTTGTCTGTACAATGACAGAAAATGAAATGATCAATTTATCTAAAATCAATTAGATTAGAACTTGTTATAATCTTTTTTTTTTTGTTTCAAATTGTCCATAATCTTTTCAGGACGTGTGATCCATATAACCGTGGAGCTTCAGTAAGGTGGGCATGTAGTGTTTCAAATCCACCAATAGATGACCGGCAGTCAGAAGACTTTAAGGATTGAGCTTCACTAAATGTTCATCAACATGTCAGACTAGGTAGCTCACTGTGTTGGAAGGCTCACTATTGCAGATGATATGTGGCATAGTAGGTTAACTATAGTTTAGACAAAAACATATAATTACATTGTTTTAATCCTATGTATAGAAGTATAAGCTTTGATAAAACATTTTAAATAAACTAAATTAGTTTAGAAAATTTAAAAACATTGATTAATATTAAGGGCGACATGGTGGTGCGGTGGGTAGCACTGTTGCCTCACAGCAAGAAGGTCGCAGGTTCAAGACCGCCTTGGGCCTGGGTCTGGGGCCTTTCTGTGTGGAGTTTGCATGTTCTCCCCGTGTCTGCGTGGGTTTTCACCGGGTACTCCGGTTTCCTCCCACAATACAAAACATGCTCAGGTTAATTGGCAACTCTAAATTGCCCATAGGTGTGAGTGTGAGAGTGAATGGTGTGTGAATGGTGTGTGTGCCCCACGATTGGCTGGCGACCATCTGGGGTGTATCCCTGCCTCTCGCCTTAACGCGCTGGGATAGGCTCCAGCAGACCCCTGCGACCCCGAAAGGGAATAAGCGGGATAGACAATGGATGGATGGATGATTAATATTAATTAGTGTAAGAGCTGCAGCTCTGCTTGTGATTCACCTGTTTGTCCACCGGATGGAGACATTAAACCATAACCAGCAGCTGACAGGTGAAACATTGTGTCCTTCACCACATCTTAGAGGAGAGATATTGAGTCTTTTTTAATGGTCTTTATTTATTATTATGTTTATCAGAATAGAAACATGTTTTTGAGTCACATCTCATATCTCTCACATTAAAGCATTAAGAAAACATTTTAAAGAAAATTAGTTAAATAAATGGTGATGTCACTACTAACGGCTGGACTTCTCAGATATTTTCTTCAAGATCAACATGAATATAATAGTCTACACTATAATCTATAGTTTAATAGTCCGGTAATACATAAAACAAAATGAACAAGAGTATATATGAGAAAAATTTTAGAATTTGACGCATTTTAAAGAATTCTGCTGAACCTGTGAACTTTTATAAAATTCTGTAGTTCTGGTCCTGGCCTAGTTCAGTGTCTCTGTGTTATCTGTAGGTCAGAGACTCTCCTCCTGACAGAGAACTTTCTTGTATAATTTAGGACCAACATGGTCTCTCACTGGTTGTAAATACAGTTCCTAAATCCAAATTAGTTTCCACATGACAGACAGTTTCAGTCACTTGTAACCACATTGATTTAACCTGAGAATGTAATATACTAAAATATTGTATCTCTAATTCTACCTTTGTTTCAGGCATGTGACATATTATATTCCAGTTCATAATATATGTACTTTAAATGCCTACATATAACTGTATTTACTCTGCCCCCTTCTTCCTGTATAAGACACAAACTCTGAACTACACTGACAATAATTATTATACAATTAAAGATGTGAGCAGCATTGAAGAGTCTTACGTGTTGCTTCCTGTGTCAGGAGAGGGCGGGATAACTGGCTCAATATTATATAAAAGTGTTCATCTGTGGTATTCTGATAAAGGATGACAAATTTGTGGTAGATAGATCAGAGTGTAACATCCTGTTTTTATGGGAAAAATTGAAATTAATAACCTTGATCAATACATTTAGGTCGATAACATTACTTGTGTAGGAGTTCGTGTTAAAACCTAAAAGTCTTTTTAAAATAGCTATATTCTTGTTGGACTTAGGGTTGGTCTTAGAGTTGGTCTACAAGCGCCGCCATCCATTTTTGGTCCCAGCCTAGACCCGTACCAGTTCGCTTACAGGGCAAAGCGATCCATAGACGACACAATTTGCTCTGCCCTCCACCCAGCACTCACCCACCTGGACAAGAAAGACTCATATGTGAGAATGCTATTCATAGACTACAGCTCAGCGTTCAACACCATAATACCACAACAACTCATCTGCAAACTGGACAAACTGGGCCTCAGCACCTCAATCTGCAACTGGCTGCTGGCGGTGCATGCTGGCAACAACATCTCAGACACATGACTGCACACCAACCCACAGCTCCAACCACCTTATGAAGTCTGCCTATGACACAACACTGGTGGGCCTCATCACCAACGGCGACGAGACCCACTACAGGGAAGAGGTGGAGGTTCTGACCAGATGGTGCCAAGACAACAACCTGCTGCTAAACATCAGCAAGACCAAAGAGATTGTTGTCAGCTTCCAGAGAGGCCACACCCAACACCCCCCTTTGACCATCGGTGAGGGTGAGCAGCACCAAGTTCCTGGGGGTGCATATCAGTGATGACCTCTCCTGGACCACCAACACTGCATCACTGGCCAAGAAAGAACAGCAGCTACTTCCTGCACAAACTGAAGCGGGCAAGTGCGCCGCCAGCCATCATGACCACGTTCTACAGAGGAACCATTGAAAGCATCCTGACCAGCTGCATCACCGTGTGGGGCGGGAGCTGCACTGACTACAACAGGAAGGTTCTGCAACTCCAGTTGATGGAGAAGGGAAAAGATTTTGTTTCTTTGTCCCTTGCTGTGGATGAGAGCACTGACGCGTCTGATACTGCGCCGCTGTCAGTTATTTAAATCCATGCATGACACAACCACAGGGAAAGAAGATGAGTGGTAAAAAGAATGGACTGGTGAGCAGGATTTGTGAAAAGCTGCAAGAAGAGAACTGTGCAGGTGAACTATCTGTATCACTGCATCTTACATCAGGAATCCCTGTGTGGTAAAGCGCTAAAGATTCACGATATGACCACATTAACACAAGTTGGTAACTTCATAAGAGCCAAATCTCAATGACCGCCTGTTGAACTCT
Organism: Eupleurogrammus muticus; assembly: GCA_036785175.1. Lineage (NCBI taxonomy): Eukaryota > Metazoa > Chordata > Actinopteri > Scombriformes > Trichiuridae > Eupleurogrammus > Eupleurogrammus muticus. The sequence continues at coordinate 288,064 of JAYKQN010000062.1, read as the reverse complement.
TTTTTGGAAGAGTGTGGTACAGAATACACAGATTCGCCGCATCACACAGAGGTGAGATGGCTAAGTCGCGAAAAAGTGCTGAACAGATTTTTCGAACTGCATGAAGAAATATGTCAGTTTCTGGAAAGCAAAGGGAAGGACACTGCAGAGCTCCGGGAGCAAAAGTTTCTGTGTGAGCTGGCATTTCTGTGTGACATCTCAAGCCACCTCGATGCGCTGAACTTGCAGCTGCAGGGGCAGGGATGCATCATCACAGCTATGTATGCGAAAACGTCATACTATAGTATGTGACGTAAAAAGGCCATACTATACTATGTGGCTTAAAAAGGTCATACTATAGTATGTAGCTCAAAAAAGGTCATACTATAGTATGCGACTTAAAATAGCTCATACTATTCTATACTCATACTACTACTATACTATATGGTATGCAGCAAAGGTGGTTAGTTCTCTAACCCAAAGGACTCTGTCACGCCTTCCGAATCGTTCTCTTGATGTCTGGCGCTCTGTATTTAACGTTAATGTGGCTAACGTAACAGTTGACGTGTAAAGTGAAGATGTTAAATGCACCAGGAGAACATCCCTGAGTGTGGCGGGTCTCCTGGTGGAGTGGGGAAGTCTGTGATCCGAGGTTGTAAGACACCTGTTTGGAGACCCTGTAGTTGTATGTTCTTACCTTGCTCCCAACTTTTGAAGTCAGAAACCCGAATGTTGAATAAATGATCTGAGAAACTTCCACAAACAGTTCAAACTGGGTAGCTCAGTACATTAGAAAGCTGACTGAAAGCAGGTTCAGGCAGCTCCTCTTCTGGCTGACCAGCTCCACAGCTTTGGGAAATTTCCTTTCACAGTAAACAGATGATGCTGCGCTGCACAGATACTCACATGATACTTGCGTAAGATGTAAAGCTTTTATTGTGACACCCAGTACGTTGGAGGCTTTGTTTGTAGTTTCCTCAAATGTCCAGCAGATAGCACTTTTTTTGTTTTATTTAAAGTTGAGACTGAAGTCTTAAAACTGTTTAGCACATATAACACACACACACACACACACACACACACACACACACACATGCATATATATATATATGTGTGTGTGTGTGTGTGTGTGGCCTGAATCATGTCCAGGTTGCGGGTAAGAGGTCATTTTGTGATCTAATAAGTCATGATGGCTTTCTTATGTGATATGAGAAATCATGATTGAAGTGTTATGATATGCTATGATATCAGGAGTCATGTTTGGTCGTTCTTGTGCTGTCAGAGACATGTTGGATATGTTCTTTTTTAATGTCAGAAGAATTGTTGGGTGTGTCTTGTGAGATCAGAGGACATATTGGATGTGTTCTGTGACATTACTTCAGGCAATGCAGCGGAACATGTGAATATTATAATTAACATACTTCTTTTCTTTGATGTGTTTATATTGATGTTGAGTACATGAACATTTAGATAATATAATGCCTGTTAAGTGTTGAATATTTTAACTGACGCAATATTAACTTAGGTAATTACAAAATGTTAAAAATCTTTTCTTTGATGAACTTTAATTGATGTTGAATACATGTTTAATTGATGTTGACTCCATGGTGAGTTCATGAACATAATATGTAATATAATGCATGTTGTCTAGGTGAATATATTAACAGATGCACTATTAACTGAAGCAATTATAAAAAGTTTTCTTTGATGTATTTATGTATACATTTATGTATTTTTGATTTATCTTTGGTCTTGTCTGACCTTTTGATCTTTTTGCCCTTAGTTGTAGCACATTCTGTGGTCTTTACCTTTTTTAGTTTTTATTTGTAATAATGTTATTATGTGTTACTGTTCTTTAATGTGTTAGTGTTCATCTCCAGTGTTTCCTCTTGAGTGTGTGTGCGTGTCTATATGTGGGAAATGGGGTTGATGTTTGCTATTTGTGAAAAACTATGAGTTAGGTTTTTAAACATTGTATGAAAAGTGGTGTATAAATAAAGATTGATTGATTGATTGAAAAGTGTGTTTGTGTGTGTATAAAAGTAGTGTCAGTAAGACGGTCCTTGTTCCACCTGTTTTCTGGCCGCCCACTTGTGTATTCTGCACACAGCCTTTTCCCCGCGGCTGGATGCAGACCAACTGGAAGCTTGTCTTCACGGACAAGGATGGATGTGGTTAAGTTCTAAAGGCTTTCACTGTAACTTGAATTATTTCCTTTAAAGCAGGCAGTCTCTGCTGAGGATGCCCCCAGTGGCTGTTGAAGGTACTGCAGAGCTACTCCCTCCATATAAAAGGCTCTGACCCTCCTAGTACTCAGGGGGGAAGGGAATTGTGTTTCATTCTTACTGGTAGGGGCTTCTACTGCTCTCTGCAGTACCTACAGCAACCACCGGCAAATAAGTCAAGTTACAGTAAAAGCTCTTAAAACTTCATTAAAACCCTTATAAAATACAATGAAACAACAGCAACATGTAGCAGCATGCATAACAATTCGTGAAGCATTCCTCATTTTCCATAATTCTCAATGGTTTTTCATATCAAATAGGTTATGTTCCGTTTAGTGGTTGATTTTAGATACTGCACCTTTAAATGTAGTCACTTCCTGCTTGTATCGTAAGCCTCTTCCTTTATTTCGTCTAACTTTATTAGCAGTGTGAAAACGCGCTCCGTTTGCTATCAGTTGTACTAACCTTGGAGTTGAACCAATAGTAAGTTACAGCTGAAAACTATTGTAATACTTGTTTACCTTAATAAAGTTCAAGGTTAAAACCGCTCAAATTGAATTTAAAAAGATTGTGTTTAAAGACATGAAATGCTAATCGTTTGCAATGCTAATTCTCTACTTACCTGTTTGCTTAGCTGTGTAGCAGTCTTCTGTATTATATTCAGATTGCTGTATTTCATTTCTTATGTAACAATCTGTATCCTGTACATTTTATTGTGTTTCAGTTTTACAAAAAAATAAATTAAAAGGGCCGGAAGATTTCAGCAAATCAGCCAACCTGGAATCAAGCCTGCTGTCTGTCTTCAATACCCCAGAAGTATTATCAGGACTGTAGCGTTATTTGACATTCCTGCAGCAGTCTATCGTGTGTGCAGTCACCACAATGGCTAGCTATCTCCAGCTATGGCTAATATTCACGGAGAAAAAGTAACCGACACTCCATGTCTCGTTGGCCTGGAACTTCTCACTCACGCAACTGGCCATTTATTCTGCGCATGCTCACAATATATATCACGGTGCACGCAGGCACTCACGTTCAGCATGACATCACTGCATTTGCTATGTAACATGAATTTGCCACTATTTATCAAATATGCTTAACACTCCCACTCAAAGACATGTTTATAGCTCTCTCTAGTGGTGAACATAACCAAAAATACCTTACTCCAAAATAAAACCTTTCCACATACATACAGTGCTGGCAGTGTTCTGTAAACCTCAAAATAAAACTTATCATTACACAACATAAAGGTTCACATTTCTCCTCAGAAATATTTACATTTGCCAGTTCTCATTACTCTCCAAACAAATATCCCTTGAACTTCTCAAATTTAGCCTTTGTCAATGGCTTGGTGAGAACATCAGCTACCATGTTTACAGTAGGGCAGTATTCTATGGATATCTTCCCCTCTGTGTGTGCAGATCGGACAAAGTGATACTTAATATCCACATGTTTGCTTCTCTGCCTGCATACTGGGTTCTTCGACAACGCAATTGCCCCCTGATTGTCCTCGTATATCTTGACTGGTACATGCTGGTTCCTACCATCCATTCCTCTCAGTAGTTGTACTAGGTACATACTCTCTTGAGTTGTGGCTGCAAGTGCCATATACTCCGCTTCACAGGTAGATAGTGCCACTGTTGGCTGCTTCCTACTTTTCCATGATATAACTGGACCACTCTCAGTTAAGCTGAAACAGTATCCAGTTGTGCTTCTCCTATCATTTTTGTCAGCTGCCCAATCAGCGTCACTATATCCCTCAAGCTGTAGGCTATCCTCACACTTTCGATAGTGTAGTTCTTGGTCTATCGTACCCTTTAAGTATCTCAGTAGGTGCTTTGCTGCAACCCAATGCTGTTGCTTTGGTTCAGCCAGGTGTTGTGATAGCTTACTAACAATCCAGCTCAAGTCAGGTCTGGTGCATGTCATAATGTAGATCAAGCTACCTACTATCTCTCTGTATCCTGTTGAATCAACAGCTTCACCCTCACTGTCAAAATTTAACTTTTGCTCAGATGGGGTGGATCTCGGTTTGCATTCCGACATTCCAAATTTTGCTAACATCTTCACTATGTGTCTCTTTTGAGTCATCTTTATCTCTCCCTCATTGTGACTAAAGTCAATCCCCAGAAAGTGTTTAAGTGGACCCATGTCCTTCATCTTAAACTTTCTCTTCAGCATCTCCTTTACATCACTGAGTAATGTGTTGTTACTCGCTGCTATTATCAAGTCGTCTACCCACACTAACAGAATCACTTTCTCATTCTCAGATTCTCTGCTGTAGACACAATGATCAGCATCATTTTGCACAAAACCATTTCCTGTAAGGTGATCATGCAGTAACAGATTCCAGTTACGACCGGACTGTTTTAACCCATACAATGACTTGTTGAGTTTGCACACTAAGTATTCTCCTGTCTTTGACTTAATCTCAAAACCTTCTGGCTGTTCCATATATACCTCACAGTCCATTGGCGCATGGAGGTAAGCAGTCTTTACGTCCATTTGGTGTAAGGTAAGATCCTCCTGTACAGCCATCTGCATTAGTGCTCGGACAGAGGTCATGTTGGCCGTGGGTGAAAAAGTCTCTTTATAGTCAATCCCTTCCACTTGACCATACCCCTTTGCCACGTATCTGGCTTTACAAGTCTCAGATCCATCTGGGCTCTCTTTCACTGCATATACCCAGCGACCTCCCACTGCTTGTTTGCCCCTCGGGAGTGGGGTCAGAGTGAAAGTGTCATTCTCTTTCAAAGAGTTCATCTCTTCTTTCATTGCATCAGTCCACATTTTTGATTTCTCAGAGTCCATAGCCTCTCTAAATGTTTTAGGTACATCATAAGCTACTCTGTAGAAATAATCCACATTTTCACATTCATCATTGTTACACTCAATCTTACATTGATACTCCTTTAAGTATTCTGGAGGTTTTCTCTCTCTTGTAGGATACCTCTCTTCTCCTTGTTCTGGAGTGCTATCTGTCTGGTTTGGGTCTGCCTCAGTAGTCTTCTCCACACTAGGCTCTTTACTCTGTTCAGCCTGTCCCTGACCATGGTTGACTATCTGTGGTGGTGCGTCCCCATAACTGTCAATGTCATCCCCCATGTCACAGTCTGTCTGAGTCTGACCATCTGCGCTACCTTTTGTGATAAATTTCACAAGCCTATGTTTTAGGACTTTTCCTGTCTCAGGATAATACACATTGTATGCTGGGCTATACTTATCATAGCCGACAAAGATCCCTTTGTCACATCTAGAATCCAACTTCTTCTTTTCCTGCTTATACACGTAACACTCAGAGCCAAATACCTTCATGTGAGATAGGTTAGGTGTTTTTCCTGTGAAAACACGGTAAGGTGTCTGCTCTAGGCGTTTACTGTAACACCTGTTACGAATTTAAGCTGCTGTCTGTACAGCGTAGGTCCATAATTGCTTTGGGAGGTTACTCTCCAATAGCATGCATCGTGACATCTCAAATAAGGTTCTCCACCCTCTTTCGGCGGTTCCGTTTTGATGGGGTGAGTAGGGTGCACTTGTCTGGTGCCTTATCCCTTTACTCCTGAGTAAAGACTGGAACTCTTGCCCGGTAAACTCCGTACCGTTATCTGACCTTATGCACTTTATCTTTCCATACGGAGCTACGTCCGCTATGAATTTCTCCGTAGCTTTTGTTGTGTCACTCTTTGCTCTGATAAAGTATGGAAAAATCATCCCACTGCAATCATCAGTAAATGCTATGGCATATTTGTATCCATCTTTATCTGCTGGTTCTATAGGCCCACATAAGTCTGTGTGTACTAGCTCTAGTACAGCTGTAGCTTTTGCATCTGCCTGTCTGTTTCTGCTTTGTGTAAACTTGCCCTGTGTGCATATTTCACAGTTGTGATTGGTCTTGTCATTTTTCCCTTTTATCGACATTCCTTCAACCACCTTTTCTAATTTTGCAATATCCTCAAAATTACAATGGCCAAGTATCCTATGCCAGGTTTGAATGTCATGACAACCATACACTTCATCAACATTTTCATCCTCTACTGTGCTAAGGTAATACAGCCTACCATACACATTCAATTTGAATTTTGTACCGTCCTTGTTGACTAACCAGTCATCTCCGTCCTTGAAGTGGATCTCTGCTCCATTGGCTGTCGCTGCCTTGACTGAAAAGATATTTTGTGGAAACGATGGGATGTAGAGAGCTTGTTTGAGAATCGTTCTCACTCGCCGTCCCTCGCTGTCCAGCAAGCAGATCTCTGCATCTCCTCTCATTTTCGCCATCCCGCTCACCTTGGTTCCGTCGGCAAGCTCGATCCTGTGGTCCTCGGGTCTGAAGCTCTTGTCCACCATTTTGAATTTTGTAGCATCGTTGATCATATGCGATGTGGCACCGCAGTCGACCATAAGACCCTTCTTGTTACCTTGCTGTATAGGACAGTCACTTATCTGGAAGAAACAGAAAGTTGTAGACTCTTCCTCGGTCTCTCCATCAGCTTTCTTCACGTGGTCACGGCCTCGCCCTCGACCGCGGCCTCTTCCTCGCTGTGGCGTGTCCCACTTTCGATCTTCTCTTCTCTGTTGGGTGTCGTCAGGACATGTCCTAGCCATATGCCCCTTTTTGCCGCATGTGTAACACTCGACATCAGCCAGGTCCATTTTCTTTCCACGTCCTCTCCCGCGTGCTCTAGTTGCTCCGCTCGTCTTCATTACATTATCCTCAGTACTCACGTCGCCTTTCCCATATTTCTCTGTACTCTCATAACTTCGCAGTTTCGTTTTAAACTCGACAAACGATACATCATCATTTGACTGTGTGATGTGCACGACGAACGGCTTGTATGAGTCAGGTAGCCCTTTCACTACCATAGCTATCTGAAGCCCATCACTAATTTGTTCGTCTGCTCGTCTCAATGACGTGAATATAGTCTCTGCTCGAATTATATAGTCAGTGACAGTTTCATTGCTAGCTTTATAGAGCGAAGAAAGTTCACAGTACAAACTCACAACACGGGGCTTGTCCTTCCCTGCGTAGTGCTCGCGAAGTATCGCCAGTGCTTTTCTTCCATCACGTTTCGCGTCTCTCATTACCAACGACAAACTCTTGTCGTCCAGGCATTGCACTAGCTCCGCATATGCCTCGCCATTCTTTGCCTCATCTTCCGCGATAGCTCCTTCGTCCTCTGAGTCTATCTCCGGATCATCCAGGATAACATCTCTGAGACCACGCAATTCCATGTGCGCGAGAAACCTTGTTTCCCAGAGCTCGTAACTTTTCTCGTCACCGTCGAATAAAAGTCTCAACCACCTGTGGCCTGCTTGACTGGGCCCATAACCTGTAGCGTTATTTGACATTCCTGCAGCAGTCTATCGTGTGTGCAGTCACCACAATGGCTAGCTATCTCCAGCTATGGCTAATATTCACGGAGAAAAAGTAACCGACACTCCATGTCTCGTTGGCCTGGAACTTCTCACTCACGCAACTGGCCATTTATTCTGCGCATGCTCACAATATATATCACGGTGCACGCAGGCACTCACGTTCAGCATGACATCACTGCATTTGCTATGTAACATGAATTTGCCACTATTTATCAAATATGCTTAACAAGGACAGAATGGCAGGTGCCGCCGAGGCCGATGCCCGGAGCACGGAAAGGTACCTGCTCGACCGCTGCATCCACCATCTGGAGTGCTGTTCCAGAAGGCAATGACTGAGACGAGTCGCACTGTTGTCCAAAGTGCGCTCCTTCAGATGCGCCACAATGTCCTTGTTGCAGGCCATCTCGTGAGAGGACGGCACAATACTGTTAATGAACTGTAAAACGAGAACATAGATAATAGTGTAAGAACCAGGGCGGTTTAATTGTCCTTTAATTGGACCTCCCACCATCCCTAAACGGAACGAACAGCTCTCGGATTGGTCGCGCGTTCGGTCACGCCCCTCTCGGACCACGACCGTGGCAACAACGCCAGCTCTTTTTATGAATGAACAAATGAAGGGACGAAAGAAAAAAGTTTAACTTATTAAACTTAGTTGAGCTTAGCCCCTGAGAGCTATTATATATGAGAATATGGGTTTATCTATATAAGGTATGACCAGATGTTTTTCTGAAAAAAAGTTCTATTTTTCTTCAAAAGGCACACGCATGCACGCAAACACAACACAACACAAACTATGTACATGGTTAAATCGGGATCCCAGTAAGTGTTCAAACGGGACCGGCGGCATCAGAGGTCTCTCTGTCCCAGGTCCTCTTCCTCGCAAGCCATTGCTCCCCAGACGTGCATGAGTAGAGCGCACAAAAGTCCTCTCCCTTGAACTGATTGTGTCCAAAGTGTTTTGGCATGGGTTGGAGGCATAGCCTGCAAATTCAGACCTTGTGGGGCTTGTGCTTCTTTTTACCAAACCCTGCTGGCTCTCCCTTTTCCTCCCTTTTCATTTTCTTCTTGAGGTTCCAGGTGGTGGTTCTCGGATGGTTGTATGTCCAGCCCAAGGAGACCCTGTGCTCCTCCACCCACTTGCCCACTTTCCATTTTTGGACGTCTTCCAACTCGTAGACGAACGTTCCCATGAAGTACGTGTGTCCGTGTGCATAGGGCCTGGTTACAGTAGCAGCAGGGGGCCCCTGGCTTGCTCCACAGCTTCTGCTGCAGGCCGGACAGCACCTCCTCGTCCTGCTGCACCAACACACGCCTCCTCTACAGGGTGCAGCGGGTGGGTCCTGGGACTGGCTCTTCTTCCTCCTCCTGATTCACACCTCTTCCTTCCGCCCCTCTTTGCAAAAGGGCCTGAAAGAAATAAACTTGACATTTATTGAAGGAAAAAAATACAAAAGAAATGTAAAAATAACTGTAGTAAAGTTTAATAAGGCATTGTTACATGAACATTAGAAATAAAGGTTAATTCTAAATGCTTTGTTTACCGTACCTTCTTCTGAAAATTAGTGTCTTGTTCCCGGTCAAACTTGCATCTCTTTCTCTTCCCTTCTTTTGAAGAAAAATCATTATGCATATGCATGCTCTTCAGCATATGCATAATATGGATAATTTGCTTGGTGGAGCTGTGTCCTCCGCCACAGTGGGGCTGAGGGTGAGTTCCCCAGGTTGGCTTTCCTCAAACCGGAAGTGTGGTACAGAAGAAGAGTCTATGATCTGTAAGACAAAGGAAAATCATGTCCAATATAATATTTTTCATATATAAAAAAAATTCCCTTCTCACCCTTCCACGGGTGGTCTCATCCACTTTCCAAGCTCGGGTCCTCTACCAGAGGCCGCATTCGTGTCTTAACGTCTGTGGTCTGTATCTCTTCCTTTGGCCACATTGTTATTCCTGCAGGATATCTGATCACTGGCAGGGCGTAGCTGTTTATTGCCCGGGTCTTGTTCTTACCATTGAGCTGGCTCCTTAGGACTTGCCTTACTCTTTGGAGGTATTTGGCTGTTGCCACTTTCCTTGTTACCGCTTCAAGGTTGCCATTTGCCTGTGGTATCCCCAGGTACTTGTAACTGTCCCCAATGTCTGCTATTGTTCCTTCTGGGAGTGAGACCCCTTCTGTGTGGAATACCTTCCCTCTCTTTGTCACCATCCTGCTACACTTCTCCAGTCCGAATGACATCCCAATGTCTGTGCTGTAGATCCTGGTGGTGTGGATCAGTGAGTCGATGTCTAGCTCGCTCTTAGCGTACAGCTTGATGTCATCCATGTAGAGGAGGTGACTTATGGTTGCCTCATTTCTGAGTCGGTATCCATAGCCAGTCTTGTTGATTATTTGGCTGAGGGGGTTCAGACCTATGCAGAACAGCAGTGGGGACAGAGCGTCTCCTTGGTATATGCCACATTTGATGGAGACTTGTGCAAGTGGCTTCCCATTGGCTTCAAGGGTGGTCTTCCACAACCTCATCGAGTTTGCAATGAAGGCCCTTAGAGTTCTGTTGACATTGTACAGCTCCAGGCATTCAGTGTTCCATGTGTGTGGCATTGAGTCATAGGCTTTCTGGTACTCAATCCAGGCTGTGCACAGGTTGGTGTGTCGGTCTCTGCAGTCTTGGGCGACTGTTCTGTCAACCAGGAGTTGGTGTTTGGCTCCTCTGGTATCTTTGCCAATGCCCTTCTGTGCTTCTCTCATGTATTGATCCATATGCCCACTTATCTAAGCCGCAATGATGCCTGACATGAGCTTCCATTTTGTGGAGAGACAGGTTATTAGCCGATAGTTGGATGGGACTGCACCCTTTGAGGGATCCTTCAGGATCAGGATCGTTCGCCCTTCGGTGAGCCATTCAGGGTGAGTCCCATCCCTTAGCAGCTGGTTCATTTGTGCTGCTAGGCGCTCATGGAGTGCAGTGAGTTTCTTAAGCCAGTATGCGTGAATCCTGTCAGGGCCCGGTGCTGTCCAGTTTTTCATACCTGAGACTCTTTCTTGGATATCTGCCACTGTGATGGTAACTGGATTCTGTTCAGGGAGGTTGCTGTGGTCTTTCCTCAGTGCCATCAGCCACTGTGCATCGCTGTTGTGTGATGCCTCCTGATCCCATATACTTTTCCAGTACCTCTCAGTTTCCAGCCTTGGTGGGTCTGCTCTGCTGTTGAGAGTACACTTTCGCAGGTTGAGTTGCGAAGAGCCGGTTTATTCGTCTGGCTTCATTCTCATGTGTGTACCTCTTAAGGCGGCTGGCCAAGGCTTGGAGCCTTTGTTTGGCAGTTTCGAGTGCTTCAGGTATGGGCATCTGTCTGTACCTCTTGGGCACTGGTCTTTTCATTGCACCTCTCTGGGCCTCTGTCAGTTGGCTCACTTCACTCCGTGTTGCCTTGATTTTAGCCTCCAACCTTAGTTTCCATGGTGGGTATTGTTTCTCATGGCTCCCATGGTTGCTCTTATAGCCAAGCATCTCTAGGATCACTGCTGCTGAAGTGTATATCAGCTCATTGGTTTCAGTGATTGTTGTGGTAGGGATCACTCTCAATGCTGCATTCACATCTTTCAAGAGACCTTCAGATGGTACTTCACTTAGTCGTTGTAAGTGGCATCGGGGTTGCCTTGTGTTCATTCTCGCCTGATCTTATCTTTCAGGTCAGTCGCTGCCTCGTTCAGGGTGCTCGCCCTTGTTGGGGTTGTGTTCCCAATCTCTGATTGGGGAGTTAGTGTTAACTCCCCTCTGACCTGGCGTCCTGGCTCCCCCTTGCCGTAGCATTTGTGCTGTATCTCGTCAAGATTGACGATATATATATATATATATATATATATATATATATATATATATATATATATATATATATATATATATATATATATATATATCATTCATTTCATTTTCTATACCCGCTTATTCCTCATTAGGGTCGCAGGGGTCTGCTGGAGCCTATCCCAGCGCATTATGGCGAGAGGCAGGGATACACCCCAGATGGTCGCCAGCCAATCGTGGGGCACACACACCATTCACTCACACATTCACACCTACGGGCAATTTAGAGTTGCCAATTAACCTGAGCATGTTTTTGGACTGTGGGAGGAAGCCGGAGTACCCGGTGAAAACCCACGCAGACACGGGGAGAACATGCAAACTCCACACAGAAAGGTCCCAGACCCAGGACCAAGTAGGTCTTGAACCTGTGACCTTCTTGCTGTGAGGCAACAGCGCTACCCACTGCTCCACCACCTATATATATATATATATATATGTATATATATATATATATATATATATATATATTTTTTTTTAATTATTACTGTTTTTTAATTAATTTATACTCCTGAGTAGCTTACCAGTTGCGGCCTCTAAGCCAAACAAGACTCTGTAGTGAATACAGTTTAAATCAAGCAGCACATCTATTAAATAACCAGTTTGACTCACAGCTTAAATCCTTGGTCCGCAAAGAACAAGCAGAACTGGAGCACAACTCATTGAAGTGCAGCAGCCCAGGAACAATACTGGTGAACATACTCAGGCAGCAGCTTTAAACCTGAGCAGCCAGGTAGCAACCATTAGTCCTGATTAGCCCCACCGTCTGATCCTGTTGCTCTGAAGCAGGGCTGCCCAATCCTGCTCCTCGAGAGCTGCCATCCTACATGTTTTAGGAATCTCCAACACACCTGATTCCAATTATTATCAAGCCCTTGGAAGGCTTCAGCTATTTCATTGTGAGTTATGTGATGTCACGAGAGGCCGGGTCCTGGAGGGGCGCTACATCCCCTTGAGATGGCTACAGCAGTATCCTGGCATGGCTCCATCTACTGGTGGAGCCAGGAACTTGCCAGGAACTTCAACCGGCACTCCAATCTACTGAACACTGATTGCCTAATGAGACACACCTGTGGCCAATCTCCTGCAGTGGAACTGCAGGGCTTTTTAGGACACCAGAGCTCTCAGTAGAGTGTGGCGAGTAGGAGAGAGGCTGCAGACTCTGATCTGGGTGAATCATATGTGGTGAAGAACCTGCTAAAGAGAAGACTCCTTTGGTTGGATTATTTATTCTTTGGTGTTGGACCATTTTGTTTGCTGTGCTGTGTGGAGGTACTGTGGGGGTGAAGACCCAGGAAATGAACTAAAAAAGAAAAGGACAATTGTTTATGTTGTGAACTTTATTTGGAAGGAAGACTTTTGAGTTTGATTAGAGACTTTTTTTGTGATTATAAACTGATGAAGAAAAGGAATCCTTAAATGAAATGCCTTTTCTGTTAAACCCTTTTTGACCAGTAAAAGAAACTGCTTTTTAAATCTTTGTCTCTGTGCACTTCTTGGACTGCCCTGCTGAACGTGGATTGCCTCTCATGACATCACAGGTGATGAATAGAATCAGGTGTGTTGGAGTAGGGAGATTCACATGTAGGATTGGAGATCTAGAGGAGCAGGATTGGGCAGCCCTGCTCTGGAGTCATCACCCTTGATTACAAACAAGTCTTTCACCTGCTCTCTTGTGTCTGAGATTGGTTCTGTTTCTTGCTTCCTTCTCTATTGGATTTGATTCATCCTGCTGGTTTTAATGATTTTTATTATCTGTGTGTGTTGGTTCTTATTTTACTCACTGACCTATTTGTTCATGTCATTATTTATTTGTAATATTGTGGGGTTTTGTATGTTTTAATTATCCTGCATTTATTTAATTGTTCTCTGGTGAAACATGGATTTTATAACCTTACTACAAAGATACAGGGGTGTTGTCTTTTCAGTTGCTGCTCCATAGCCCTAGGGGTCACTGTGGGCCATGGTTGACTGTATGCAGTTTTGCAGTAAAGCAGTATGTGAAACTCTGGATTGTGTCTGCCATTTTCATCTATCTATAAAAAAGGAGCGTTTGCATGTCCATGTTCCTATGTGTTTGTCAGATCAACCTCAGGTTTCAGATATACTTACGCATTGCACGATGGTGTACATTCTATTTTGTGGAACAGTAAATATAAAGATTGTATTTTGTTCATAGTCAGAACAACTTACAAATATCTTCCTATTAATATGGAAAAAATAAAAGACAATCTTTATGACAAATATTACCTTTTCTGGTGGTGTCGTCCTTTTGATTTCATATGGTTCAGAAGCAGATTGTTGAACATCGTGTAACTATTAAATTTCAGATTGGTTACTAAATGATTCTCAATGGAAACATAAATAAAAGAGTTAATGTTTGTTTACTGTGGCATAATCAGCCCGCCTTTCGGGACATGTCCCATAGTTGACCGAATATAATCATCTTTGTTCTGCTCAGAGGTTCAGTTTGAGAACTTCACATACATGACAGCCAACATGTATGAAAAGGTGTGTGTATGTTTTCATCATTTCTCAATTTGTTTCTCTGAAATTGAGAAAGCGACTAAACAGCGCCCCCGCGGGCCGGTGGCTGCTGAAGGTACTGCAGGAACTGCTCCGCAGTACCTACAGCGGCCACCGGAGGGTATCTTCAGCAGAGAGTGCCTGCTTACAAGCAAATAAATTAGTTCTGGTTTACTTAGGTACTACTTCCAACATGGAACAGATTGCACCGTATACTAAGTAAATGGATGCAGTAGCAAACATTTGAGTTTCATGATACACTTTTTTCTCTTTAAATATTTAAGGCCCAGGCCTATTTTAAATACATAAAATAAATATTATATATTATAATATGAAACATCTCTACAACCACAAAGGTTAAGAAACTGAACCGGGAATTAAAGTAAAATGACATGTGAGATAAAGCTTCAAACTGAACCAAATCAGGAAAAACGTAAAGTAAGTAAAGTTACCTGCAATGTAAAGTTAAACGATTAATGAGATAAGAGTTCAAAGATCAATTAGAAAACCATAAAATCCTAGAAATCACATTGAGGATCATTCCAGAACATGGAGACTACATTCTGTAATATGTCTAAGAAGGAGATTATAAAGGAGCCAATTAAATAATCACACAAACAAAAAAAAAAGTATTTTCTTATTGTATTCAATGATGTGGACGCACACATAAATACATCAAATAAAATACATCAAAGAAAACATTTTCCAATTGCTTCAGTTAATAGTGCATCAGTTAATATATTCACATAGACAACATGCATTATATTACATATGATGTTCATGTGCTCACCATGGAGTCAACATCAATTAAACATGTATTCAACATCAATTAAAGTTCAATAAAGAAAAGATTTTTAAATTGCCTCAGTTAATATTGCATCGGTATATATATATATATATATATATATATATATATATATATATATATATTCATACTTGTGGTAATCTTTCGCTGAAGGACAGAACAACGTGTCAGAGAGGCAGCTTCAAAAGTTGCTGGATTCTGTCAGTGATGTTCTTACTGCCCACGCTCCTCTTCAGACCATCTCCAGCAGGAAAACAAGAGGCTGTGGACATCACACAACTTGGAAATCACGACAATCTGTCTTATTTGTCACAATGTACCACCCTCTGGGCCCATATTCTGATTTGTTTATCTGAATTCTCAGAATATATCTTGAGTCTCGTTCTCAGATAGAAAAAATAGTCATGGTCGGTGATTTTAATATCCATGTTGATATTAAAACATGGATACATGCCTTCCTCTCTTTACTGGAGTCAATTGGAGTAAATGTGCCCACCCGTGCTTTAACCACACACTTGACCTCATCCTGACGTACGACATCGAGGTTGAACACTTATCTGTCTCCCCACAGAATTCCCTCCTTTCATTCATCATATCAGACCATTATCTAATAACTTTTGAATTCCTCCTATTAATTTACCTACCACCTGAAAAAAATATTCACTAGATGTTAAGTTCTATATCTAAAATCAAGGAAGTGATTCCCTCAGCAATTCACTGCCTTGCCTCACCGCAGCTGTGGATTTATATGCTGTTGCAGGTCCATCTAAAACAGATCAACTTGTTCGGTGCGGTAAGTTCATTGTGAATGAACCTTGACTCCATCGCTCCCCAAAAAAAGAAGTTAATTAAGCAAAAAACAGTTGCGCCCTGGTATAACTCTCTCACCCGTAAACTGAAGCTAACTTTTCGAAGACTCGAACGAATATGTTGCTCCAGCAAACTGGAAGAAGCTTTAAGCGCATGAAAAGAGAGTCTCAGAATGTACAGAAAGGCCCTACGCAATGCCAGAGCTACTTATCACTCCTCACTGATAGAAAAAACAAAAACAACCCAAAGTTCCTCTTCAGCACGTTAGCTTCACTGACTAAATGTAACTACACTATTGATCCACGTATTCCTACAACCCTCAGCAGTGATGACTTCATGGGCTTCTTTAACGACAAAATTCTGACAATCAGAGACAGAATTTATCACCTTGCCCCAATCTGCCCTCAAATGAAGTTATTGTAGAGAGAGATGAAATAGCTAATATTCACCTCAACACATTTACTTCAATCAACTTCACTAAACTAGCTTCACTGATGTCTTAATCTAAAACTTCAACCTGTCTTCTGGACCCTATTCCATCCAGATTGCTAAAAGACATTTTTCCCTTTGATTAGCCCTTCCTTCCTAGAAATACTCAACATGTCTTTATTATCTGGCTATGTACCACAGTCCTTTAAAGTAGCTGTAATTAAACCTCTCCTTAAAACCTGCCCGCGACTCAAGTATTTCATGTGTGACTTTTACACAACAATAACTTATATGAGGATTTCCAGTCAGGTTTTATCTAGTAAAGGGTTCAAATGACATTTTCAGAGCATCTGATAAAGGATTTATTTCCATCCTTGTTCTGTTAGACCTTTGCGCTGCATTTGACACCGTTGACCATCAAATCTTATTACAGAGACTAGAGCATCTTAGTGGTATAAATTGTCACTTCCATTGTATGATACACACCTGGTGACGATAAACTATACCTATCGATAAAGCCAAATAAAACCAACCAGCTAGCTAAACCTCAAGCTTGTCTTAAGGATATAAAATCCGGGATGACCTGCAATTTTCTGCTACTAAAGCCTCTAGCTCATTGGTTCTTAACCTCTTTGGAGGCACCTAACCCCACCAGTTTCATATGCTCATCCCCCGCACCCTCACCCTAACCCTAACCCTAACCCTAACGCTTTCAATGACTGTGCCCACAAACTGCAGACTAGAGTGAGGGGTGGACCTCTGCAGCGGAGGCTCCACCTAACCCCTGAGACCGACTCACTGAACCCCTAGGGTTCGAATAAACCCAGGTTAAAAACCACTGCTCTAGCTCCACTGTGAAAATCCTGGGAGTCATTTTAAACCAAGAAATGTCAGTCTCTACCCACATTAAACATATTTCTAGAACTGCCTTCATTCACCTACGCAACATAGCAAATGTCAGACACTTCCTGTCTCTAAAAGATGCAGAAGATTATCAATGCATTTGTTACTTCCAGGCTCGATGACTGCAATTCTTCTCTCCTGGTTCTACTAATAGAGGTTCTTAGCAAGAGTTCTAATGGATGATTAGTAGAATCAGGTGTTACTGCTTAGGTGTTACTCGGCCTGAAAATCACACCAGCATGAAAAACACCATTTCTCATACACAATGCAATATTTCCACATAAAACTCTTTAGCCTTTTAGTTTATGTTTAATCCTTCTTTTCAGGGAAAAATATCTAGTATTTTGTTCAATTAGTCCAATATTGAGTAGAATTATCTTGAATTATTTTTTATTCCATTGGCTGATAATTGTACTTTTTTCAAGTTTTTCAAAAAACTGTGAATAAAAATCCAAAATATCAGTTAAAACACCAAAATTAAAATTACAAATATGATATATAAAAGATATAAAATAAACATATAAAAAATAAAACACTACTAAATTGATCAAAATCCACCCAAAAACTTGAAATAAGCAAAACTGTCTGACATTATTTTAGTTCTTTGACAGAGCTGCCACCAAGTCCACATTGGCCGTGGTGGGCTTCTCCTCGGAGGCGTTCTGCTGCTCCTGGACATCCACGGCCTCCTCAGCTCCTTCTTCATCTGCAGCCAGTTAAGCTTAATTTAGTTAAGCGATAATTGCTAACACTGTATTTCTCCATTCTATTAGGTTATATTATGAAGCTCCAGACATATCTACAACCTTTGATAATGTCCAGAGATTACATTTCACATGTTGAAATATATTTATTAGGCTGACTATCCATATTATTTGAACACTGTCTCCCATTGATGAAACATATAATTCTCAAAGTTTCCCAAATGATTACATTTCAGTTTGGTCAGATTATTTATTTCAACATTATTTATTTTCAACCCTTTGACCTCTGATGTAACAAAATAAATCCAATCCAGTGCAGACGGGTGTGCAGGAGAAACAGAGTAGAACAGGAATGCTGAAGGCAGCAGAGACAAGGCCAGGTCGTTGGAGCAGGCAGTTACCGATGTAATGTGATGTTAGAAGTAATGTTGGATGTGTTTTGTTGATGTCAGAAATCAGGTTGTTTTGATCTGTGACATGAGAAGTCATGATGGGTGCATCCTGTGAGGTCAAAGGTCAAATTGGATGTGTTTTGGTACATCAGAAGTCAAGGGGAATGTGTTTGTGATGTCACGAATCAATTTGGATGTGATTTTGTAATGTCAGAAGTAATGTTGGATATATGTTGTGATGTCAAAGTGTGTCTCTTTTGTCAAAACATGATTTCAATAGTGGGATTACATACTTATCCCCCTGTAAGTACATTTGGATGTGAACAAATACTATTTGTGCAGCTCTCTTATAAAAGAAATAAAGTTTCTCTTCATACCTTAGAAATAGCCTGTTTCAATGTTATACTTGTGGCCCAGATTTATACACACACACACACACACACACACACACACACACACACACACACACACACACACACACACACACACACACACACGTATGTATGTAGGTTACAGTATATATATGAAAGTAAATAAAACAGGTTACTGTGAGAAGGTGATGACCCTGAGACTGGATAGCCGAGAGGGAATTTCCCCCGGACATGTTTGGGTGTGGGACAGGCGACGCGACGCGTGGGACTGCCTGTCTGGTCCACCTGGTGCGAGGTGGATTTGTTGCCTGCTGACGTAAGCATATGCTGCGGTTTTGTTTGTACCACCGAGAATAAATGTTTTTTGTGAGTTCATTTGCCTCATGTCTCCACTTCACCTGGTTGCCCTGATCCCTTTTGTTGGGAGGCCACATCGGTCGCCTCACAGTTACTCTTATGAAAATGTTAAATAATCTTCACCCTTTCTTTTCATGTTACTTATAGTGCTAAACAGTTTTAACTTATGTTCATGTTTCAGTATATGTTCTCAACTTAAATTAAAACAAAAAATCATCTATTTCTGCTCAAAAAGCGCCATCTGCTGGACATTTGAGGAAACTACAAGGAAAGCTGTATAGAGCAGTTCAGAGTTATAGTTGGAGTTATATATCCATCCATCCATTTTCTATCCCGCTTATTCCTTTTTCAGGGTCGCAGGGGTCTGCTGGAGCCTATCCCAGCGCATTTATGGCGAGAGGCAGGGATACACCCCAGATGGTCGCCAGCCAATCGTGGGGCACACACACCATTCACACACCATTCACTCACACACTCACACCTATGGGTAATTTAGAGTTTACCAATTAACCTGAGCATGTTTTGTATTGTGGGAGGAAACCGGAGTACCCGGTGAAAACCCACGCAGACACGGGGAGAACATGCAAACTCCACACAGAAAGGTCCCAGACCCAGGCCCAAGGCGGTCTTGAACCTGCGACCTTCTTGCTCTGTGAGGCAACAGTGCTACCCACTGCTCCACCATGTCGCCCGGAGTTATATATGAGTTATAGAAAATTATATTTATCAATAAAAACCTTTGGGAACAAATAAGTGTTTACAGCTGGTCACTGATGGTGCATGAGAAATCTGGTGTAGATAGGACAAAGCATAATGAACAAGTGAAGTTACCGGAGAAACAAGATGTAAGTTTTAAAAAGTAGAAAACATCTGTTCAATGTGGTATAAATTATTTTTTAGGAGTCAGGTATAACTGTATTTTGTAAATAAACTGTTTTTTTCATTAGTTGTATGAGCAGCAAAGAAGCATACTCTACTGATATTTCAGACCTCATATCTCTGTTGACTTAAAATCTCTCAACACACCAACATTATTATGGCCTCTCCTGTTAATTCACAAGTTGAAGGGGCAAACAGTTTATATAAATGTAGTCATCATAATGTTAGTTTATGTGTGTAGTTCTTGTGTTTAGTCAGAAATTCAGCTGGGACAAGCTTTTTCTTCATGTTATTTACATTTCGTCTTGAACACATTCTTGCAGCCTGAAAAGCATTGATCATGCACATAGGCATGATTTTGTGACAAAGACACCCACCATGACTTATGACATCATAAAACACATCCTCTGACCTCAAAGATACACCTGACTCAACTTTTGACATCAGAAAACAGATCCAACATGATTTCTGACATCACAAAACACACTCACCATGACCTGATGAAATAAAACACATCCAATATGACCTCTGACCTCAAAGACACACTCAGCTTGTCTTCTGACATAACAAACACTCTAGACATGACTTCTGACATTACAAAACACTTTCACCATGACTTCTAATGTGACAGAACATATCCAATACCATACACTTTGCTCCTCCGCCTGCTATTCTGCCTCCTCACTTTGCTCCTCAGTGTGTTTCTCCTCTTGCTTCTCCTGTTTCTCCTCCTCTTTTCCCTGTGCTTTCTGACCTGGATTCGGCTCCTCCTCTAGACTCAACTCATGACCATTTCATTGACTATTTCCTGGCTTTACCTGACTCTTTCTGCAATCACTCTGATCATCACATTCTCGACTACTTTCTTGACAAGATCTCTGACCCACTTCTTGAGGAAATCCTTCATGGTTTCTCTGACACTTTCCTGACAACCTTCCAGCCCTTTTCTCTCCTCCTTCTGCTCCTCTTCTTCTACTCCTGGGCCTTCTTCTTCTTCTTCCACAGATTCTTCTCTTCCAAGCTGCATATACACAAATAGACAAAATTGTTGGTACCCCTCAGTTAAAGAAGGAAAAACCCACAATTCTGTTTTTCAGTGTTTTTGGCTGTGTGTTTTGGATCGTGTTCCTGTTGGGAGACCCATGACCTGCGACTGAGACCAAGCTTTCTGACACTAGGCAGCACATTTCTCTCCAGAATGCCTTGATAGTCTTCAGATTTTATTTTACCGTGCACACATGTGTAGCTGTTTTAAAATGCTTTTCTGTTTTTAACACTAACTCCTAAACAATTAATGTTATCGACCTAAATGTATCGATCAGGGTTATTAATTTCAATGTTTCCCATAAAAACAGAATGTTACACTCTGATCTATCTACCCCAAATTTGTCATCCTTTATCAGAATACCACTCTGAACACTTTTATATAATATTGAGCCAGTCATCCCGCCCTCTCCTGACACAGGAAGCAACATGTGAGACTCTTCAATGCTGCTCACATCTTTAATTGTAAAATAATTATTGTCAGTGTAGTTCAGAGTTTGTGTCTTACACAGGAAGAAGGGGGCAGAGTAAATACAGTTATATGTAGGCATTTAAAGTACATATATTATGAACTGGAATATAATATGTCACATGCCTGAAACAAAGGTAGAATTAGAGATACAATATTTTAATATATTACATGCTCAGGTCAAATCAATGTGGTTAAAAGTGACTGAAATTATCAGTCATGTGGAAACCAATTTGGATTTAGGAACTGTATCAAAGTACATGTACTTGACATACAAAGAAATTGAAATTGCGTTTCTCACTATACAAAGCGTTTTACATGTACAACAACATTAAAGTGCAGGTGCGCAAGGCTGTATTTTCAACCAGTGGTGGCCATGTTGGTACTAAATTACAGGAGAAAGTTTCTCTGCCAGGAGGAGAGTCTCTGACCTACAGAGAACACAGAGACACTGAACTAGACCAGGACCAGAAAGTAAACCCAGCACACAGAGGCTGAGTGAATGTTCCTCCAAGACTGATCATTCTGTCCAAACACAGATTCATCACTGTTTCATTTTATTTCAAAGTCATCAGGAAATCAAATCTGTATTTCTACATATAGACTCTGATTTAAAGGCATCAACTTGTCATTTTGAGCATCTGCTGCTGGATGAGGATCTTGAGTAAAAGATGAAATTGTGTTTAACAGAACTAATATGTCAACAACAGCCTCCTGCTTCACTCTTGCTGTAAAATCGTCAGAACAAATTAACGTCTTGATCACTAACAACAAATATCAACTTTTTTAATATTGAGTAGTAAATCCAGACTTTAAAGATATGATAATGTAGATGTAATGCAGGCATTCAGGAAGCAGCTCTGTTATACAAACTCTACTACAACCAGTCAGATCATTTATTCAGCTTACAGATTATTTTTTGACCTGTAGAGGAAACACAATTAATAAGAGAGAAGTTTACATCATGACTTCAGATTTTACATATCAACAAATGAGGAATGTTCTTACAAAGTATGTAAAGTTAAATATGAAGTAGGCCTACTTATAAAAGTTGTTTAAGTAAATAGCTATGGTGAAATTTGATTTAGACTATTCAGATGAATTTTTCTGAAACTAATTCTCATGTTAGGTTTCATTAGATAATGTAACTCTACTTACTTTTTCCTTTATTGCAAGAGCTAAAATATAACGACAGAATTTTATAAAAGTTCACAGGTTCAGCAGAATTCTTTAAAATTAGTCAAATTCTAGAAGTCTTCTCATATATACTCTTGTTTTCCATTTTATGGATCACTGGACTATTATACTATAGATAATAGTATATTATTACTATAATATTTATGTTGATCTCAAAGAAAATATCTGGGAAGTCCAGCCGTTGGTAGTGACGTCATGTTTACTTCAAAACAAACGGTTGTTATCAATAATAAGATCAATGTTTACCTGATAAATGAATTTCACCTGTCAGCTGCTGTTAATGCAAACTGATGAACTACACCAAACAATAGTTTATTTAAATAAATATATATGTATTTATTCATTCATAAAACCATTTATTTAACTAATTTTCTTTAAAATGTTTTCTTAATGCTTTAATGTGAGAGATATGAGATGTGACTCAAAAACATGTTTCTATTCTGATAAACATAATAATAAATGTAAAGACCATTAAAAAAGACTCAATATCTCCCCTCTAAGATGTGGTGAAGGACACAATGTTTCACCTGTCAGCTGCTGGTTATGGTTTAATGTCTCCATCTGGTGGACGGATACATACATCTATACATAGTAAACAATATAATTATATGTATTTGTCTAAACTATAGTTTACAGAATGAATACATTTAGCCTGTCATCTGTTGTTAATGGCCAAATCTGCCATCTAGTGGACAATTGGAGAAACTACAACCAGACTAATTTATTCTGGTTGTATTATTATTATTATTATTATTATTAAACATACTATGCCACATATGATCTCCACCAAAAGCATTTGAAGCAAAAAAAAAGAAACCCTTTTTAATTTAATGATTTTAGATAAATTGATCATTTCATTTCCTTTCATTGTACAGATAAAACTATGAATTTGTTAATAAATTAACACATTGTTTTTGTGTGAATGTTTATTAGTGTTCACACAATTTCTTCTCACCCTTATTAATTGTCCCTGTTATTACATATTTTCTCATTTCAAATGAGCTGGTTAAATGTCGCCACCTGGTGGACAAATTGATAAACTACAAGCAGAACTGTACAGGGAAACTGTTACACTAATCAAATTATTTAACGTGTTATTTCTCTCAACTACTTTTCAAATATATTTATTTATTCAGAAAATATCTATTTAATAAACAGTCATGTTATTAAAAATAATTTGATTTGAAGAGAGAAGAGGAAAACATGATTTTAGAATTGAATTTGAATTGGATTAAGCATCCCATTTTCCCACATAAAAATAATGAATATTTTGTTTAATAGTCTTCACACATTTATTTCATTTTACTTATTTTCCCAAACAGGTTATAATATACATCATACATCAGAAAGGAATTGGAAGGAAGTGTATTATTTTATTCTAGCATGTTTGTAATCAGAGGGATATAATTTAGGAATTTACTCCACGTATAAAAGCTGGAATTAGTGAGGAAAATCTATTTCTGTCTAAAGGGTTTATATAAAAATAATATATACAGCAAACATTATATATTCAGCTACTGTCAAATACAACACAGAAAAGCTGCAAGCAGAGAATGTTTTTCATGTCTAATTAGTTGTTTAGTTGTCCTTCAGTTCTCATTATGGCCTGGAGAGGGCGCCAGCAAAAATGTAAAGAAATATTACTAGTAAATATTATTAGTTTTATTTCTGATTCCTTTTTTCTCCTGAAGGCAGTGACAGACATTACTATTCTCTTTACTCTATTGTACTTTAGTAGAAACTTGATGATAAATTATAAATCTTGTATGTCAGTAATCTGTAGTTATGTACTAGCCTGGGTATACCCATTCCTTATTGATGCAAATTTACCTTGCTATTAAATTTAATATGTAATTGAATATCTTATGGATTATAACTTTATCTATACCATTATAGATCATATATAATATAGTATAGATCATACTATATTATATATTATTAAATTGAATATCAATTGACATAAGGTCTGATGTTAGCCAGGGTAGCGTATTTTCACGACCATAAGGTGCACCGTACTAAAAGGCTAAGTCTCAGTTCTGTGTGTCATTACTGTATTTAACACACACATAAGGCACCTAACTAAAGGGCACAGGTTTAATATACATAACTAGATATATATAATATAAACAAATATATATATCCAAAAATAGAGAGGGAGAAAAACTGAGTTTGGTTTTGCTTTATTTAAGAATTGATTACAAAGTACTACCATTTTTCAATCATCGTGGGCATGGTAAAACACAGTAGTTGTGAGCGAGGCAGCTTGACCAGCATAGGTTTTACAAAGCAGTCTGTCTTGTGACCAGAGTTCTGTGGCACTGTTGTGCCTCTTGAAAGGTTTCAATGGACTGCCTGTTAGAATGATGTGTATAAGATTATCCCATGTTTTACTTATTTCTACTCTTTTCTTTCTTTGTTCTGTAAGTGGGTGCGTGTGTGTCCTTTTCTGAGTTAGCTTCTAGGTGGACAATTGAGATGTTGCAGCTGTGAACTGATTTACCAGACTCCTGTCGTAATGACAGGAAAGTTGTAAAACTGTTTTAAGATAATTTCTAACTTGGGAAAGTAGCTGACATATTTACACTCTAGATAAGACCATGTGTTAGTTAGGTATGTACGATAGTTTAGGTTGTTGCTAAATTTTCCCCCCTCCCCTTAGAAGCAACAACCATTTGTCATTAGGGAATCCCTTAATAAACGGCAGGAGGGCAGGAGATAGAATCAGAGTAGGTAGGAGAATTGTAACTGTGCATATCTCCATCTGCTCTCCTAAGACAACAGAAACTTAATTCTGTTGTCTTCTCTCCTCTTTGTGTTTGTGTATTTAATATGTTAGGTTGTTTAAACCTGACACTGCCCTTTGGACTCTTCTGATATATCTCTCCAGTCTTGAATATTTGGGATGTTAAATTCATCAGCACAGACCAGCCCACTTCTTGTAAAAAGTACAACACGGAACAAAGTGAGACCCCTTTGGTACTCCCATTTATGACATGCTCCAGCTGTTTTAACTCATGTCTTTTGGCCTTGTCAGTCATCAAACCCCAACTTAATATTTAAAATGATGTGGCCCTATTGTGACTATTGTAAGATTTCAATGGAAAATCTATTTGTCTGTTATCACATTTGTGTGCAGTCTTGAATCTTTAGGATGTTAAATTCATTAGCACAGGTCAGCCCACTTCGTGTAAAAAAGTTAAAACACAGAACAAATTGATCTTTGTTAATTTTGTTGTTAAATCCCCTTTTTTTGTCAAGTGATTAGAAAGTTCTCCAATTTGATGGAAAGAGACCTTGTCCCTTTGAGGTTGTTTTGGCAGAGTGGTTAAGGCGATGGACTTCAAATCCATTGGGGTCTCCCCGTGTAGGGTCGAGTCCTACCGACAACAGTACACTATTATCAACTGTGCTAAGTGCATTTTGACCTTATCAGTCATAAAATCCCAACTCAATTTTTAAAATGATGCAAATTAGCTCATTTGTAGGGTGATGGTGGTATAGTGGTGAGCATAGCTGCCTTCCAAGCAGCTGGCCCGGGTTCGATTCCCGGCCCTCGCAGTTGTGGGTGAGGCAGCCGGACCAGCGTAGGAGTGATCCCCTGGAAGGTCTTGTATCTTTGGCAGTTGTGATTGAGGCAGCTTGACCAACCTACGCTGCTCATACAGACCAGACTGACTTGTGACCAGAGTTCTGTGGCACTGTTGTGACTCTTGAAAGGTTTTAATGGACTGCCCTTTGGACTCTTCTGATATATCTCTCCAGTCTTGAATATTTGGGATGTTAAATTCATCAGCACAGACCAGCCCACTTCTTGTAAAAAGTACAACACGGAACAAAGTGAGACCCCTTTGGTACTCCCACTTATGACGTTCTCCAGCTGTTTTAACTCATGTCTT
The DNA here is from genome assembly GCA_036785175.1 of Eupleurogrammus muticus. Taxonomy (NCBI): domain Eukaryota; kingdom Metazoa; phylum Chordata; class Actinopteri; order Scombriformes; family Trichiuridae; genus Eupleurogrammus; species Eupleurogrammus muticus. The sequence continues at coordinate 261,844 of JAYKQN010000062.1, read as the reverse complement.
TTGGCCTTGTCAGTCATCAAACCCCAACTTAATATTTAAAATGATGTGGCCCTTTTGTGACTATTGTAAGATTTCAATGGAAAATCTATTTGTCTGTTATCACATTTGTGTGCAGTCTTGAATCTTTAGGATGTTAAATTCATTAGCACAGGCCAGCCCACTTCGTGTAAAAAAGTTAAAACACAGAACAAATTGATCTTTGTTAATTTTGTTGTTAAATCCCCTTTTTTTGTCAAGTGATTAGAAAGTTCTCCAATTTGATGGAAAGAGACCTTGTCCCTTTGAGGTTGTTTTGGCAGAGTGGTTAAGGCGATGGACTTCAAATCCATTGGGGTCTCCCCGCGTAGGGTCGAGTCCTACCGACAACAGTACACTATTATCAACTGTGCTTAGTGCATTTTGACCTTATCAGTCATAAAATCCCAACTCAATTTTTAAAATGATGCAAATTAGCTCATTTGTAGGGCGATGGTGGTATAGTGGTGAGCATAGCTGCCTTCCAAGCAGTTGGCCCGGGTTCGATTCCCCGGCCATCGCAGTTGTGGGTGAGGCAGCCGGACCAGCGTAGGAGTGACCCCCTGGATGGTCTTGTAGCTTTGGCAGTTGTGATTGAGGCAGCTTGACCAACCTACGCTGCTCATACAGACCAGACTGACTTGTGACCAGAGTTCTGTGGCACTGTTGTGACTCTTGAAAGGTTTTAATGGACTGCCCTTTGGACTCTTCTGATATATCTCTCCAGTCTTGAATATTTGGGATGTTAAATTCATCAGCACAGACCAGCCCACTTCTTGTAAAAAGTACAACACGGAACAAAGTGAGACCCCTTTGGTACTCCCACTTATGACGTTCTCCAGCTGTTTTAACTCATGTCTTTTGGCCTTGTCAGTCATCAAACCCCAACATAATATTTAAAATGATGTGGCCCTTTTGTGACTATTGTAGGATTTCAATGGAAAATCTATTTGTCTGTTATCACATTTGTGTGCAGTCTTGAATCTTTAGGATGTTAAATTCATTAGCACAGGTCAGCCCACTTCGTGTAAAAAAGTTAAAACACAGAACAAATTGATCTTTGTTAATTTTGTTGTTAAATCCCCTTTTTTTGTCAAGTGATTAGAAAGCTCTCCAATTTGATGGAAAGAGACCTTCACCCTGTGAGGTTGTTGTGGCCGAGTGGTTAAGGCGATGGACTTGAAATCCATTGGGGTCTCCCCGCGTAGGGTCGAGTCCTACCGACAACGGCACACTCTTATCAACTGTGCTAAGTGTATTGTGACCTTATCAGTCCTGAAATCCCAACTCAATTTTAAAATGATGCAAATTAGCCCATTTGTAGGGCGATGGTGGTATAGTGGTGAGCATAGCTGCCTTCCAAGCACTTGGCCCGGGTTCGATTCCCAGCCATCGCAGTTGTGGTTGAGGCAGCCGGACCAGCGTAGGAGTGATCCCCTGGAAGGTCTTGTAGCTTTGGCAGTTGTGATTGAGGCAGCTTGACCAACCTATGCTGCTCATACAGACCAGACTGACTTGTGACCAGAGTTCTGTGGCACTGTTGTGACTCTTGAAAGGTTTCAATGGACTGCCCTTTGGACTCTTCTGATATATCTCTCCAGTCTTGAATATTTGGGATGTTAAATTCATCAGCACAGACCAGCCCACTTCTTGTAAAAAGTACAACACGGAACAAATTCAATTCAATTTATTTGTATAGCCCAGAATCACAAATCAGATTTGCCCCAAAGGGCTTTACATTGTGTACAAAAGCAACACAACATCCCCTGTCCTTAGACCCTCACATCGTACAAGGTAAAACTCCCTAAAAAACCCCTTTAACAGGGAGAAAAAACGGAAGAACCCTCAGGAAGAGTAACAGAGGAGGAATCCCTCTTCCAGGACGGACAGGCGTGCAGTAGATGATGTGTGCAGGTGGAGAGCATTACAGAGAAATTTGAATATTACAAACAAACAGAAATGTAATGAATGTTGGTAGAAGTGGAGTATGAGGAGCAGGATCCATCACAGCTTTCAGGTTTCACCAGGACAGCATCAGACCCTCCAACATCCGTAGATCCCTCAGTGGCTGCACTGCAGCATGCTCTGTGAAAGAGAAAACACAGGGCAGGACTCCGGAACCACAGCAGATTTAAAAGTACAGTAGTGGTATAACAGTACCACAGATAGAAGAAGAAAAAGAAGCCCAGGGCATCTCATGAGGACCCGGCAGACTATCCTATCGCAGCATAACTATAACTAGGCCTGCCAGGGCCGGCCCTAACTATATGCTTCATCGAACAGGAAAGTTTTTAACCTATTCTTAAATATAGGAAGGGTGTCTGCCCCCCGGACTGAGACTGGAAGACGATTCCACAGGAGAGGAGCCTGGAAGTTGAAGGCTCTACCTCCGGTTTTAGTTTTAGAAATTCTGGGAACCTCCAATAAGCCTGCATATTGGGAGTGTAATGTTCGGTATGGGACTAAGAGATCCCTAAGGTAGGATGGTGCCTGATCGTTGAGTGCTTTATAGGTGAGGAGCAGGATTTTGAATTCTATACGAGATTTTACAGGAAGCCAGTGTAGAGCGGCTAATACAGGTGAGATATGCTCTCTTCTTCTAGTGCCAGTTAATAAACGAGCAGCTGCATTCTGGATCAGCTGGAGAGTCCTTAGAGACTTTTTGGTGCAACCCGACAGTAAAGAGTTGCAGTAGTCCAGCCTGGAAGTAATAAATGCATGGATAAGTTTTTCTGCATCTTTCAGAGACAGGAAGTGTCTGACCTTTGCTATGTTGCGTAGGTGAATAAAGGCAGTCCTAGAAATATGTTTAATGTGGGCAGAGAATGACAAGTCTTGGTCCAAGATGACTCCCAGGTTTTTCACCGTGGAGCTAGAGGCCAGGGAGATGTCATCCAGGATACCTATATCACTGGATATTGAGTTCCTCAGGATTTCAGACCCGAATACAATAATTTCATTTTTTTCTGAATTCAGTAAAAGGAAATTGCAGGTCATCCAGGATTTTATATCCTTAAGACAGGCTTGAAGTTTAGCTAGCTGATTGGTTTCATTTGGCTTAGTATCGTCAGCATAACAGTGGAAATTAATACAGTGTTTTCTAATGATTTTACCCAATGGGAGCATATAGATAGTGAAAAGTATTGGTCCAAGCATAGAACCTTGTAGAAACCCCATGATTATCTTTGGTATGGATAGAAGAAACATTATTGATATGGACAAATTGGGAACGATCTGAAAGATAGGACTTAAACCAATTTAGTGCAGTCCCTTTTAGACCAATAAGATGCTCTAGTCTCTGTAACAAGATTTGATGGTCGACTGTGTCAAATGCAGCGCTAAGATCTAACAGAACAAGGATGGAAATGAATCCTTTATCAGACGCATTGAGAATATCATTTGAAACCTTAACTAAAGCTGTCTCTGTGCTGTGATGCATTCTAAAACCTGACTGGAAATCCTCATATAAGTTATTGTTGTGTAAAAAGTCACACAGCTGTTTAGCAACTGCTTTTTCCAGAATTTTAGAGAGGAAGGGAAGATTAGAAATGGGTCTATAATTGGCTAAAATACTTGAGTCGAGGGCAGGTTTTTTAAGGAGAGGTTTAATTACAGCTACTTTAAAGGACTGTGGTACATAGCCAGATAATAAAGACATATTAAATATTTCTAGTAAGGAAGGGCTAATCAAAGGAAAAATGTCTTTTAGCAATCCGGATGGAATAGGGTCCAGAAGACAGGTTGAAGTTTTAGATGACGACATCAGTGAAGCTAGTTCAGCGAAGTTGATTGAAGTAAATGTGTCGAGGTGAATATTAGCTATTTCATCTGTCTCTACACTAACAGCATATGAGGGCAGATTAGAGCCAGTGGATGGAACAAGGTGATAAATTCTGTCTCTAATTGTCAGAATTTTGTTGTTAAAGAAGTCCATGAAGTCATCACTGCTGAGGGTTGTAGGAATACGTGGATCAATAGTGTAGTTACATTTAGTCAATGAAGCTAACGTGCTGAAGAGGAACCTTGGATTGTTTTTGTTTTTTTCTATCAGTGAGGAGTAATAAGCAGCTCTGGCATTGCGTAGGGCCTTTCTGTACATTCTGAGACTCGCTTTCCATGCGTGTAAAGCCTCTTCCAGTTTGCTGGAGCGCCATATTCGTTCATGCCTCCAAGAGGTTAACTTTAGTGTACGGGTGAGAGAGTTATACCAGGGTGCGACTCTTTGTTGTTTAATTAACTTCTTTTTTTGGGGAGCAATGGAGTCAAGGGTCGTTCGCAGTGAACTTGCAGCGCTCTCAACAAGTTGATCTATTTTAGATGGACCTGCAACAGCATATAAATCTATAGTTGTGGTGAGGCAAGGCAGCGAATTAAATACTGAGGGAATCACCTTCTTGTATTTAGATATAGAACTGTCAGTTAGGTATCGAGTGAGTAGGCTTTTTTCAGGTGGTGAGTAGTTTAATAACAGGAATTCAAAAGTTCTTAGATAATGATCTGATAGGAGGGGATTCTGTGGGTAGACAGATAAGTGTTCAACCTCAATGCCGTATGTCAGGACGAGGTCAAAGGTGTGGTTAAAGCAATGGGTGGGCACATTTACTCTCTGAGAAAAGCCGATTGACTCTAGTAAAGAGAGGAAGGCAGAGCCAAGGCTATCACCATCAACATCGACATGAATATTAAAGTCACCTGCCATGATTATCTTATCTGTCCTGAGTACTAGACTTGAGAGATACTCTGAGAATTCTGATAAAAATTCTGAATATGGGCCTGGAGGGCGGTACACAGTGATAAATATGACTGGTTGTAGTGATTTCCAAGTTGGGTGGGAGAGACTAAGCACAAGGCTCTCAAATGATGTGTAGCTACATTTCGGTTCAGGGTTGATTAGTAAACTGGAGTTGAAAATGGCTGCAACTCCACCACCTCGGCCGCTGTCACGAGGAATATGAGTGTTAATATGACTGGGAGGAGTGGATTCATTCAGGCTGACATATTCATCAGGATGCAGCCAGGTTTCAGTAAGACAGAGCAAGTCAATATTATAATCTGATATTATATCATTTATTAACAAAGCTTTGGATGACAGAGATCTAATGTTTAAAAGTCCACATTTCACTCTCCAGTCCTGTTGCTTTATGGCTGAAGTAGTGCTAATATTAATTAAGTTGCTGTGGGTGACTCGTCTTCTATTGTTGGATGTAAAGGAGGTTAATTTGGCCGAGTGGTTAAGGCGATGGACTTGAAATCCATTGGGGTCTCCCCGCGTAGGTTCGAGTCCTACCGACAACGGCACACTCTTATCAACTGTGCTAAGTGTATTTTGACCTTATCAGTCCTGAAATCCCAACTCAATTTTTAAAATGATGCAAATTAGATCATTTGTAGGGCGATGGTGGTATAGTGGTGAGCATAGCTGCCTTCCAAGCAGTTGGCCCGGGTTCGATTCCCGGCCATCGCAGTTGTGGGTGAGGCAGCCGGACCAGCGTAGGAGTGACCCCCTGGATGGTCTTGTACCTTTGGCAGTTGTGATTTAGGCAGCTTGACCACCCTACGCTGCTCATACAGTCCAGAGTTCTGTGGCACTGTTGTGACTCTTGAAAGCTTTCAATGGACTCCCCTTTGGACTCTTCTGATATATCTCTCCAGTCTTGAATCTTTGGGATGTAAAATTTATCAGCACAGACCAGCCCACTTCTTGTAAAAAGTACAACACGGAACAAAGTTAGAAACCTTTGGTACTCCCACTTAAGACGTTCTCCAGCTGTTTTAACTCATGTCTTTTGGCCTTGTCAGTCATCAAATCCTAACTTAATGTTTTAAATGATGTGGCCCTATTGTGACTATTGTAAGATTTCAATGGAAAATCTATTTGTCTGTTGTCACATTTGTGTGCAGTCTTGGATCTTTAGGATGTTAAATTCATCAGCACAGGCCAGCCCACTTCTTGTAAAAAGTTAAAACACAGAACAAATTGAGCTTTGTTAATTTTGTTGCTAAATCCCCTTTTTTTGTCAAGTGATTAGAAAGTTCTCCAATTTGATGGAAAGAGACCTTCACCCTGTGAGGTTGTTGTGGCCGAGTGGTTAAGGCGATGGACTTGAAATCCATTGGGGTCTCCCCGCGTAGGTTCGAGTCCTACCGACAACGGCACACTCTTATCAACTGTGCTAAGTGTATTTTGACCTTATCAGTCCTGAAATCCCAACTCAATTTTTAAAATGATGCAAATTAGATCATTTGTAGGGCGATGGTGGTATAGTGGTGAGCATAGCTGCCTTCCAAGCAGTTGGCCCGGGTTCGATTCCCGGCCATCGCAGTTGTGGGTGAGGCAGCCGGACCAGCGTAGGAGTGACCCCCTGGATGGTCTTGTACCTTTGGCAGTTGTGATTTAGGCAGCTTGACCACCCTACGCTGCTCATACAGTCCAGAGTTCTGTGGCACTGTTGTGACTCTTGAAAGCTTTCAATGGACTCCCCTTTGGACTCTTCTGATATATCTCTCCAGTCTTGAATCTTTGGGATGTAAAATTTATCAGCACAGACCAGCCCACTTCTTGTAAAAAGTACAACACGGAACAAAGTTAGAAACCTTTGGTACTCCCACTTAAGACGTTCTCCAGCTGTTTTAACTCATGTCTTTTGGCCTTGTCAGTCATCAAATCCTAACTTAATGTTTTAAATGATGTGGCCCTATTGTGACTATTGTAAGATTTCAATAGAATATCCATTGGTCTGTTATCACATTTGTCTGCAGTCTTGAATCTTTAGGATGTTAAATTCATCAGCACAGGCCAGCCCACTTCTTGTAAAAAGTGGGCTGGAAAGTTCTCCATTTTGATGGAAAGAGACCTTCGCCCTTAAAGGTTGTTGTGGCCGAGTTGTTAAGGAGATGGACTAGAAATCCATTGGGGTTTCCCCGCGAAGGTTTGAGTCCTACCGACAACGGCACACTCTTATCAGCTGTGCTAGGTGCAGTTTGTCCTTCTCAGTCATCTAATCCCAACTCAATTTTTAAAATGATGCAAATTGAGACATGTATAGGGCGACTCTGTTTTTCGATCACTCCGATTATCACATTCTCAACTACTTTCTTGACAAGATCTCTGACCCACTTCTTGAGGAAATCATTCATGGTTTCTCTAACACTTTCCTGACAACGGAACCCCAGCCCTTTCTGTCTACATTTGCTTGTTAGTTCTGAAGTAGGGAGTCCATCTATTTCATCAAAAGGCACTCCTGCCTTCACCAAGGGATTAAATATGTCCCTTCGCGACGGACCGACATTGTCACCTCGCGTGTCCTCTCGGTCTGCGAGCCGGTGGTTGGGAACCCCACTGTTCTCTGTAACGAGCAGTCTCCCACTCCTCCAGAGAGCCCAACTCAGCCAGCATGCTTAATACCTTCCCCATCGACTCTTGTGATACCAACATTACAATTAAAACCAAGGAACGATATTGCAGAGTCTTAATCCATTGTGTTCATCAATTCCACCGATCATTAACGCATGTCTCAAACAAAATGTCTGCAGCCGCTGAATTCCCTCCTTCAGCGTATGCCATGTTTTATCCAACGGAGGCCAGTCAGAGTGAATGGCAAGGCAAGGCAAGGCAAGTTTATTTGTAGAGCACAATTCATACACAGGGCAACTCGAAGTGCTTTACAGTTACACAAAATCACAAAAGGAGAGCAAAACATACATAAAATCACAAAAGGAAAATCATAAAACATAGAATTCATCATTAATTTAAAAAAAAGAGTGAAGAGTGTAGATAAGATACTTTCAGTTTTCATATGCGCGGTTAAACAGAACTGTTTTCAGCCTGGTCTTAAACATTGTCAGCGTTGAGGCCTGTCTCACATTCTCTGGAAGACTGTTCCAGATTTTAGCTGCAGAAAACTGGAATGTAGCTTCACCATGTTTAGTCCTGACTCTGGGCACCTGCAGGAGACCAGTCCCTGAGGTTCTCAGGGTCCTAGATGGCTCGTATGGCTCTAACATGTCATAGATGTATTTTGGTGCTAGACCATGAAGAGACTTGTACACAAGTAAAGCTGTTTTAAAGTCTATTCTCTGAGTGACAGGAAGCCAGTGCAGAGACATGAGCACTGGACTAATATGGTCATATTTTCTGGTTCTAGTCAGGACTCGAGCTGCAGCGTTCTGAATGTTCTGTAGTTGTTTAACAGCTCGGTTAGAGAGACCAGTGAGCAGGCCATTGCAGTAGTCTAACCTGCTGGAGACAAATGCATGGATCAGTGTTTCCAAGTCTGGTTTGGACACTATATTTTTGATTTTGGCAATGTTTTTTAGATGGTAAAAGGCTGTTGATATTGTTGACTTTATGTGGCTATGAAAGTTCAGGTCTGAGTCCATTAGCACCCCTAGATTTCTAACCTGTGTTTTTGGTGGAGACTGAAGGTGACTGATTACATGTTCTCTTTGCTTCAGTGGCCCAAAGACAATTATTTCAGTTTTTTCTGAGTTTAGCTGGAGAAAGTTGTTTTGCATCCACACAGTGATTTGTTCAATACAGCGACAGAGTGAATCCACAGGCCCATGTTCACCTGCTGTCAGAGACACGTAGATCTGAGTGTCGTCTGCATAGTTGTGGTAAGACACATTGTTGCTGCGTATTAGTTGGCCTAACGGAAGCATGTACAAATTGAACAGGAGGGGCCCCAGGATCGAGCCCTGGAGAACACCACAGGTCACAGACATTTTGTCTGAAATGCAATTTCCAATTTCAACAAAGTAAGTTCTGTCCTCAAAATACGACTTAAACCAGTTTAGAGCAGGACCAGAGATTCCCAGCCAGTTCTCCAACCTGTGTAAAAGAATATCATGGTCCACAGTGTCAAAGGCAGCGCTCAGGTCCAGCAGAACTAAGACTGAGACTCTGCCTGCATCTGTGTTCAGGCGGATGTCATTTATCACCTTGATCAGAGCTGTCTCAGTGCTATGGTGAGGTCGAAAACCAGATGGAAAGTATCAAAAGCGTTGTGAGATAGGAGAAAGTCACTTAGCTGCCGATAAACAACTTTTTCGAGGACTTTACCTAAGAATGGCAGGTTTGATATGGGACGGTAGTTGTTTAAAACTGTGGCATCAAGACTGTTCTTCTTTAGGAGAGGCTTAATAACCGCAGTTTTCAGGGCTTTTGGAAATGTTCCTGTCTCCAATGAGATGTTAAATAGATTAGTAACTTCTACTAATAAGCTGTTCAACACAGACTTTAGAAATCCAGTGGGTAACTCATCAAGGCAGCATGTGGATGAGCTCAGACCTGAGTTGACTCCTTCGACTGTTCTGTTAGTAACAGGAGTGAAATGTGTCAGCTCGAGGTGTTTAGGTGGATGAAGGGTTATTATCTGTGTGATTGCATTCTTAATACTTTATCACTAAAGAATCTCGCAAACTCATTGCACTTTGATGTAGAAATTAGTTCTAAGGGCAGTGAAACTGGAGGGTTTGTTAATCTGTTTACTGTAGCAAACAGAACTCGAGCGTTACCATTGCAGTTGGTGATGATTTCAGAGAAATATCTCTCCCTTGATTTTTTCAAAGTCTGGTTAAACATGCATAACATCTTTTTATAGATCTCTAGGTCAACCTGGAGTTTTGATTTGCACCATTTCCGTTCGGCTCCCCGGCACTCTCTCTTTTGTGCCCTGACTGAGTCATCATTTCTCCATGGTGCCTTTTGCTTGTTTTTAACCTCTCTAACCTTGAAAGGGGCAACGGTGTCCAAGACATTTAAAACACTCGCTGTATAGGAGTTCCACAGATCATCAACATTAGAACCAGTGGTATTTTCAAAAGCAATCATTTCCATAAACTGTGCCCTTGTTTTGTCATTTATGAGTCTTCTTCGAACTTTTTTTTGGCCCAGCTGCCGGCTTTGGTGTAACAGACAGGTCAAAGAACAAACAAAAATGATCAGATAATGCGACATCCATGACATTAACATTTGAAGCAGTAACCCCCTTAGTAATGAGCACATCCAGTGTGTGCCCTCTGTTGTGAGTGGGCTCGGTCACATGCTGAGTTAGACCAAACATTTCAAGGACAGCATTGAGTTCTTTAGCTTGTCTGTCGCTGGCTACATCCACATGTACATTTAAATCACCCGTTACAACAAAATGGTCAAATTCAGTGCACAAAACTGAAAGTAGTTCTGAAAAATCATCAATAAAACAATTCTGAGGTGGCTTGTAGATGGTGACATAAACTATGGACGCTTGTTTTAGCTCCATTTTGAGAGACACATACTCAAATGAAGAAAACAACCCAAATGACAATTTGTGGGTGACTATATTCTCCCTGAAAATGCTACAAATGCTACAGAGGCCCTTTACATCCTAGACAGCAGCAGTGACGCTGTTGGAGATAACAGCTCGGGTCGGTGATGGAGGCCGAGCTAGGGGGCTCTGCTTCTTGGAGCAGGCTTAGGAGCGGGAGGAGCATGATACTTCTTTGGGGATTTAAACCTTGATTTAAGGTTAAACCTTGATCTAACCATGTCTGGAGTAAGAGGAACTATTTTAGTGCCTGATTTGATCAAGCTTTCACAATGATTTGGAAATCTCAAAGGTGTCGATGGAGATGGAAACGAAAATGAAGAGTCACTAGAGGGTGGATGGTGCTTGGATAAAGATTTTGTTGTTGCTGGTGCTGGGTTGGTGAAACTCTTGGCTGGGTCCTTGGGTGAGGCAGAGGGAGCTCTTTTCTTCCTCCTCTTTTCTCTCGGTGGCCACACAGAGGCCTGATTCTGCTCAGGCCTGCTCTGACGCCTCAGAGCGTGGAGGAGGTTCTCCGTCAGAACCCTCACTCCACCTCCGTTCAGGTGCGGGCCTTTTCCTCTGAAAAGGTCACCTCGAAGCCAAAACAGGTTAAAGTTGTCAGTAAAATGCAGTCCTCTGGACTCACAGATGTTGGATAGCCATGTGTTCAGCTGAAGCAACGGGCTGAACTTGTTTACCTTCCCGTCGATGGTTGGGAGAGGTCCACTAATAAACGTGGGTAATGCCACTTTATCCAAACTTTCAAAGAGTGTGATGAAATCTTTTTTTAAGATTTCAGACTGTCCATTTCTGATGTCCACTGCACCCACGTGCAAGATCAGCTGTTTCACACCTTGATGCTTAGCTAGTTCCTTTGGTAGTGCCTCTGTGATGTCAGAAACTGTGGCACTCGGATAGCTGCTTGTTCTCATTTATCCCATGTTTATGTTAGATATGGCTCCATCTCCTAGCAGCAAAGTGTCCTTGATGCTTGACACAGTTTTTCGGTCCTGGTGCTGCTATGTCCTGAGTCTCTCATTGTTAGACTCAGTCCCATTTGTATCCGAGTGGGATACAGCATTCTCACTGCTTCAGCATAGGCAACCAAAACATTCATCCTCCTGGCTCTTGGTTGTTTCGGATATGCTCCCTATATCCAGCGTTAATCCTGGAATCAGTTTACAACCTGGCAAACTCTGTGTCAATTTCAGCCTGTTGAGCTCCCTCCTCTAACATGTGACCAATCCACACATCTAGCGGCTCGCCAGGTTGCTGCCTGAACCGCCGGCACAAATATATCACCTCCTCTGGATAGTAGTCTTTCACATTTCTAAACTCTTCCAAAGTTGGCGGCTGCTGTTGCATTCACATTATTGGCAGTCCGTCACTGTCTAACAACAATGTTCTGTCATCTCCACGCACCGACTCTTGCCTATCCGGTAGAAACTGCTCTTGTCTACGTTTTTTTACCACCAGTGTAGCCTGCTTAATCTGTGGTCTAGGACCACAATCCGCATACTCCCGTGATCATCTTCACTGTCATATCTGTCAAAATCCTCCCAGGTATTTCTGTCCCAATGACCTGGATCCCACTGCACATCAGAACTTTCTACTTTAGTTACATAAGCTCTCACTTGCATCGAGTCAGTGTTACGCTTCGTCTTGTGCCACTTTCTCCTGTTTATTTAAGATACATGCACTACTGATTGCTCCGCTAGCGCTTGTAATTTTTCCACTTGCAACTAAGCAGTTTCACTTGCATTTTAACAGTGATTCGCTCATCCACAATTCACACATCTGTTGTGTCTTTTCTATAATTTGTGCAACTGTAATTTTTCCAAGCTATCTCTGCTCACTCACAAGCCTACATATGCCGTTGCACTCCCTCTAACAGGGTTTCACTTTAGGGACTTTATTTTAGGGATATCTTGCGATATGGTGGACACCGTGGTAGAATCGTCTTCTCCTACAACACTATCCCATGGTTCGGGACGTCCTCCTCTGTCCCTCAAACACACTTTAACTGCCCACCAATCGCTCCGTTCCCAGCCGGGAACGAACTCAGACTTTTTGCCCTCATCCTCCACTTTCATTGCCTTTTTACTACAAAACATCTTATTTTATGTACACACTTTTGTACAAACCAACAAAGTATTCAATGCCAAAATGTTTTGTACTCACTTTTCTACAAACCAACAAAGTCACATCAAGTATTGAAGCCTCCACAGATTACATGATATTCATGCAAAACTCTTGCCTTGACACTGGACTGGAGAGCTGTCAGTCCGGGCAAAGCAGGCTTCAATAGGCTGGGTGCTGGATCACAACCTGCAAACGATTCTACTGAGACACGGCTTTCTCTCACCCTACTTCACAAAACAAATTCATTTTCATTCAGTTCTTGTTGAAACATTTTAAAAAAGGAGATCAGGTCAACTAACATTATTTCTATATCAATATGTCACACAGAGATGCTGAGAACATCCAGACACCGCAGAAACAAGTTGAAGAAACATCAGAGTAAGATAATTTAATTATATATGTTTTTTTCCATTAAATATCAAATCAACATATTGTAATAATGTGACTGTTGCGTGCGGCCAGGATTCTCTCTCATTGGCTGTGCCTAACCTCTTCTCTTCTCACTGGTGACATCATTATTGGCTCCACCTCCTCTATAAAAGCCAGCATGTGCAGTGTCATGGGGGACAGACACCGAACCAGCAGCAGTGCTAACCATGCTCTTTGTTAGCCTTTTGTTTCATTTGTTTGTTACTTTGTTTTGACCTGGAGATGGCCAGCAGTTCCAGTTTTCGTGTTTAGTTTATGGTTTTGGGGTGTTCTTTTAGGAGAGGGGAGGACCAGCTTCGACGTCCCTATAGGGGGTGGCCTGGGCCTCCCCTCATTTTCTTGCTTTTGGCTGGTCTCTCCAGATCCTCTTGGTTTTTGCTGAGTCTCTGGGTTGGTAAGAGAAGATATAATTTAACACTTTATTGGTTTTGAATATTGACATTATAATTTAACATTCTATTTTTCATTTCACCTTTACCTATTGTGGGGAAGGAAAAAAATAATAAAATCATTAACACTTGTACTCTGATGTCCCTCCTTTATGTTGTGGTTTCCTGTTTTGAGCCATTATTCCTTTTTGTTTTCCACACAATGTTTGGAGACCGCAACATGATGGGGGCTCGTCAAAACTATAGATTTATCCTTTTTCTATAATTTTGAAATTATTTCATTTGTTGGTGTGCACATGTAAAAATAAGTAAGGTTTGGATTTATTTTGTCCACCTTAATTAAATGACTTAAGGTAATATCTTTGTCCTGCCAGTATTTTCAGTAATTGGTAATCAGTTTGGAGTTAAATTGTATCGTTAGGCCTTAAGTTTGTGCACACCTTTAATTGGGACATCATTTTGAGTACTAGTTTGGTCAATAGATTTTTTTTTTTTTTTTTTTTGCTGGTCTGTCTCATTAATTTGACTCTTTTTCCTTGTATCTTTTTGCGAGCATTTTTTCTCTGTGGTGGTCTTGATGACCTTTAATTGCTTTGCAATTGTTTTTTGTGCTCGGTTTTTTGTCGCTTTGCGGTAAAATAAAAACAATTTTTAGTACAAGGGATAAGAGCCAGAAAATAAAATGGAATTTAAGTTGGAAGATTTTGTTAAGCAGCCTTCCCTTGAAGTTTTCCATAAATGTACAAAAGACCATTTAATTGATATTGCTGATCATTATAATATCAAAATCTTAAGTACTAAATCAAAGAAAACAATAAAATCTGAGTTATGGGCAGCATTTTTTGATAATGGTGTTCTTCCTGACCCTAGTACAGCTGCTTCACCAGTAAAATCAGTGGACTCTGAAGCTAGGAAGCTAGAGTTGGAGCTAGAGCTACGCCGCATAGAGTTGCAAGACCGGGATAATGAGAGGGCAGCCAGACTTAAAGAGCAAGAGCAAGAGCTCAATGTTCAAATTAAGAGGATGGAATTTGAAGAACAGACTAAACGTGAAATACGTTTGAAAGAATTGGAGCTTAGCCACAGTGCGTCTCTTGTAAGTGGTGCCCAAACTGATTTTGATGTTAATAAATGCATTCGTATGGTTCCTCAATTTATTACCAAAGACGTGGACAAATATTTCACGCTTTTTGAACGTACGGCTAATACTTTGAAATGGCCCAGAAAGATTTGGCCATTATTATTGCAGTGCGTTCTAACTGGGAAAGCCCAGGAGGCATATGCCTCGTTATCATCTGATGACTCTCTTAATTATGATAGAGTTAAAGCTGCAGTACTCAGGGCTTTTGAGTTGGTGCCTGAGGCCTAAAGGCAGAAGTTCCGCAGATTCAAAAAATCTGATAATCAAACATTTGCAGAGTTTGGTCGGGAAAAGGAAGCTCTATTTGACCGCTGGTGTCAGTCATCAAAGGTCACAGATTTTGATCAGCTGTGTGAACTCATTCTTCTTGAGGAGTTTAAGAACTGTCTGTCAGAGAGAATTGCAACTTATGTTAATGAGCAGAAGGTTACAACTCTTTCAGCTGCAACTATCCTTGCAGATGAATATGTGCTCACCCACAAGAATAGTTATGGCGGGACTGTGTTTTCAGAGCGTAGTTCTAATCCATGGCGTAAATCCAACCTTGACAAATTTGGCATTTCTCACACAGACTCTGTAAAATCTTTTTCTAAACAGGATGGTGAGGAGAAGCTGGACAAGTCAGAGGGTGGGGAAAGAGTGAAAGAAAGGCCTACTTGCAATTATTGCAAAAAAGTTGGTCACACTATAAAAACATGTTATGCTCTCAAGAACAGATCTCAACAACCTAAAACTATTGCTTTAATTAAACATCAGTCTTCCTTATTGCCTTCTGCTGCTGCGTTAAATCAGTGCATGCTGCTGACTCTGAATTTCAGCCATTTCTTATGAAAGGCTTTGTTTCTCTGACAGAGGGGGACCCTATAGTACCTGTTAATATCATCAGAGATACTGCATCCAATCAGTCTGTAATTCTAGAGCATGTTTTGCCATTTTCAGAAAGGTCTGCTGTTAATTCAAATGTGCTTGTGAAGGGGTTTGAGATGCAATATGTGGGCCTACCACTTCACAACATTTTTCTTGATTCTGACTTGGTCAAAGGTTGTGTTAAAGTGGCGGTCTGTTCTCAACTCCCAATTGAAGGGGTGACTCTTCTTTTGGGCAATGATTTGGCTGGTGGTAAAATGCTCATTAATCCAGAGGTAATCTCTGTTCCTCTGTCGGGAAATTCTGATGATTTGGGGTTTAAATTTCCCAAAGTGTTTTCTGTTTGTGCTATGACACGGGCAATGGCTGACTGTCAGAAACCAGAGGCTGAGGTGGGGCTGGCTGACAGCTTCCTGGTGGACTGTTCAGCTCATCCACCTGCCTCTCCTGAGGTTTCTACCCATTCTGTTGTGCTGCCTCAAATTAAGTCAAATGTATGTATGTCACGTGAGCAGCTGGTTGCTGACCAAAAACAGGATGCAACACTGGCTCCTCTCTTTGAAAGAGTTGTTTCAGGAGAGGAGCTAGATGGTTTGTCAACAGGGTTTTTTTTGAGAGATGATGTGCTTACATGCAAGTGGACTCCTCCACAGCTTTCAGGCTATGATGGTTGGGGAGTGGTGGAACAGATTGTCATTCCTCAAACATATCGAAGTGAGGTGTTGAAATTGGCACATGATAATCCACTTTCCGGTCATCTGGGGATCAATAAGACTTTTGATCGTGTTTTGCGGTATTTTTTCTGGCCAGGCCTGAAAAGTGATGTCCGCCACCATTGCAAAACATGCCATGTGTGTCAGGTTGCAAAAACTCAGCCCATCTCTCCTTATCCACTTTATCCAATCCCTGTTATTGGTGAACCATTTGAGCGGGTTCAGATTGATTGTGTTGGGCCTTTGCCTCGCACTAAGAGTGGTAACAAATTTCTGTTGACTATTATGTGCACAGCGACTCGGTTTCCTGAGGCTATCCCGTTGCGTTCCATCACAGCCCCAGCTGTGGTGAAGGCTTTGGTCAAGTTCTTTTCTGTTTTCGGTTTACCAAAGATAATACAATCTGACCAGGGTTCCAACTTCATGTCACGCATCTTTACTCAAGTCATGAAACAACTCGACATTTCTCATGTGTGCTCAAGTGCTTATCACCCAGAAAGTCAGGGAGCCATAGAACGTTTCCATAGGACTTTAAAGTCTATGCTACGCATTTACTGTTTTGAATTTGAAAAAGACTGGGATGAGGGTGTCCACCACCTCCTCTTTGCTGCTCGAGAGGTGGTACAAGAATCGCTTGGTTTTAGCCCAGCAGATTTGGTGTTTGCTCACACAGTCAGGGGGCCCCTACGGCTTTTGCAGGAGAAGTGGTTGAGTGACAGTAAGCCTCAGAACCTTCTGGACTATGTGTCCAACTTCCGTCTCAAACTTCATCGTGCTTGTGAGTTGGCAAAAGAAAATATGGCCATTGCACAGGGAAAAATGAAAAGATTGTTTGATCGGGGTGCGAAAAGCAGGAGTTTTAATCCTGGTGATAAGGTCCTGGTTTTGTTGCCCATTCCTGGCTCTGCTTTGCAGGCACGTTATAGTGGCCCTTACCTCGTCAAGAAAAAAGTTGGTGATCGTGATTATATTGTTGATACCCATGAATGTTGGCGACGGGGTAGGTTGTGTCATATTAATATGTTGACGCCTTATTTTGACAGAGATTCTCAGCTTGGGTCCCAGACTTCAGATGATGCAGAGATCAGTAAGTCATCTGAGCTGCCTGAAATTGGTGAACTGGACAAGGTAACTATGGCACTGTCTAGTGACACCATTGTCCCTCCTCGTGAATCTCAAGATGACCAGGAGGATATTGCAAGCTTCTCCACTGATGTCACTGATGGGCAGCTTAGGAACTCAGAAATGCTTGCTACTCTCCATGATTGTCTTCCAAATTTGGTTCAGTCTCAACGTGAGGATGTGATCAATTTAATTTGTTCTAATAAAACTCTCTTTTCAGATTGTCGACCCGTACACATGTCTTGCAGCATGATATTGGCGATTCCCCACCAATTAGACAGCATGCATATCGCGTTAATCCTGAAAAAAGGCTTCGTCTGCAAAAGCAGGTGAACTACATGAGGGAGAATGGCATTGCTATACCTAGCATAAGTGCTTGGAGTTCACCCTGTCTTTTGGCTGCAAAGTCTGATGGCTCGGATCGGTTTTGCACAGACTATCGGAAGATGCGGAACACCAATCGGCGGTTGATGAGGAGGTCTCTTTTCCTGCAGTGCTTAATGTAGAGGTCAGGCACGTCCGTGGCAAGGATAATGTTTTGGCCGATACATTGTCACGCTCTTTTTCTGATGAGTGAATGACCTCACGCTGCACTCCCGGTATTCACCATCATAGGGTGGCGGTGTTGGTGAGGCCAGGATTCTCTCTCATTGGCTGTGCCTAACCTCTTCTCTTCTCACTGGTGACATCATTATTGGCTCCACCTCCTCTATAAAAGCCAGCATGTGCAGTGTCATGGGGGACAGACACCGAACCAGCAGCAGTGCTAACCATGCTCTTTGTTAGCCTTTTGTTTCATTTGTTTGTTACTTTGTTTTGACCTGGAGATGGCCAGCAGTTCCAGTTTTCGGGTTTAGTTTATGGTTTTGGGGTGTTCTTTTAGGGGAGGGGAGGACCAGCTTCGACGTCCCTATAGGGGGTGGCCTGGGCCTCCCCTCATTTTCTTGCTTTTGGCTGGCCTCTCCGGATCCTCTTGGGTTTTGTTGAGTCTCTGGGTTGGTAAGAGAAGATATAATTTAACACTTTATTGGTTTTGAATATTGACATTATAATTTAACATTCTATTTTTCATTTCACCTTTACCTATTGTGGGGAAGGAAAAAATAATAAAATCATTAACACTTGTACTCTGATGTCCCTCCTTTATCTTGTGGTTTCCTGTTTTGAGCCATTATTCCTTTTTTTTTTCCACACAATGTTTGGAGACCGCAACAGTATTCAACCTCAATGAAAATACATTAAAGAAAACTGTTTAAAAATGCCTCGGTCAATATTGCATCGGTTCATAGATTCACACACTTTATAGGCATTATATTATATATTAGGTTCAAGTACTCAACATGTATTCAACATCAATGAAAGTTCATCAAAGAACAGATTTTTAAATTGCATCAGTTATACTATAGATAACTATTATATATTATATTATGTTCATGTGCTCACCATGGAGTCAACATCAATTAAACACGTGTTCAACATTAATTAAAGTTCATCAAAGAAAAGGTTTTGTCATTGCCTCAGGAAATATCGTGTCAGTTAATATCTTCAACACTTAACAGGCATTATACTACATATATTTATGTACTAGACCAATGAAAATCCATCAAAGAACCGCTGCACAGTTCACAATTGCCTCAATTAATAATGCATCAGTTAATATATTCATATATTTAATATGCATTATATTCAATATTATGTTCAAGCACTGAACATGACTCCGAGATCAATTAAAGTTCACCAAAGAAAAGATTTTGTAAATGTCTCAATTAATATTGCATCAGTTAATATATGAATCAATAATATAACCTAAGAAACTGTTTTAGTTGATTGAAAAAGCCAACCTCAGGTTCATTTATTGTTTTTTCGAGTTGATTAACACTTTTAAAAACGCGAAGGGGAAAACCGCATTGTAAATAAAACTTTAACAAAAAAAAAAATATCCAGTACTATAGAGGAAGCGAACCGGCACCATTTTGTATTTTTGTTGCCAAGCAACGACGCTACGCACTGAGCTATACGTCCTGACGGCGGCGCTGCGTGACATGTGTGAGGTGATTAAAGATCTTTTTCGCCCGTTGTTAAACCATAGTTTTCCTTCTTCAACACGCACAGTTGAGTCTCTTCAGTCTGCAGTATCCTGACCTATATGAACTTGAATAATAACTCACTCACTCTCTCACCCAATGGAATGATGGGACATTGAGTCAAAGATACTCTCACTCTGCTACAAGAGGAGGGGACATCAGGATTCAGGCATCCCAGGGAATGCAGAGGACACGTCTACTTTTATTTAAAACTGGCTAGTGACTTCAGCAGTGGCCTGGTGATCGTATGGAGAAGTATCCTGTAAGTATCCTCCAGGAATCACAGATGGGATAATCTTCCCTCTTGATCAACTTTTAAATACATTTTGTTAAAATGCTTCTTCTGTTTTCCAATATTTCAATTCCTATAAATAAGCATTTAATGGTGATTGTACAGTGGAAACATTATTTGAAGGCTTCAGTGGGCTGTCAGAATGTGCTACCTTTAGTGGAACCTAATTTGATAGAAGATATGGGCCTATCAAAATGATCTACCTCTACCCAAATTCATATAAATAATAAATAAAACCCTATTTGATAGCTGCTGTTGAAATGAACTACCTACACATATTCATTTACATGACATGTAAATCGGCAGGACCAAGAGCAAAGACATTTCAGAAGAATAACTAGTTCACTGTATGAACATGGACTGTCTATAACAACACACACTCACATACACAAACACAAACATTTCGTGTTGGTCACACTGTTGCATCCAAATTCCTTATTTCACCACCTTTAATGCCATAAAGTCACCTTTTGATTCATTTGTCATCATTGCTGCTGCAGCTGGCAACGTTTGTTGAACAAACAGCTCATTTAATGAAAATAAAAAGGAACCATCCACTTGACTGAAGTCTGGCAGTTAAATGAAATTAAATATTATATAATATTTATTGAAATATAGGATAATAATAATAATAATAAATACACCCTAAATGGGTATTCTACTACGCACTTCCTCTTCTGGGTGGTGGAAGAGATGCGCCTCCTCTCCCAGTGTGTGAGCTGGTCACTAATGATCACAAGGACCCAGCATTGACGTATTGGCTAAATCAGATTTTCCAAGCTGTTCACATCTAGGCGGATCAACAAAGTCAAGACTGATTAATGTTGGGAATTAATTCAGGCCACTTTGTTGGCCTTCAACAAAGATAACGTGGAGGCCTACCTGTCGCAGACCATTAGGATTGTCACTAAAAAGAAAAGGTTGGACAAATTCAATGGCTCTATTGCATAGTGGAAAAGCACTATACAAAGCACTATACAGGCCATCTGTAAAAGTCCAGTTACCTTTTTTACAACTCTACAAGATTACAATGACCTGGATGACCGAGAACCTTTATAGGCAAATTACACAGCACTTTGGGAGGACCTACCTTAAATTAGTGCAGGTTTATAAGAAGCTTTTAAAGAAACTGGCTGATGATAGGAATCATCTGTTCTCACCTGAGATGCAGACAGTCCAGACTATTTACAAAGAGTTTATGCCAGACTTCCACAGTCAATTGGCACAGAGAAGGACTGATTTTGATGAGAGCACAGAAGTACCTTTTGAACAAAAGGAATAGACAGGTTCACTTCACTATAGATGCACTCAAAGACAAGATTGAGCAAATGGAAGACAAACTCAAAGCAAACTTTCCCTTGACCATCCATGATGAGGTAACCAACTTTGTCACTACTATCTCAACACAATACAAGCAAGAAACAACAGACCCTAAAATCTCAGATCTTACTGAACATCTACAAAACAGGCACCAGACACATCAGGACTTGAGAAGGCCACAATGACAGCCTTACTGGACAAGTGGTTAAAGAACCTATCCCACAGGTCACTAACTAAACCAGAGAGGGAGGATAAAGACACAGCAGACTACCATACTAAATAACCTCTGTCCCTAGTGGCAGTGACACATATAAAGTTCTTAAAAAAGACCCCAATAGCAAATACATATATATTATAAAGTGCTTGCATTAACTGGTAAAAGAACACACTATTGACCATCTAACTTACTACCATTTGTATCCAGCAGAGACCACTCCCTGCATTTATGGCCACCTCAAGAGGAAGGAAAAGCAAGGAAGTAACTCCACTTAGACCAACTGAAAGCAGCATTAATGCAGCGACAAATAACATCTCCAAGCATCCGGTCCCCTCTCATGAGTAATTCCACACCATATACTTAACTCTATAGACTTCATAGACAAAATGAAGGACCTTCTTTTGGCACCAGATAAAACCATGGTCTCTGGTCTAACAGTAGAACCAGCTTCAGTCCAGACCAAATGTGCACCTTTTCTGCACCTCTGCCTTTCTAAAACCTACTTTTAGGTACCACAATGTCTTCTACAGACAAAATTATGGCTGCACTATGGGATCCCCAGTGTCTCACATTGTGGCCAACCTATACATGAAGGATTTTGAGAAGCAGGCTTCAGCAGTTATGTTGATGACCAAGTTGAAATCAAAACCAACAATTGTAGGCATTCGCCAAACACATAAATTCAGTAGCAACATTCAGTTTACCAGGAGGGATTACAGGTTTTCCTTCCTGCATTGTGCAGTATCGCTGGACAAAGAAGGTAACCTCAGCACTGAGATGTACTGCAAGCCCATGCACACAGACTAGTACCTTTTGTTTGATTCCCACCACCTGCTAAAGCAAAACTAGAGGTTTTTCAAACTCTACAACATCGGCCAGAAGGTTACCCTGGGTACAGATGCATATAAAAGGAACTAACACACATCAGCACAGCGCTCCAAACCTGCGGTTACACAGAGTGGGAAATCAACAAAAAGATGCCACAAAGAAACACCTGAGACAGGAAAAAAAGAAAAAAGAAGGAATTATTTTATATGTGGCAGGATACTCAGAGAAAATGTTGATAAAAACAAATAATTGTAGTTATCAATGACAAGGACTATTCATCAATTTCATTCATCAACCTCCAGAAAACTATATATACATATACACAATATATGAAACAATGTAAAATAAAATGAATAGTAACTCTACCAATGTAATACTGAGGATATACAGTAGATATAAAAAGCCTAGACACTCCTGTTAAGCCTTCTTAGTTTCTCTTAGGAGAAACTAACACCAACCATTCACACCACCACTCCAGAACCAAAATCTCATCACACCCTGAAAAAGTAGTTCTGCATGAAATGCCTTGGTATAAAAATGAGTAGGATATTTTTCACCAACCTTTTGTTGTAAGCTTAATAAACCTACCTGTCGCAGGTTAATTTAAAATAAAAAAATGTATAAAAGACACAAAATTGATATTTTTAATAGGATGCAAAAGTGATTATCCGCTAGGGGGCATACTGTTTTGATCAGAGTAGAAGACTGGTGAAACAACGGTCAATTTTCACACAAAGTGACACGTCAGTGAAGCCTTGGTATAAGCTAGCTACCTGAATGCTAACGAAATCGCATTAGCATCAAAACTGTATTCCGAAAGTGAGTTTGTTAAATGGCGGCTGAACTTGTATGTCCCGAGAAGCAACAAGCTTTTGCTAATATTATACAACAAGGAATACTATAGCGGAGAGGATTTCAGACCTATCAGCAGATTTAGACAGACAATTGTAGGTGGATGTGTGTTCATGTACGAAGTTTACGCATTCACAGGACATGTGAATACTTTCTTCTTTACACATTTAATAGCACTCTCCTTAGTTTGTAAGGTGTAGGCAGGGAATACATTTAGATTTTATATGCACATGTGTAAATGGTTTAAAACATCTTTTCTTTATACATCTTGTTTAACCTTAAAGTGTCATAATATATTCATCATGAAATGTTTTGTAAAAGATATGTTTATTAAAATTTAACATTTTGGAAATGATCTTGTGCTTCTTTACACCAAAACAAAGCTAAGACATGATATTTTGGTTATTTATAGCGCAGTATGGTATATTATTAATGGACCGGTCGACATCTACTGAGGCCTTATGTGTCCAACAATGTGAAATGAGTTTGCAACACTCATATAGATGAATTGTTCATGTGAAAGTATTCAGATTGTAGATTTTCCTCTTCACATGAAAAGAAGAAGCTCTTATTTTTACAGTAAATTGTATTAGATCAGTTTTACTGGTCTGGTCAACATGAAATCAAACCAGTCTTTATGTGGCCCGTGAAATAAAATGAGAATGACACCCTGTTCTATACAGCTTTCCTCGTAGTTTCCTCAAATGTCCAGCAGATGACGCTTTTTGACCAGAAATAGATGATTGTTTGTTTTAATTTAAGTTAAGAACATATACTAAATACATAAGTTAAAACTGTTTAGCACTATAAGTAACATGAAATGATAGGGTGAAGATTATTTAACATTTTCATGAGAGTAACCTGTTTTCTTTACTCTCATATAGATTCTATAACTTACTTTTGATACTAATCTTAATACTAACTTTAATTGTAAACTACAACAACAAAACACTATCATGAAGAATTTAAAGGTAGAATAACCACAACTTTCACTCTAAACTGCTCCTACAGGGCATGTCAGCTGAGGATGGTCAATCAGGAGGAATCTACTCCACCAGGCACTAAGGTGACCTTCCTCTTAGTTGGTCTGGCCAGAATCAAAGACTATCACTACTTTGTTTCCTCAGCCAGACACCAAGAAAAGCCCTGCAGAGTGTTAATCTTACCTGTAGCTCATACCCACCTTGGGGCTTCGGGGCGGCCTCCTGGAAATGTTCTGTCACATTAGAAGTTATAGTATGTGTTTTGTAATGTCAGAAGTCATGTCTAGAGTGTTTGTTATGTCAGCAGACAAGATGAGTGTGTCTTTGAGGTCAGAGGTCATATTGGATGTGTTTTATTTCATCAGGTCATGGTGAGTGTGTTTTGTGATGTCAGAAATCGTGTTGGATCTGTTTTCTGATGTCAAAAGTTGAGTCAGGTGTATCTTTGAGGTCAGAGGATGTGTTTTATGATGTCACAGGTCATGGTGGGTGTCTTTGTCACAAAATCATGCCTGTGTGATTTTCAGGCCGTGAGAATGCTTTTAAGGCGATAATAAGTTAAAACATGAATAACATGAAGAAAAATCTTGTCCCAGCTGAATTTCTGACTAAACGGAAGAACCACACACATAAACTCACATTATGATGTCTATATTTATATAAAATGTTTGCCCCTTCAACTTGCTAATTAACAGGAGAGGCCAGCATAATGTTGGTGAGTTGAGAGATTTCTGGTCAGAGTATGCTTCTTTGTTGCTCAAACAACTAATGAAAAAAAAAAACAATTATTATTAACAATTGTTGATATTGCATCAGTTAATATATTCACATATTTATTATGCATTATATTATATATTAGGCTCAAGTACTCAACATGTATTCAACATCAATTAAAGATTATCAAAGAAAAGATTTTGTAATTACCTTAGTTAATATTGCATCAGTTAATATATGAATCAATAATATAAACTAAGAAACTTCTTTAGTTAATTGAAAAAGCCAACCAACTTTTCAAATATATTTATTTATTCAGAAAATATCTATTTAATAAACAGTTATGTTATTCAAAATAATGAGATTTGAAGAGAGAAGAGGAAAACATGATTTTAGAATTGAATTTGAATTGGATTAAGCATTCCATTTTCCCCACATAAAATTAATGAATATTTTGTTTAATATTCTTCACACATTTATTTGATGCTACTTATTTTCCCAAACAGGTTATAATATACATCATACATCAAAAAGCAAGTGGAAGGAAGTGTATTATTTTATTCTAGCATGTTTGTAATCAGAGGGATATAATTTAGGAATGACATGTTTAAAAGATGGAATTAGTGAGGAAAATCTATTTCTGTCTAAAGGGTTTACATAACGATAATATATACAGCAAACATTATATATTCAGCTACTGTCAAATACAAAAAGAAAAGCTGCAAGCAGAGAATGTTTTTCATGTCTAATTAGTTGTTTAGTTGTCCTCCAGTTCTCATTATGGCCTGGAGAGGGCGCCAGCAAAAATATAAAGAAATATTACTAGTAAATATTATTAGTTTTATTTCTGATTCATTTTTCTCCTGAAGGCAATGACAGACATTACTATTCTCTTTACTCTATTGTACTCTAGTAGAAACTTGATGATAAATTATAAATCTTGTATGTCAGTAATCTGTAGTTATGTACTAGCCTGGGTATACCCATTCCTTATTGATGCAAATTTACCTTGCTATTAAATTTAATATGTAATTGAATATCTTATGGATTATAACTTTATCTATACCATTATAGATCATTATAAATACTATATTATATACTATTAAATTGAATATCAATTGATATAAGGTCTGATGTTAGCCGGGGTAGCCTATTTTCACGACCATAAGGTTCACAGTACTAAAAGGCTCAGTCTCAGTTCTGTGTGTCATTACTGTATTTAACACATTAATATACATAAATAGATATATAAACAGATATATATATATCCAAAAATAGAGATGGAGAAAAACTGAGTTTGGTTTTGCTTTATTTAAGAATTGATTACAAAGTACTACCATTTTTCAATAAACGTGGGCATGGTAAAACACAGTAGTTGTGAGTGAGGCAGCTTGACCAGCATAGGTTTTACTGTGGAAGTTTCTCGTGGCACTGGTGTGACTCTTGAAAGGTTTCAATGGACTGCCCTTTGGACTCTTCTGATATATCTCTCCAGTCTTGAATCTTTGGGATGTTAAATTCATCGGCACAGACCAGCCCACTTCCTGTGAAAAGTTAAAACACAGAACAGATTGAGCTTTAATAATTTTGTTGCTAAATCCCCTTTTTTTGTCAAGTGATTAGAAAGTTCTCCAATTTGATGGAAAGAGACCTTTACCCTTTGAGGTTGTTGTAACCGAGTGGTTAAGGTGATGGACTAGAAATCCATTGGGGTTTGTCTGCGTAGGTTCGAGTCCTACCAACAACGGCACACTCTTATCAACTGTGCTAGGTGCATGTTGACTGACTTGTGACCAGAGTTCTGTGGCACTGTTGTGACTCTTGAAAGGTTTCAATGGACTGCCTTTTGGACTCTTCTGATATATCTCTCCAGTCTTGAATCTTTGGGATGTTAAATTCATCAGCTCAGACCAGCCCACTTCTTGTAAAAAGTACAAGGAACAAAGTGAGAGACCTTTGGTACTCCCACTTATGACGTGCTCCAGCTGTTCTAACTCAAGTCTTTTGGCCTTCTCAGTCATCAAATCCCAACTTAATGTTTAAAATGATGTGGCCCTATTGTGACTATTGTAAGATTTCAATGGAAAATCTATTGGTCTGTTATCGCATTTGTGTGCAGTCTTGAATCTTTAGGATGTTAAATTCATCAGCAAAGGCCAGCCCACTTCTTGTAAAAAGTTAAAACACAGAACAAATTGAGCTTTGTTAATTTTGTTGCTAAATCCCCTCTTTTTGTCAAGTGATTAGAAAGTTCTCCAATTTGATGGAAAGAGACCTTCACCCTGTGAGGTTGTTGTGGCAGAGTGGTTAAGGCGATGGACTTGTCACCATTGGGGACTCTCCGCGTAGGTTCGAGTCCTACCGACACTGGCACACTCTTATCAACTGTGCTAAGTGCATTTTGACCTTCTCAGTCATGAAATCCCAACTCAATTTTTAAAATGATGCAAATTAGCTCACTTGTAGGGCGATGGTGGAATAGTGGTGAGCATAGCTGCCTTCCAAGCAGTTGGCCCGCGTTCGATTCCCGGCTATCGTAGTTGTGGGTGAGGCAGCCGGACCAGCGTAGGAGTCACCCCCTGGATTATTTTGTAGCTTTGGCAGTTCTGATTGAAGCAGCTTTACCAGCTCATACAGACCAGACTGACTTGTGTTCTGTGGCACTGTTGTGACTTTTGAAAGGTTTCAATGGACTGCCCTTCGGACTCTTCTGATATATCTCTCCAGTCTTGAATATTTGGGATGTTAAATTCATCAGCACAGACCAGCCCACTTCTTGTAAAAAGTACAACACGGAACAAAGTTAGAAACCTTTGGTGCTCCCACTTAAGACGTTCTCCAGCTGTTTTAACTCATGTCTTTTGGCCTTGTCAGTCATCAAACCCCAACTTAATATTTAAAATGATGTGGCCCTATTGTGACTATTGTAAGATTTCAATGGAAAATCTATTTGTCTGTTATGACATTTGTGTGCAGTCTTGAATCTTTAGGATGTTAAATTCATCAGCACAGGCCAGCCCACTTTTTGTAAAAAGTTAAAACACAGAACAAATTGAGCTTTGTTAATTTTGTTGCTAAATCTCCTTTTTTTGTCAAGTCATTAGAAAGTTCTCCAATTTGATGGAAAGAGACCTCCACCCTGTGAGGTTGTTGTGGCCGAGTGGTTAAGGCGATGGACTTGAAATCCATTGGCGTCTCCCCGCGTAGGTTCCAGTCCTACCGACAATGGCACACTCTTATCAACTTTGCTAAGTGCATTTTGACCTTATCAGTCATGAAATCCCAACTCAATTTTTTAAATGATGCAAATTAGCTCATTTGTAGGGCGATGGTGGTATAGTGGTGACCATAGCTGCCTTCCAAGCAGTTGGCCCGGGTTGGATTCCCGGCCATCGCAGTTGTGGGTGAGGCAGCCGGACCAGCGTAGTAGTGACCCCCTGGATGGTCTTGTAGCTTTGGCAGTTGTGATTGAGGCAGCTTGACCAACCTACGCTGCTCATACAGACCAGACTGACTTGTGACCAGAGTTCTGTGGCACTGTTGTGACTCTTGAAAGGTTTCAATAGACTGCCCTTTGGAATCTTCTGATATATCTCTCCAGTCTTGAATATTTGGGATGTTAAATTCATCAGCACAGACCAGCCCACTTCTTGTAAAAAGTACAACACGGAACAAAGTTAGAAACCTTTGGTGCTCCCACTTAAGACGTTCTCCAGCTGTTTTAACTCATGTCTTTTGGCCTTGTCAGTCATCAAACCCAAGTCTCTTCATGGTCTAGCACAAAAATAAATCTATGACATGTTAGAGTCAAGGGCGGCATGGTGGAGAAGTGGGTAGCGCTGATGCCTCACAGCAAGAAGGTCGCAGGTTCAAGACCTCCTTGGGCCTGGGTCTGGGACCTTTCTGTGTGGAGTTTGCATGTTCTCCCCGTGTCTGCGTGGGTTCTCACCAGGTACTCCGGCTTCCTCCCACAATACAAAACATGCTTAGGTTAATTGGCAACTCTAAATTGCCCGTAGGTGTGAGTGTGTGTGTGAGTGAATGGTGTGTGTGCCCCACGATTGGCTGGCGACCATCTGGGGTGTATCCCTGCCTCTCGCCATAAATGCGCTGGGATAGGCTCCAGCAGACCCCTGCGACCCTGAAAAGGAATAAGCGGGATAGAAAATGGATGGATGGATGGATGGATGTTAGAGTCATACGAGCCATCTAGGACCCTGAGAACCTCAGGGACTAGTCTCCTGCAGGTGTCCAGAGTCAGGACTAAACATGGTGAAGCTACATTCCAGTTTTCTGCAGCTAAAATCTGGTACAGTCTTCCAGAGAATGTGAGACAGGCCTCAACGCTGACAATGTTTAAGACCAGGCTGAAAACAGCTCTGTTTAACCGTGCATATGAAAACTGAAAGTTTCTTATCTACACTCTTCACTCTCTTTTTTAAATTAATGATGAATTCTATGTTTTATGATTTTCCTTTTGTGATTTTATGTATGTGTTGCTCTCCTTTTGTGATTTTGTGTAACTGTAAAGCACTTTGAATTGCCCTGTGTATGAATTGTGCTCTACAAATAAACTTGCCTTGCCTTGCCTAGGAGTTCCACAGATCATCAACATTAGAACCAGTGGTATTTTCAAAAGCAATCATTTCCACAAACTGTGCCCTTGTTTTGTCATTTATGAGTCTTCTTCGAACTTTTTTTGGCCCAGCTGCCGGCTTTGGTGTAACAGACAGGCCAAAGAACAAACAAAAATGATCAGATAATGCGACATCCATGACATTAACATTTGAAAAAGTAACCCCCTTAGTAATGAGCACATCCAGTGTGTGCCCTCTGTTGTGAGTGGGCTCGGTCACATGCTGAGTTAGACCAAACATTTCAAGGACAGCATTGAGTTCTTTAGCTTGTCTGTCGCTGGCTACATCCACATGTACATTTAAATCATCTGTTACAACAAAACATTCAAATTCAGTGCACAAAACTGAAAGTAGTTCTGAAAAATCATCAATAACACAATTCTGAGGTTGACAGAAACTATGGACGCTTGTTTTAGCTCCATTTTGACAGACAGAATTTGTGGGTGACTATATTCTCCCTGAAAATGCTACAAACGCCCCCACCTCTTTGGTTTTGTCGTGTTTCAAACTCAAAGGTATAGTGAGGTGGAGTAGACTCAATCAGGACTGCGTTACCTGTACTATTATCAAGCCACGTCTCGGTTAAAAACATGAAATCAAGATCATTAGAAGAAATAAAATTATTAATTAAGAAAGATTTGTTATTTAAAGATCTGACATTGAGTACAGCATGTTTGAGACTGATCTGAATTTCCTGGGCTGGGTTGGGCTCTAACTTCTTACATGGAATATGGATTAGATTTCTCTGCTCAGACACTCTGACTGTCCCTCTCTGTTTTAGTCTACGTGATATGACAGTACAGATTGGTTTTGCAGAGATCACTTCCTCCCTGGACCTCCAGTTGGGTTTAAAGTGAGTGGTAGCAACGCAGAGGCCCTTTACATCCTAGACAGCAGCAGTGACGCTGTTGGAGATAACAGCTCGGGTCGGTGGTGGAGGCCGAGCTGGGGGGCTCTGCTTCTTGGAGCAGGCTTAGGAGCGGGAGGAGCATGATAGTTCTTTGGGGATTTAAACCTTGATCTAAGGTTAAACCTTGATCTAACCATGTCTGGAGTAAGAGGAACTATTTTAGTGCCTGATTTGATCAAGCTTTCAAAATGATTTGGAAATCTCAAAGGTGTCGATGGAGATGGAAACGAAAATGAAGAGTCACTAGAGGGTGTAGATGTAACAGGTGGGGACTGTGGTGAGGGTGAAAGTGAAGGTGATGTAGACTCTGCTCCAGCTAAACCCTTAGCAGGAGATGCACATGTTGTTGAGTCCTTTGCCGGAGATAAAGATGTTACTATAGCAGCAGCTGCAGCAGCTGACTCCTTTGCTGGAGATGCAGATGTTTTTACTGCAGCAGCAGCTGCAGCAGCTGACTTCTTAGCCAGAGATGCAGATGTTTCTGTGGCAGTAGCTGCAGCGCCTGAGTCCATTTCCGGAGAGGCAGGTGTTTTTGTTGCAACAGCTGCAGTGGCTGAGTCCTTTGTCGGAGATGCTGATGCTGTAGCTGAAGCAGTTGAGAGGTCCACTAATAAACGTGGGTAATGTCACTTTATCCAAACTTTCAAAGAGTGTGATGAAATCTTTTTTTCAGACTCCATTTCTGATGTCCACTGCACCCACGTGCAAGATCAGCTGTTTCACACCTTGATGCTTAGCTAGTTCCTTTGGTAGTGCCTCTGTGATGTCAGAAACTGTGGCACTCGGATAGCTGCTTGTTATCATTGTCCCCATGTTTATGTTAGATATGGCTCCATCTCCTAGCAGCAAAGTGTCCTTGACGCTTGACACAGTTTTTCGGTCCTGGTGCTGCTCTGTCCTTAGTCTCTCATTGTTAGACTCAGTCCCATTTGTCTCCGACAGTGGTAAAAATCAGTTTGTTAATTTAATTCCAGGTGATGTTATGACATCGATACTGACATTTTGACGTCGTTTTGGTTTAGCACCAAGGCGATTATAGTCAAGTCTTGGAAAAGACACGGTATCATTTAACTTTAAGTTGTGAGTAGCAGTCTTTTCACCCCTTCCTTTCGTAGTAAAATTCTTACCACTGCAGTTCACTGGGAGTGTATCATGAAGTCCTTTCTCAGCTTCCAGGGCAAAAATGCGTTCCTGTAGCACACAAATGTCTTGCTTGTATATCCAATAGTTTTCACAGGGAGAGGTTGTTTGAGTTACTCCTTCGGTCATGTTGAGAAACTCGTAGTCGCTGACTCATCAGATACGTTGTAAAAAGGTGTTTTTTGATTAAAAAGTCTTGGTTTCCTTAAAAGAAGCAGACAAAATCATATACAAGACTTGTGGAAAAAGATAAAATGATTAAAAGACAAATAAAAAGCATAAGCAGCAGGAGGAAGCAAAGACACGTCTACACTCTTCGGAAGCAGGAAGTGGAATATTATATTCCTGTTCATAATATATGTACTTTAAATGCCTACATATAACTGTTTATTTACTCTGCCACCTTCTTCCTGTGTAAGACACAAACTCTGAACTACACTGACAACAATTATTATATAATTAAAGGTGTGAGCAGCATTGAAGAGTCTCACGTGTTGCTTCCTGTGTCAGGAGAGGGCGGGATAACTGGCTCAATACTATATAAAAGTGTTCAGAGTGGTATTCTGATAAAGGATGACACATTTCAAGTAGATAGATCAGAGAGTATTGGAGATAAAACATCTTGTTTTAGTGGGAAACATTGAAATTAATAACCTTGATCGATACATTTAGGTCGATAACATTAATTGTTTAGGAGTTAGTGTTAAAAACAGAAAAGCATTTTAAAACAGCTACACACATGGACAAAATTGTAGTTACCCCTCAGTTTAAGAAGGAAAAACCCACAATTCTCACTGAAATAACTTGAACCTTACAAAAGTAACAGTAAATAAAAATTGATTGAAAATTTAATAATTAAAATCAGCCATTACTTTTGAATTGTTGATTAACATCATTATTACAAAAAAAAACTAATGAAACAGGCCTGGACAAAAATGATGGTACCTCTATAACAGATCGAAACTATTTGACCAGAGTGACATAATTAACTCAGGTGTGTCCTTTAATTGACATCACAGGTGTTTCCAAAGTCATAATCAGTCAGTCTGCCTATTTAAAGGGAGACAAACGCTGCTGTTTGGTGAAAAGGTGTGTACCACACTGAACATGGACAACAGAAAGCGAAGGAGAGAATTGTCCCAGGACATCTGGAAAAAAATTATGGACAAACATCTTAAAGCTAAAGGCTATAAGATCATCTCTAAACAGCTTGAAGTTCCTGTGACAACAGTGACTCATATTATTCAGAAGTTCAAGACCCACGGGACAGTAGCCAACCTCCCTGGACATGGCTGCAAGACCAAGCATACAAAAACCAAGCATACAAAGAAGAGAACACTGTCCCTACGGTGAAACATGGAGGGGGCTCAGTAATGTTTTGGGGCTGCTTTGCTGCATCCGGCACAGGGTGTCTTGAATGTGTGCACGGTAAAATAAAATCTGAAGACTATCAAAGCATTCTGGAGAGAAATGTGCTGCCTAGTGTCAGAAAGCTTGGTCTCAGTCGCAGGTCATGGGTCTCCCAACAGGACAACGATCCAAAACACACAGCCAAAAACACTGAAAAACAGAATTGTGGGGTTTTCCTTCTTTAACTGAGGGGTACCAACAGTTTTGTCTATGTGTGTATATGCAGCTTAGAGGAGAAGAATCTGTGGAAGAAGAAGAAGAAGGCCCAGGAGTAGAAGAAGAAGCAGAGTGAGGAGCAGAAGGAGGAGAGAAAAGGGCTGGAAGGTTGTCAGGAAAGTGTCAGAGAAACCATGAAGGATTTCCTCAAGAAGGGGGTCAGAGATCTTGTCAAGAAAGTAGTCGAGAACATGATGATCAGAGTGATTGAAAAAAGAGTCGGGTAAAGCCAGGAAATAGTCAATGAAACAGTCATGAGTTGGGTCTAGAGGAGGAGCCGAATCCAGGTCAGAAAGCACAGGGGAAAGAGGAGGAGAAACAGGAGAAGCAAGAGGAGAAACACACTGAGGAGCAAAGTGAGGAGGCAGAATAGCAAGAAGAGGAGCAAGGTGTAGGGTATTGGACGTGTTCTGTCACATTAGAAGTCATGCTGAAAGTGTTTTGTATTGTCAGAAGTCATGTCTAGAGTGTTTGTTATGTCAAAAGACAAGTTGAGTGTGTCTTTGAGGTCAGAGGTCATATTGGATGTGTTTTATTACATCAGGTCATGGTGAGTGTGTTTTGTGATGTCAGAAATCATGTTGATCTGTTTTCTGTTTTCATTTAAATAAACTGTTTGCCCCTTCAACTTGTTAATTAACAGGAGAGGCCAGAATAATGTTGGTGTGTTAAGAGATTTCAGGTGAACAGAGATATGGAGTCTGAAATATCAGTAGAGTATGCTTCTTTGTTGCTCAAACAACTAATGAGGAAAACATTTCATTTACAAAATACAGTTATACCTGACTCCTAAATAAAATTTATACCACATTGAACAGATGTTTTTACTTTTTAACTTACATTTGTTTCTCTGATAAATTCACTTGTTCATTATGCTTTGTCCTATCTACACCAGATTTCTCATGCACCATCAGTGACCAGCTGTGAACACTTATTTGTTCCCAAAGTTTTTTATTGAGAAATATAGTTTACTACAACTCATATATAACTCAACTATAACTGCTCTATACAGCTTTCATCATAGTTTCCTCAAATGTCCAGCAGATGACGCTTTTTGACCAGAAATAGAAGTTAAAACTGTTTATCACTATAAGGAACATTAAATGAAAGGGTGAAGATTATTAACATTTTCATAAGAGTAACCTGTTTTATTTACTTTCATATATATACTGTAACCTACTTATACTTGCATATATATATATATGTGTGTGTGTGTGTGTGTTTGTATGTGTGTGTGTGTGTATAATTCTGGGCCACAAGTATAACATTGAAACAGGCTAAGTGACCTTAAAAGACACACTGTGACATCACAACACACATCCAACATTACTTCTGACAATACAAAATCACATCCAAATTGATTTGTGACATCACAAACACATTCCCCATTGACTTCTGATGTACCAAAACACATCCAATTTGACCTTTGACCTCACAGGATGCACCCATCATGACTTCTCATGTCACACATCAAAACAACCAGATTTCTGACATCAACAAAACACATCCAACATTACTTCTAACATCACATAACATCGGTAACTGCCTGCTCCAACGGACCCAGCCTCGTCTCTGCTGCCTTCAGTGTTACTGTTCTACTCCATTTCTCCTGCACACCCGTCTGCACTGGATTGGCCTAATAAATATATTCTAACACGTTAAATGTAATCTCTGGACATTATCAAAGGTTGTAGATATGTCTGGAGCTTCATAATATAACCTAATATAACAGTTGGACATTGAAGAGTGGAGAAATACAGTGTTAGCAATTATCATCATTGCTTCTCTGTCTGAAAACAGCTTCTTCTTTGTGATGAACAATGTGTAGCTCTAAATGAGGCTTTG
Source organism: Eupleurogrammus muticus (assembly GCA_036785175.1). NCBI lineage: Eukaryota > Metazoa > Chordata > Actinopteri > Scombriformes > Trichiuridae > Eupleurogrammus > Eupleurogrammus muticus. Next base: position 227,292 of record JAYKQN010000062.1, on the reverse strand, counting down.
GTTTCTTTTTGTGACTTTGTGAGTCACAGGGCTACAGAACTCTATGTCGCTGCTCAGCCAATGTGCAGCATCTTGGTGCAGATGTAGTGGTGTGAGTTAGGGCTGGGCGATATGGCTTAAAAAAAAAATCCCCGATTTTTTCACAAAATATCCGATTAACGATTTAAATAGATTTTCTCAACAGCCCCCAAATTCAGATGCAGATGACAAAGAAATAGCTCCAAAAATACTTGTTTATTTTGATTTTATCAAGTTAATGAACCCCGGCTTTTCCACCGTATATATTGGCACCATATCCTTTGCTATATACATAGCGACCGCATCTGTCATGGCTTTCCAGCGGGTCAAATTCTTGTCATATGGGATGCAGTTTGAAAATGTTTGTGGTACGGTGGACTGTATTTTGGTGGCTGTGCGTGAGGTGCTTGGGGTGCTGCTGTCTTTTTAATTCCGCTGCGCGCAACATTTCTCCCATTCGACGGGATGCTTTTGTTTAAGGTGCTGCAGTAAATTTGTCGTACTGCTGCCTTTACTAGCAACAGACTTCATACATACTTTGCAGCGGGGTGTTTTCTGGTCTAAGTCTGACCTCGCGAACGCAAACCAATTCCAAATAACGGATGACACGGTGCCTTTCTTCGGAACAAGTTCTTCCCTGCTTGTCGCCATGTTGTCACTCACTCACTACTATCTCTACTTGGTAAATGCGCGCTCTGTGCGAGGGGAGGGAGGGGCGAGCTCATTATACGGGAGGCCAGAGAGAAGCGTTAGCTTGATGTTAAAGAGAGAACCGATTTTTATTCAAACAAGTCGACGTGAACTATACACTCGAGTTAATCGATAAAATCGGTTTATCGCCCAGCCCTAGTGTGAGTATGGACTCTAAGCAGGAATTCACACTAACCTTAGGGTAATTCACCAGATATTCACTGACAGGGAATGTTCTCTTCCTAATTCAGTGTTACCCACTAGAAAATGGCCACAGACAAGCTCATGTTGAAGCTCAACCTCTGGCTGCAGATGAAGAAGGAGCTGAGGAGGCCGTGGACGTCCAGGAGCAGCAGAACGGCTCCGAGGAGAAGCCCACCACGGCCAATGTGGACTTGGTTGCAGCTCTGTCGAAGAACATACAGTAAGAAAAATACTATTAAAAAAAGAATAAATGTCAGACATTTTTGCTTATTGCAATTGCAATTTCAAGTTTTTGGGTGGATTTTGATCAATTTAGTAGTGTTTTATTTTTTATATGTATATTTTATATCTTTTTTGTATCATATTTGTAACTTTTATTTTGGTGTTTTAACTGATATTTTGGATTTTTTTATTCACAGTTTTTTGAAAAACTTGAAAAAAGTAAAATTATTAGCCAATGGAATAAAAAATAATTCAAGATAATTCTACTCAATATTGGACTAATTGAACAAAATACTAGATATTTTTCCCTGAAAAGAAGGATTAAACATAAACTAAAAGGCTAAAGAGTTTTTATGTGGAAATATTGCATTGTGTATGAGAAATGGTGTTTTTCATGCTGGTGTGATTTCAGGCCGAGTAACACCTAAGCAGTAACACCTGATTCTACTAATCATCCATTAGAACTCTTGATAATAACCTCTATTAGTAGAATCAGGTGTGTTACTGCTGGGTGGGAACAGTAACCTGCCCCCACACCGGCCCTCCAGGACCAGGACAGAAGAATTGCAGTCATCGAGCCTGGAAGTAACAAATGCATTGATAAGTTCTTCTGCATCTTTTAGAGACAGGAAGTGTCTGAAATTTGCTATGTTGCGTAGGTGAATGAAGGCAGTCCTAGAAATATGTTTAATGTGGGTAGAGAATGACATGTCTTGGTTTAAAATGACTCCCAGGTTTTTCACAGTGGAGCTCGAGCAGTGGTTCTTAACCTGGGTTTGATCGAACCCTAGGGGTTCGGTGAGTCGGTCTCAGGGGTTCGGTGGAGCCTCCACTGCAGAGGTCCACCCCTCACTCTAGTCTGCAGTTAGTGGGCACAGTCATTGAAAGCGTTAGGGTTAGGGTTAGGGTGAGGGTGCGGGGGATGAGCATATGAAACTGGTGGAGTTCGGTGCCTCCAAAAAGGTAAAGAACCAATGAGCTAGAGGCTTTAGTAGCAGAAAAATGCAGGTCATCCAAGATTTTATTTCCTTAAGATAAGCTCCAGCTTTAGCTAGCTGGTTGGTTTCATTCGGCTTTATCGGTACAGTTTATTGTCACCAGGTGTGTATCATACAATAGAAATGAATAGATTGTTTTCTAATGATTTTACCCAATGGGAGCATATAGATAGTGAAAAGTATTGGTCCAAGCACAGAACCTTGTGGAACCCCATGATTAACTTTTGTATGGATAGAAGAAACATTATTGATATGGACAAATTAGGAACAATCTGAGAGATAGGACTTAAACCAGTTTAGTGCAGTTCCTTTTCTACCAATAAGATGCTCTAGTCTCTGTAATAAGATTTGATTGTCGATGGTGTCAAATGCAGCGCAAAGGTCTAACAGAACAAGGATGAAAATAAATCCTTTATCAGATGCTCTGAAAATGTCATTTGAAACCTTTACTAGATAAAACCTGACTGGAAATCCTCATATAGGTTATTGTTGTGTAAAAAGTCACACAGCTGTTTAGCAACTGCTTTTTCCAGAATCTTAGAGAGGAAGGGAAGGTTGGAAATGGGTCTATAGTTGGCTAAAATGCTTGAGTCGCGGACAGGTTTTAAGTAGAGGTTTAATTACAGCTACTTTAAAGGACTGTAGTACATAGCCAGATAATAAAGACATGTTGAGTATTTCTAGGAAGAAAGGGCTAATCAAAGGGAAAATGTCTTTTAGCAATCCGGATGGAATAGGGTCCAAAAGACAGGTTGAAGTTTTAGATTAAGACATCAGTGAAGCTAGTTCAGTGAAGATGATTGAAGTAAATGTGTCGAGGTGAATATTAGCTATTTCATCTGTCTCTACAATAACTGTGATAATTATTGCCAGTGAAAGGGACAAGGTGATAAATTCTGTCTCTAATTGTCAGAATTTTGTCGTTAAAGAAGCCCATGAAGTCATCACTGCTGAGGGTTGTAGGAATACGTGGATCAATAGTGTAGTTACCTTTAGTCAGTGAAGCTAATGTGCTGAAGAGGAACTTTGGGTTGTTTTTGTTTTTTCTATCAGTGAGGAGTGATAAGTAGCTCTGGCATTGCGTAGGGCCTTCCTGTACATTCTGAGACTCTCTTTCCATGCGTGTAAAGCTTCTTCCAGTTTGCTGGAGCAACATATTCATTCGAGTCTTCGAAAAGTTAGCTTCAGTTTACGGGTGAGAGAGTTATACCAGGGTGCAACTGTGTTTTGCTTAATTAACTTCTTTTTTTGGGGAGGGTTGGAGTCAAGGGTCATTCACAATGAACTTACCGCACCCAACAAGTTGATCTATTTTAGATGGACCTGCAACAGCATATAAATCCACAGCTGCGGTGAGGCAAGGCAGTGAATTAAATGCTGAGGGAATCACTTCCTTGATTTTAGATATAGAACTTAACATCTATTGAATATGTTTTTTTCAGGTGGTAGATAATTTAATAGGTGGAATTCAAAAGTTATTAGATCATGGTCTGATATGATGAATGATAGGAGGGGATTCTGTGGGGAGACAAATAAGTGTTCAACCTCGATGGCGTACGTCAGGACGAGGTCAAGGGTGTGGTTAAAGCACGGGTGGGCACATTTACTCTCTGAGAAAAGCCGATTGACTCCAGTAAAGAGAGGAAGGCCGAGCCAAGGCTATCACCGTCAACATGGATATTAAAATCACCTACCATGTTTATTTTATCTGTCCTGAGAACGAGACTCAAGATATACTCTGAGAATTCAGATAAACAAATCAGAATATGGGCCCAGAGGGTGGTACACTGTGACAAATAAGACAGGTTGTTGTGATTTCCAAGTTGGGTGGGATAAACCAAGCATGAGTCTTTCAACGGATGTGAAGTAACACTTTGGTTCAGGGTTTGTTGTGACTTGTTGCCTATCCTTCTATAGCTCTATACGTTCTTCTAAAACTATAATACTACTTACACCAATACACCTGAAGAGGCGAAGTCAATAAGAATCACAGATGAGACAGGGTCAGCTGGTTCACGATCCAACAATGGTTTATCGTCAAGTTACAATTCACCATGCATGAGAAGTAGCCCGGGCTAAGTCTGAAATTCCCTTGACAATTCCCAATTTTCATACAATTCGGGGCCTGAGGTTGCTCCTCCCTGGGCTCCTCCTTTTATTTGGTGATTTTTCCCTGGTTTTTCCACTATTACAATTAATTTTGTGAACTTTACTCGAGGCTGGTCCCGATGTTCTTTCTTTTTTTAAACAGTCACCACCTTAACTTTTGAAGCTGCCTCTCTGACACGTTGTTCTGTCCTTCAGCGCAAGATTACCACAAGTATGACTATGAGGGTCGCCTCCACTCAAACTTGGCCAATGGGACCTCGGCAGTCAGCAACGGGACGACCAACCACGGCAGAACACTGGGCTTTCCTTCTCCTCCTGTGAAATTTCAGCCTTTTTAATGGCTGAAAAGATGAGTTTTCATGTGATTATTTTTCTATGTACAAACATGTTGTTTTGGCATATCATAAAAAAATATAACCAACTCTTTTCTACCGACATGTAAAATTACTGTGGCTCTCAAAAGGGGCAACAAACTACTGAACCAAGTGAGGATAGCTCACAGTGACATTGATATTTCTTACTATTTATTCAAGCCATTTGTATGCTTCTAACCTTACAGTCATAAGTCCCTGTCTCCAGGCCAGCCCCATGTATATGATGAAATAAAATTTGTGGTGTTCATACTTGGACTTCCTCTCCCTCGAGTCAAGGTTTCCCTAACTCGAATTTCTCACTCACTGTCCTGAATGTTTACACAAATTGGACTTGATGACAATCGCATGGCATAGATTGACTTTTATAATGCTCCAAAATGCTGGTTTGCATCAAAGGGCTTTACTGCTTGTACAAAGGCAGCACAAAGATCTCTATTGGAAGACCCTCTAATCATACAAAGGGGGGAAAAACTCTTTTTTTTTTTTTTTTTTTTTTTTAAACTTGAACAGCAGAGAAAAGGAAGCATCCTCTTCCAGGTGATTAGGTGTGCACAGGATGGAAAAGACACTTTCTAACAGGGAAAGTTCAAACAGACTAATAGAAATGTGCTAAATTGTGGAGGAGGTGACCAGATCAATAACAAATTCCAGGTGAACCAGGACAGCATCAGACTCTCTAACAAGTTACACTTCAAGGTGTGAAGTGGAATGAGTCACGTGATCCAGAGAACGAGTCCTGCTCTGATGGTGAAGAGCACGTAAACTTCCTGGGATGAGATCTCAAGGCAGGATGGTATGTAGCAGACAGATTATGACATAACTCACCACCTCTGTTCAAAGTTGGTCTTTCTAAATGGACATAGATGGCCTCCTTCACTCCCCTCTTAAACCACCTGTCCTTGTCTAAGATGTGTACGTCCGTGTCTTTAAAGGAGTGTCTCTTTTCCTTTAGATGCAGATGTACTGCCGAGTCCTGTCCTGATGTGGTGGCTCTCCATGTGCCATGCGTTTACAGAGTGGCTGCTTGGTTTCTCCGATATATAAATCTGTGCACTCTTCACTGCATTGTACAGCATAAAGAACATTGTTGAGGTTTTGTCTTGGAGTTTTGTCCTTGAGGTGGACCAGTCTCTGTCTGAGGGTGTTGCCCGGCTTGAAATAAACAGATGTTGTGTTTGCTGAAGATTCTTCTCAGTTTTTCCAGATGAGTGACTAGATAGTATGGTACTACTACATGTTTGCTTCTGTTGTTTTGCTTTTTGTCAGTCTATGTTTTGGTTTCCTTCTGTCTTCTATACCTCTTGGTGAATGCCCAATTGGGGTAACCACAATTTCTAAGTGCCTGTTTGATGTGTGTGTGCTCCTTCTCTTTCCCTTCTGCTTTGGAAGGGATGCTGTCTTCCAGGTGTTGAAGGGTTCTGATGACCCCCAGTTTGTGTTTCATGCTGGTAGTATGGTGATATTTTTATTCTTGCTCAGAGATGCAATGGCTTTCCTCTCCAGGTAAGTGAGATTTGATGCAGGAACCTTAGCACTCGTAAGTGCTGCAGATACCTTCATCCTGAATCTGCTGCTCTACCCACTGCTCCACTTGCTGCCTGAACAACACATGTTTTAATGCTGCACAGCAATAATAACCTGACCTCTGTGACTGTTTTATTTCTGATTCCTTTTTTCTCCTGAAGGCAGTGACAGACATCACTGTTCTCTTTACTCTATTGTACTCTAGTAGAAACTTGATAAATTATAAATCTTGCATGTCAGTAATCTGTAGTTATGTACTAGCCTGGGTATACCCATTCTTCATTGATGCAAATTTACCTTGCTATTAAGTTTAATATGTAATTGAATATCTTATAGATTATAACGTTATCTATACCATTATAACTACTACATAATATACTATTAAATTAAATATCAATTGATATAAGGTCTGATGTTAGCCAGGGTAGCGTATTTTCACGACCATAAGGTGCACCGTACTATAAGGCGCAGTCTTAGTTCTGTGTGTCATCACTGTATTTAACACACACACATAAGGCACTATGAGAAGGCTATGACCCCTCCCCTTCTCACCTGCTTATAAGGGGGAACTGAATAGCAGAGGGTTCCCGAGAGTTCCCGCTGGACATGTTTGCGGGTGACACAGAGGGACCGCGACACGTGAGACGGCCTGTTTGGGCCACCTGCTGAGAGGTGGACCACCATGCTAGTCTAAGCATGTGTTGCTTTTATGTACCACCATTAATAAACCGCCGTGTTTTGACTAAAACTGAGCTCCGCTTCCTTCTGTCTCTACTTTTTCTGGTTGCCCTGGTCCCTTTTTGTTGGGAGGCCACTTGGGGAAAAACTGAGTTTGGTTGTGCTTTATTTAACAATTGATTACAAAGTACTACCATATTTTAGTCATCGTGGGCAAAGTAAAACACAGATAAAACAAGCACACAAGGGTGGATATTTAAAAATATAGAGGGATAATGTCATCAATCAAACCCGTCAAAGTCCTCATCCTCTGTTTCTGATTTGAACAGCAGCTAAATCTCCACCAAACATGCCAGGTTCACTTTCTTCACCATCAAAGTCTATCTGTGCCATGTGGTTCCTCAGAAATGATGCCAGCTTTTGTGAAAGCTTGAACAACAGTGTCAGCAGACACGTCAGCCCAAGATCTACAATCCATTCACAAATTTTGGTGTGACTCACCCAGCGCTGTCTTCCACTCTTAGTGAAACTGTGGTCTGCTTTTCCTTATAATCTACTGTAAATTGCTGCACTACCGTAGTCCTGATTTCAGATGGAAAAATGGCACTGTTTCATGAAACTAAAGCAACAAGACGGAAATGTTAAATTTTCAGAACATTTCAGTAGGAAAAGCTCTGGATAATTTTGATGAAAACGAAGGAGAGGACATAGAGCAGCATAGTGATTTGGATGAGCAGATGTTTGAAGAAGAAGACGATGTGGACTATCATCCAGAGGACACATCTGAGGAGAGGTCACTGGTGGTGTGATATGACTACTGGCCTGCAAGGTCACAACGTCACTTGTGATACCTTCTTTATCAGCTTTAACCTTGGACCTCAAAAGACACACTCTGAGATCAAAACACACATCTAACCTTACTTCTGACATCAAAAAATCACATTCAAATTGATTTGTGACATCACAAACACATTCAGCTTGACTTCTGATGTAACAAAACATCCAATTTGACCTTTGACCTCACTGGACACAATCATAATGACTTCTCATGTCACACATCAAAACAACGTGATTTTTGACATCACAAGACAAACCCAACCTGATTGCTGACATCACAAAACACATCCAACAATACTTCTAATATCACAATTCATAATTACTGAGTTACGGTGTGTTTTTCCCTGCCTGTCTCTTTCGATGTTTGCCCCTTCCTTTCTGTTTTCAGGTAGAGGCGGGGCACAGTGTTGGAGTCCTGGCATACCTATCACCAATTCAACCTTTAATTGATGTTGAATACATGTTGAGTACTTGAACATAATATATAATATAATGCCTATTAAGTATGTGAATTATATAACTGACGCAAAATAACTGAGGCAATTTAAAAATCTTTTCTTTGTTGAACTTTAATTGAGGTTGAATACATGTTGAGCAGATGAACATAATATGTAATATAATGCATGGATGTGCAGTCTCTGAATTTTTCATAATTTTGTATGGTTTTTCATAATTTCTCCTCTCTAAAATTGAGAAAACGACTAAATAGCATTCCCGCTGGCCGCTGAAGGTACTGCAGATCAGTGCCTGCAGTACCTTCCAGTACCACCAGAGGGCATCCTCAGCAGAGGGTGCCTGACCAGCCCTTCCTGTCCAAGACCCTCAAGACCACGTTGTGCCGACAAATCAGATATTAAATAGGTTATGTTTCGTTTAGTGGTTGATTTTAGATACTGAACCTTTAAATGGAGTCTCCTCCTGTTTGTTGCTTAAGCCTCTTCCTTTGTTTCCCCTAACTTATCAGTGTGAGGACGTGCTCCGTTTGCTATCAGTTGTACTAACCTTGGAGTTAAACCAATAGTAAGTTACTGCTGAAAACTATTGTAATACTTGTTAACATTACTAAAGTTCGAGGTTAAAACAGCTCAAATTGATTTAAAAAAGATCGCATTTAAAGACGTGAAATGCTAATCGTTTGCAATGGTAATTCGCTAACTGCTAAGTCATTTAGCTCCTATGTTAGCCTCATTTACATTGCATTGTGATTGTACAGTGTGCAAATGCTAGCTGGTTGTTTGGCTTTACTTACCTGTTTACTTAGCTGTGTAGCAGTTTTCTGTAAAGTTAAAATATCTTGGAAGAATTCTGTCATACATACCTGATTTAACTTACTTTACATTTTAAACTTGTTAAAACCGTAACCTACTTACCCAAGTTTGAAACCTGTAAAGACAATGCTTAACTTAGTTAGAATCTGTGGAGGAAATATCTTACCCGAGTTAAATTGGGTAAATAAAGGAGAGAATATTATATTCAGATTGCTTTATTTAATTTCTTATGTGGCAATCTGTATCCTGCACATTTTATTGGGTTTCAGTTTTACAAAAAAAAAAGAAATTAAAGGGCCAGAAGATTTCAGCAAATCAGCCAACCTGCAATCAAGCCTGCTGTCTGTCTTCAATACCCCAGAAGTATTATCAGGACAGAATGGCAGGTGCCACCGATGCCCGGAGCACGGAAAGGTACCTGCTCGACCACTTACATCCACCATCTGGTGTGCTGTTCCAGAAGGCAATGACTGAGGTGAGTCGCACTGTTGCCCAAAGTGTGGTCCTTCAGATGCGCCACAATGTCCTTGTTGCAGGCCATCTTGTGAGAGGACAGCACAATACGGTAATGAACTGTAAAACAAGAACATAGGTAATAGTGTAATACAAAGAAACCGGGGTGGTTTAATTGTCCCAGGACCTCCCGCGGGCACCCCCGCCACCCACTCCCAGGGCCGGAGCCCCCGACTGAAGAAAGCCCGCTCCGCCAGCCATTCGTCTCTACGGCTTCTCGTGCAGGCCGGACAGCACCTCCTTGTCCTGTTGCACCAACACGCCTCCTGTACAGGGTGCAGCGCCCCTCTTTGCAGAAGGGCCTGAAAGAAATAAATGTGACATTTAGGGAAGGAAAAAAAAATACAAAAGCAATTTATAAATAACAGTAGTAAAGTTAAATAAGGCAATATTTCATGATTAGAAATAAAGGCCTATTCTAAATGCTTTGTTTACCGTACCTTCTTCTGAAGCAAAATCGAAGGTCTTGTTCCCAGTCAGACTCGCTTCTTCTGATGAAAAATCAGGGCTGACTTCTTGCTTGCTTGTCTTCCTGAGGGGCTTTCTCCCCTCCAATTTATCAAGTAATGGTGAGATAAGGTTGTTTGTGTGTGTTCATTTTAAACTTACCTTGGACACACCCAGGCAGGAAATGCCCTGTATACAGTAACAAAGGCCCAATGTTTAGTCTACAGAACGATGACCAATCAAATGTGTCTGATTGTGAACTGTGATGACCAACATTGTGCATATGCTGAAGAGCATATGCATAATATGCATAATTTGCTTGGTGGAGCCATGTCCTCCGCCGTGGTGGGCCTGAGGGTGAGTCCCCCAGGTTGGCTTTCCTCAAACCGGAAGTGTGGTACAGAAGAAGAGTCTGATCTGTAAGACAAAGGAAAATCATGTACAATATAATTTGTCATATATACAATTGTTTTTTAATAAATATGAACGAAAACAGAATAAATAGCTTTCCACCAGTAAAGTTTACTCACAGTAGTGACACAGAGGTTGGCACCACACCAAGTTAACTTAATCTACCAATATGCTACATAACAAGTAGACTTAACCCAAGCTCAAAACTTAAGTCTAACCTTTCTCTACAGGTAAAACACAGATTAACTTTATGGCTTTACTCTCCTGAATATCTCACAGGTTGCTGCCTCCAAGCCAAACAAGTAGTGAATAGTGAATAAACTGTAGTGAATACAGTTTAAATCAAACAGCACATCTATTTAATAACCAGTTTGACTCACAGCTTAAATCCTTGGTCCACAAAGAACAAGCAGAACTGGAGCACAACTCATTGAAGTGCAGCAGCCCAGGAACAATACCGGTGAACATATTCAGGCAGCAGCTTTAAACCTGAGCAGCCAGGTAGCAACCATCAGTCCTGATTAGCCCCACCGTCTGATCCTGTTGCTCTGGAGCAGGGCTGCCCAATCCTGCTCCTCGAGAGCTGCCATCCTACATGTTTTAGGAATCTCCAACACACCTGAATCCAACTATTAACAAGCCCTTGGAAGCATTCAGCTATTTCATTGTGAGGTGATGATTAGAATCAGGTGTGTTGGAGTAGGGAGATTCACATGTAGGATTGGAGATCTAGAGGAGCAGGATTGGGCAGCCCTGCTCTGGAGTCATCACCCTTGTGTCTGAGATTGGTTCTGTTTCTTGCTTCCTTCTCTACATGATTTGATTTATTCTTGCTGGTTTTAATGATTTTTATTACCAGTGTGTGTTGTTTCTTATTTTACTCACTGACATATTTGTTCATGTCATTATTTATTTGTAATATTGTGGGTTTTTGTATGTTTTAATTATCCTGCATTCATTTAATTGTTCTCCGGTGCCACATGGATTTTATAACCTTACTACAATGATACAGGGTTGTTGTCTTTTCAGTTGCTGCTCCATAGCCCTAGGGGTCACTGTGGGCCATGGTTGACTGTGTTGAGTGTATGCTGTTGTGTGAAGAGGTTTTGCCATTTTCATCTATCTATAAAGAAGGAGCGTTCGCATGTCCATGATAATATGTGTTTGTCAGATCAACCAACGTTTCAGATATACTTACGCATTGCATGATGGTGTGCATTCTTTTTTGTGGAATATTTCTGATAGATAATTAAAACATCATTATCATTAAAAGTTAAAGTCCTATAGACTTAGAAATCACAGTGGTATCCTGCAGCAGCACTTTCATTACAGCGTAAATCTCTGTATCACTGCTACTCCTTGTATTTATTCACAGCACCTTTGTTACAACTCAAAGCTCCATTGTTCTTTTTCTTCCTGCACCGACAGTTCAGCCAAAAGTATTGTAATGTCTCTCAAACGCCACACACTAAACCTTGTAAGAAAAGTTGCTGTCTTTACTTATTTCAGAGGAGAACCACACTCTACACACTAGTTGCAGTGTCTTACTGCCATAGAGGCTGTACATGTTCAAAAAGGAGATTTACGGCATTGAGGTTGAACACTTATCTGTCTTCCCACAGAATCCCCTCCTGTCAGATCATTATCTAATAACTTTTGAATTCCTGTTATTAAACTACTCACCACCTGAAAAAAGCATACTCACTCGATACCTAACTGACAGTTCTATATCTAAATACAAGAAGGTGATTCCCTCAGTATTTAATTCGCTGCCTTGCCTCACCACAGCTATGGATTTATATGCTGTTGCAGGTTGTTTGCCCGCATTAACCAACTCGAAGCGCAACTAGGCAGCGCGACAAGGTCCATCTAAAATAGATCAACTTGTTGAGAGCGCTGCAAGTTCACTGCGAACAACCCTTGACTCCATTGCTCCCCAAAAAAAGAAGTTAATTAAACAAAAAAAAAAAGAGTCGCACTGGCTCTAATTTGCCCTCAGATGCTGTTAGTGTAGAGACAGGTGAAATAGCTAATATTCACCCCGACACATTTACTTCAATCAACTTCGCTGAACTAGCTTCACTGATGTCGTCATCTAAAACTTCAAGCTGTCTTCTGGACCCTATTCCATCCAGATTGCTAAAAGACATTTTCCCTTTGATTAGCCCTTCCTTACTAGAAATACTTAATATATCTTTATTATCTGGCTATGTACCACAGTCATTTAAAGTAGCTGTAATTAAACCTCTCCTTAAAAAACCTGCCCTGGACTCAAGTATTTTAGCCAACTATAGACCCATTTCTAATCTTCCCTTCCTCTCTAAGATTCTGGAAAAAGCAGTTGCTAAACAAATCGGGGTTAACTATCTTGCCCAAGGATACAACAATATGCAGCTTGGAGGAGCCGGGAATCGAACCACCAACTTTCTGACTGGTGGACGACTGCTCTACCTCTAAGCTACAGCCACCACTGGATTTCCAGTCAGGTTTTAGAATGCATCACAGCACAGAGATGGCTTTAGTTAAGGTTTCAAATGATATTCTCAATGCGTCTGATAAAGGATTCATTTCCATCCTTGTTCTGGTAGATCTTAGCGCTGCATTTGACACAGTCGACCATCAAATCTTGTTACAGAGACTAGAGCATCTTATTGGTCTAAAAGGGACTGCACTAAATTGGTTTAAGTCCTATCTTTTAGATCGTTCCCAATTTGTCCATATCAATAATGTTTCTTCTATCCATACCAAAGTTAATCATGGGGTTCCACAAGGTTCTGTGCTTGGACCAATACTTTTCACTATCTATATGCTCCCATTGGGTAAAATCATTAGAAAACACTCTATTAATTTCCACTGTTATGCTGACGATACACAACTCTATCTATCAATTAAGCCAAATGAAACCAATCAGCTAGCTAAACTTCAAGCCTGTCTTAAGGATATAAAATCCTGGATGACCTGCAATTTCCTTCTACTGAATTCAGACAAAACAGAAATTATTGTATTCGGGTCCGAAATCCTGAGGAACTCAATATCCAGTGATATAGCTATCCTGGATGACATCTCCCTGGCCTCTAGCTCCACGGTGAAAAACCTGGGAGTCATCTTCGACCAAGACATGTCATTCTCTGCCCACATTAAACATATTTCTAGGACTGCCTTATTCACCTACGCAACATAGCAAAGGTCAGACGCTTCCTGTCTTTGAAAGATGCGGAAAAACTTATCCATGCATTTATTACTTCCAGGATTGACTACTGCAACTCTTTACTGTCGGGTTGCACCATAAAGTCTCTAAGGACCCTCCAGCTGATCCAGAATGCAGCTGCTCGTTTATTAACTGGCACTAGAAGAAGAGAGCATATCTCACCTGTATTAGCCGCTCTACACTGGCTTCCTGTAAAATCTCGTATAGAATTCAAAATCCTGCTCCTCACCTATAAAGCACTCAACGATCAGGCGCCATCCTACCTTAGGGATCTCTTAGTCCCATATCGCCCATCAAGAACATTACGCTCCCAATATGCAGGCTTATTGGAGGTTCCCAGAATTTCTAAAATTAAAACAGGAGGCCGAGTCTTCAACTTCCAGGCTCCTCTCCTGTGGATACAGACCTACAGCGGCCACCGGAGGGCTTCCTCAGCAGAGAGTGCCTGTTTACAAGCAAATAGATTACTTCTGGTTTACTTAGGCACTACTTCCAACATGGTACAGATTGCACCGTATACTAAGTAAATGGTTACAGTAGCAAACATTTGAGTTTCATGATACACTTTTTTCTCTTAAATATTTAAGGCCCAGGCCTAATTTTTATATATAAAATACATGATAATAAATATGAAACATCTCTACAACCACAAGAACCACAGAATACGCTACAACTAAGGACAAAAAGATCAAAAGCTCAAAGAAGACGAAAGATAAAAGACATCAAAGAAAACATTTTACAATTGCATTAGATGGAATATTCATCAACTCCCGCTGCATTACCTGAACTTCGGCTAGTCAAAAAAACATCAATTAAAATACATCAAAGAAAACATTTTACAAGTGCATCAGTTAATATATTCAAATACTTAATAGGAATTATATTATATATTATGTTCAAGTACTCAACATGTATTCAACATCAATTAAAGCTCACTTATAGCTATTCTTGCCTTTTCAGCTCATATGTTATAATTTTGTTCATAATTAACAAATTCTGACAAGAGCAGAGCATCCTCTGACATACTGGGTGGCACAAAACATATCCAACATGACCTGGCCTCAAAAGATACACCTGAATAAATTGTGACATCCAACAGGATTTCTGACATCACAAAACACACTAAACATGATTTCTGATGTAACAAAACAAAGACAGGTGCAGGAGAAACGGAGTAGAACAGGAATGTTAAAGGCGGCGGAGGCAGAGATGAGGCTGGGTCTGTTGAAGCAGGCAGTTACCGACATTGAAGCAGGAACTTTCTGGGGATGAGTGGAAGAAGAACTGGTGTTTAAGAGCTGTGGACAACAAGGTTAAATTGGTGAAAGGTATGCCAGGACTCGAACACTGTGCCCCGCCTCTACCTGAAAACAGAAAGGGAGGGGTAAACATCAGAGAGAGACAGACAGGGAAAAACACACAGAAACTCAGTAATTATTAATTGTGATGTCAGAAATGATGTTGGATGCATTTTGTGATTTCAGAAGTCATGATGGCTGCAATTTGTAACATCAAAAGTCATGGTAAATGTGATTTGCGATGTCAGAAGGTATGTTGGATGTGTTTAGTTACATCAGAAGTAATTCTGGATAGGTTTTGTGATGTCAGAAATCACGCTGGGTCTGTCAGGTGTATCTTGTAAGGTCAGAGTTCATGTTAGATATGTTTTGTGATGTCAAAATTTTGGATAGGTTTTGTGATGTCAGAAATCAGGTTGGGTGTGTCTTGTGAGGTCAGAGATTATATTGGATGTTTTTAGTTGGCTGCAATTTGTAACATCAGAGGTCAATGTGTTTTGTAATGTCAGAAGTAATTTTTTCAAACTTTGGTGATGTCAGAGGTCAAATCTGACGTGTTTTGTGATGTCAAAAATCACATTGTTTTGATGTGTGACATGAAAAGGGATGATGGATGCCTCCTGTGAGGTCAAAGGTCACATTGAATGTGTTTTAGTACATCAGAAGTCTAGGGGAATGTGTTTGCGATGTCAAAAATCAACTTGGATGTGATTTTATAATGTCAGAAGTAATGTTGGATGTGTGTTATGACGTCAGAGTGTGTTTCAAGGTATCTTTTGTCAAAACATGATTCAGGCCATTATTTCAATAAGGTGATTACATACTCATCCCCCTGTAAGTACATTTGGATGTGAACAAATACTATTTGTGCAGCTCCCTGATAAAAGAAAAAAGTTTCTCTTCATACCTTAGAAATAGTCTGTTTCAATGTTATACTTGTGGCTCAGAATCATACACACACACACACACGCACATATATGTGTATATATATGCAGGGATAAGTAAGTTACAGTATATATATGAAAGTAAAGAAAACAGGTTATTCTCATAAAAATGTTAAATAATTTTCACCCTTTCATTTTATGTTACTTATAGTGCTAAACAGTTTTAACTTATGTATTCAGTATACATTCTCAACTTAAATTAAAACAAAAAAATCATCTATTTCTGGTCCAAAGGTGCCATCTGCTGGACATTTGAGGAAACTTCGATGAAAGCTGTATAGAGCAGTTCAGAGTTATAGTTGTAGTTATTCTTGCTTTCTCAGCTCATGTTATAACTTTGTTTAAAATTCTTCTTCAAATTCTGACAAGAGCAGAGTATCCTCTGACATACTGGGTGGCACAATAAAAGATTTACATCTTACGCTGTGGAAACTTGCATGTGAGTATCTGTGCAGCCCAGCATCATCTGTTCCCTGTGAAAGGATATTTCCCAAAGCTGTGGAGCTGGTCAGCCAGGAGACGAGCCGCTTGAGTTGTTTGAGCAACAAAGAAGCACAATTTACTGATATTTCATTTTATTCACATTTCGTCTTAAATACATTCTTGCAGCCTGAAAAGCTTAGGCATTGATTTTGTGCTTCACAAATACCAAACATCCACCCCATTTCCCATAAACACAAGCAGGCACACTCAACAGGAAACACTGGAGATCAACACTAATACATTAAACAACAGTAACACATAATACCATTATTAAAAACACTAAATAAAGAGGTTAAAGACCACAGAATGCGCTACAACTAAGGACAAAAAATATCAGAAGGTAAGACAAGACCAAAGACAAAATACATTAAAGCATACGATTTATAGTTGCATTAGATGGAATATTCATCAACTCCCGCTGCATTACCTGCACTTCGGCCATTCAAAAGTACATCAAAGAAAACAGTTTACAATTGCTTCAGTTAATAGATTCACATACTTTATAGGCATTATATTATATATTATGTTCAAGTACTCAACATGTATTCAACATCAATTAAAGTTCATCAAAGAAAAGATTTTGTAATTACCTCAGTTAATATTGCATCAGTTAATATATTCACATACTTAATATGCATTATATATTATGTTTAAGTTCTCAACATGTATTCAACATCAACTAAAGGTTGAATTTTTGATAGGTAAACATAGGCGAATATCAGAAAGAGACAGATAAGGAAAAACACACAGAAACTCAATAGTTATGAATTGTGACGTGAGAAATGATGTTGGATGCATTTTGTGATTTCAAAAGTCATGATGGCTGCAATTTGTAACATCAAAAGTCATGGTAAATGTGATTTGGGATGTCAGAAGGTATGTTGGATGTGTTTAGTTAAATCAGAAGTAATTTTGGATAGGTTTTGTGATGTCAGAAATCAGGTTGGGTGTGTCTTGTGAGGTCAGAGATTATATTGGATGTTTTTAGTGACATTATGTCATGTCATGGTAAATGTGTTTTGTGATGTCAAAAATTATGTTAGATATCTTGCCATTTCAGAAGCCATGTTGGCTGTAATTTGTAACATCAGAAGTCATGGCCAATGTGATTTGTAATGTCAGAAGTAATTTTTGAAAAGCTTTGTGATGTTAGAAGTCATTGTTTTGATGTGTGACATGAGAAGGGATGATGGGGGCCTCCTGTGAGGTCAAAGGTCACATTGGATGTGTTTTGGCACATCAGAAGTCAAGGGGAATGTGTTTGTGATGTCACAAATCAATTTGGATGTGATTTTTGTAATGTCAGAAGTAATGTTGGATGTGTGTTGTGATGTCAGAGTGTGTTTTAAGGTCTCTTTTGTCAAAACATGATTCAGGCCATTATTTCAATAAGGTGATTACATACTTATCCCCCTGTAAGTACATTTGGATGTGAACAAATACTTTTTGTGGAGCTCCAAAAGAAAAAAGTTTCTCTTCATACCTTAGAAATAGTTTCAATGTTATACTTGTGGCTCAGAATTATACACACACACACACACACACACACACACACACACACACACACACACTCACACACACACACACACACACATGCACACACACATGCAGTATGTGTATATATGCAGGGATAAGTAAGTTACAGTATATGTATGAAAGTAAAGAAAACAGGTTATTCTTATGAAAATGTTAAATAATCTTCACCTTTTCATTTTATGTTACTTATAGTGCTAAACAGTTTTAACTTATGTATTCAGTATATGTTCTCAACTTAAATTAAAACAAAAAACATCTATTTCTGGTCAAAATTCGCCATCTGCTGGACATTTGAGGAAACTACGAGGAAAGCTGTATAGAGCAGTTCAGAGTTATAGTTGTGGCTATTCTTGCTTTCTCAGCTCATGTTATAACTTTGTTTATAATTCTTCTTCAAATTCTGACAAGAGCAGAGCATCCTCTGACATACTGGGTGGCACAATAAAAGATGTACATCTTATGCTGTAGAAACTTGCATGTGAGTATCTGTGCAGCCCAGCATCTTCTGTTCCCTGTGAAAGGATATTTCCCAAAGCTGTGGAGCTGGTCAGCCAGGAGACGAGCCGCTTGAATCGTTTGAGCAACAAAGAAGCATACTCTACTGATATTTCATTTTATTCACATTTTGTCTTAAACACATTCTCGCAGCCTAAAAGCTTAGGCATTGAACATGTACTTAGGCATGATTTTGTGACAAAAACACTCAACATGACTTATCACATCATAAAACACACTCTGACCTCAAAAGATACACCTGACTCAACTTTTGACATCAGAAAACAGATCCAACATGATTTCTGACATCACAAAACACACTCACCATGACCTGATGTAATAAAACACATCCAATATGACCTCTGACCTCTAAGACACACTCAACTTGTCTTCTGACATAACAAACACTCTAGACATGACTTCTGACATTACAAAACAATTTCACTATGACTTCTAATGTGACAGAACACGTCCAATATCAAACACTTTGCTCCTCAGCCTGCTATTCTGCCTCCTCACTTTGCTCCTCAGTTTGTTTCTCCTCTTGCTCCTCCCGTTTCTCTGCCTGATCTTCTGCCTACTTGTTCTCCTTCAACACCCATTCTTTCTCTGCCTACTCCTTCTCCTTCACCTCCTCTTTTTCCTTCTCTTCCCCCTGTGCTTTATGACCTGGATCCTCCTCTAGACCCAACTCATGACCGTTTCATTGATTATTTCCTGGCTTTACCCGACTCTTTTTCGATCACTCTGATCATCACATTCCCGACTACTTTCCTGACTTGAAGAAATCCTTCATGGTTTCTCTGACCCTTTCCTGACAACCTTCCAGCCTTTTTCTCTCCTCCTTCTGCTCTTCACTCTGCTTCTTCTCCTACTCCTTGGCCCTTTCCTTCTTCCACACCTTGCGATGTGGTTCCTCACCCTCTCTCTGAATCCCTCCTCTCTTACTCTTCCTAAGGGTTCTTCCATTTCTTTCCGTTAAAGGTTTTTTAGGGAGTTTTACCTTGTATGATGTGAGGATCTAAGGCGGGGGATGTTGTGTTGCTTTTGTACAAACTGTAAAACTCATTGGGGCAAATCTGCGATTTGTGATTCTGGGATATACAAATGAATTGAATTGGATTGAATATTACTATTATTACTATTTTATGTCCTTATTTCTGTGTAAATGATGTCAAATTGTGTTCTATTGTAAAACTGCTGAATGTGTAGGCTATTAAAATTGTGTCAGAAATTTGGTAAAAAAAAAAAAGTGTTTGCTAAAAGTACAAAAGTATTATATATCGAAAAATGCACATAAAGTTGTAAAAGTACAATTACTCTTGCAGACTGTGCTGCAAAATCCTACTATTATTATAGTAGTATTTTATAATGTTACTTTTATCACTAGAAAACACATGAGAATATTTTCGTGTTGTAGTTCATTGATGCGAAACCCATTTACATGTTAGATTCATATTAAAAGTACTGCATTATATTATATGTGATTGCTAAAGCATTGATCTATTCACAGCCTTTTTTAAATTCAGTTGACAGCAGGTGCCTCACCAACTCTAGTGCACCACAACCGGGTCGGGGGCAGAGTGAAAGCTTCGACATGCCCCGGGAGTGCATGACGGACCTGACCGGCAGGATCTCATGAGCCACCATCCATGACAGGTCCTGGAGTCTGTTAGGGAGATCGGGATGGTTCACATTGCGCCAGACTCTTCGGGGATCGCCGACAGCGAGTCCCCGCACCGGGCTCACTGGTTCCCGCTTCTACACAATTGAGATCAAAGAGTGGTGGTTAGTTAAAACATGCAACTCTTCCTGTTCCAAATTAAATTGTTTTAATAAATTCTGAATAAAAGCGTAGGCTGGGGGCAAACTAAAAGACACTGGTGTTCTCAGGTTGCTGGGTGAATACTTCAAATGCCGCCGGTAGGACCCAGAAGTGTGCCATTGCTGTCGTCTTGTGTTCTTTGGGCCGGGTTGTGGTGTACTTGAAGTGTAGCGCAGTGTATCGGCTGGCTAAAAACACGTGGAGGTCTGGAAAATCTTTTCCTCCTTTTCCTTTTTCCTTCCTCCCTATCAAAGTGAATCCCGAGTATTTCTTTGTCAAGGTCAGTCATGGTCAGAGGGAGTCCAGCTCTCTCAGTCGGACTCCCTCTGACCATGACTAACCTTGATGGTAGTCAATGATAAAAATAATTAAAGAGAATGGCTGTACAGCAGAAATGAATGTAGAAGTAAAAGAAGCTGTTGAAAACTATCACCAGGAGTTATATAAAAAGGGACAGATTGACGTAGACGTGAGTTTTTAAAACGCGATTTTACATTGACAGAAATGAACGCGTGTGTCAGGACTTTTAAGAAAGGGAAGTCACCAAGCTTAGATGGGCTTCCCTCAGAATTTTACTTGACCGTTTGGGACATCTTAGCACCTGACCTACGCACTGTTTTTATGGACTTTGAGGTTTTAGACCGACTCCCGGACAGTTTTAGAATAGGGATAGTGAGTCTCCTCTATATAAAGAATGACAAGACAGACTTAAAAAATTGGAGACCCATCCCCCTTTTAAGCGTTGACTGTAAACTATTCAGCAAAATTTTAACCTCACGTATGTCCTTGTTTTTAGATGAACTGATCCACCCGGATCAAAAATGTGATCAAAAATCACGTGTTACAAGAAAATGACGTTTTGCGCTCATCAATGCCTTGTGCTTACCAATAAAACCACATAATGACGGATCTCGATTTAACTTACTGTGGCAAGCATGTTGTAGTGTGATTCCTGTTTCCAACCAGTAGGTGGCCACACTGAGACAAAAGCTTCAAAACCATACATCGTCCCCGCTGTGATTGCTGGTGGAAAAATTGTAGTCGTCACTGTATGTTGAGTTTCCGCCCACATTGTGTTGTATTGGCCATAAAAGCTGATAATTGTTCAGAATTTCTCTGACTGATTCGTGAAGCAATTTAAATCTAACTAGAGTTTTGATGAAGGGTTTTAATCCTTTATTCAGACTAAAGGTCATTGAGGCTGTCCGCCGGAGGCCGCTGCACGTGACCTCAAGTGATCTTTTCACCGTCGCGAGTGACGCGGACGGTGCCGAGAAACAACCAATTTCCCTCAGACGTTTCTTGGCAATGCTTCTCGGCCTTTTGGCTAAGATCAAGTGTAGTATCTGTTCTTATCAGTTTAATATCTGATACGGGCTTGCTCCGTCCACTCTGCGCATTGACCTGGTATTGCAGTACCTCCAGGAACGGTGCACCCCTACTCGTACTGTTTAATGCAATGGTTTTCGCTATCTAAGCGTTGTGGTTTCAACTATCAGACGGGAGGGTGAGGAAGGGCCTCGTGCGCACTCCCCTTTTTAACGCGGGTCTCTCTCCTTGCAAGAAAACGCGCGAGGCATTCCTCCTCTTTCACCAGCGCGCATCGGGGCGTCGGTTCAGTTGCTGCTTTGCCTTTCTTGTGCTCTCTCAGAGACAGTGTTCCAAGTGGCTTTTCGTGCCGTTGGCCTTTGTTTGGTAGGTAGTCGTTGCAACAGGAAACAAAACCAGAAGCCAGTTGAACTGCGAGCACTGTTTTCAGTGTTTGGGGGTGGCAGACGCAGGTGAGCTCACGTGTTCTGGGAAGAGGCGCCATAGGCACCATCAGCCAGAGTGCCGTGTCTAGGAGTCATTGCCCTGTCCCTGGCGCTTTCAACTCATACTTACCTGGCAGGGGAGATACCATGATCAAGAAGGTGGTTCACCCAGGGCGAGGCTCAGCCATTGCACTCCGGTTGTGCTGACCCCTGCGAATTCTTCGGAATCTCCACTTGTGGAGAAGAGAGGCAGAGCTGAGACTCACTCAGAGAACTCTGAGGACGAGTCCAGAATCTTCCCCTCCGGTTCACCCAATGAGGTCTCCTTGTTACAGATAGCTCTCCAATCAACCCCGAAAGTCTCAAACACCTTGAACAAAAGGTTGCAGGAAAGGCCACCTGCCAGAGACCGTAGGGGGAAAGGAGCTCAACCCCCTCACTCTCCCCCTTTTGAAGTGAAGGAGGAGCTCCTTTCACACGAGATCGCTCCAGATTGCTTATAGGCCTATTTTAAATGTGTTCTTAATCTGTCAGTCCTTTTAAGGGCATACCTGACGTTTTTTTAAAAAACACTCATGACACTCACCTTCTCTACCCTCAATGTGAGAAGCCTGATGTCTAGTGTTAGAGCCCAGAGTGTTTTAGATTTTTTTTGTTCTTTTAAGTCAGATGTGTTTTTTATTCAAGAATGCTGCCTACCTTTTTTTAAAACATTACAGGAAATGGGAGGAGATGTGGCCACATCCATCAATATGGAGCGGCTCCAACGAAAATAAAAATGATGGAGTGGCCATTTTAATAAAAAATCCTCTGGTTCAGGTGAAAGGTAGCACTGTGGTGAGAGAGGGTAGGGCAGTTTTAGCACATGTGACTTTTATGGGACAGGATCTTAACCTCTTGAATATTTATGGTTTTAATGAAAAAAAATGACAGGTATGACCTTTTAGAAGACCTGCAGCCCCACATGTTAGGTAGGGCACCCTTAGTTGTAGGCGGGGATTTTAACTGTGTTTTAAGTAGGGCAGATAGGAGAGGAGCAGGGGAAGATTTTAAAGTGGACAAAACCTTGATTTTATTACAAGGAATATGCAGGGATTTTAAGCTAAAAGACTGCTATAAAACCATGCATCCCAGAGAGGAGGGCCTCACCTGGTTCAGTGGTGATGGCACCAGAGCCTCCCGCATAGATTATATTTTTACCCGAGACTGCCCACCAACAGATGCTAGATTATCCCCAGTTTTCTTCTCCGATCACCTCATGCTTTCTAGCACCCTTTCACTCCCAGTGGGTGTGACGCCAGGAAGCGGTCTATGGAAACTCAATTGCTCCCTTTTAGAGGATAGGGAGTTAGTGAGTCAGTACAGGGAGCACTATAAAGAGTGGCAGACCCTTCAGGACTTATACGAGACACGAGCTCACTGGTGGGAAATGGTAAAGGGAAAGACACAGACCTACTTTCAAAAGGCAGGTAGAAAGAAAAAAGACAGGGAGACCAGACACATGTTGGGGCTGCAAAAAAGACTACAGAGGTATTTTAAGTTAAACAAACAGGGATTTGATTTCAGCCAAGGGACCAAACAAATAAATAGAGAAATGTTGTCCTTGGCTGAAATCAAAAGCAGAGGAGTGATTTTAAGGAGCAAAGAACGGCAAATAGAAGAAGGAGAGAAATGCAGCCGCTACTTTTTTAAGAAAATCTAACAAAAAAGAGACAATGATAAAAATAATGAAAGAGAATGGCTATACAGCAGAAACGAATGTAGAAATAAAAGAAGCAGTTGAAAATTACTACCAGGAGTTATATGAAAAGAGAGAGATTGACGTAGACACCATGACCCAAGTCCTAGACTCTTTTAACAAAACAGTAAGCGACAGTGAGTTTTTAAAACGCGATTTTACATTGACAGAAATGAACGCGTGTGTCAGGACTTTTAAGAAAGGGAAGTCACCAGGCTTAGATGGGCTTCCCTTAGAATTTTACTTGACCTTTTGGGACATTTTAGCACCTGACCTACTCACTGTTTTTGTGGACTTTGAGGTTTTAGACCGACTCCCGGACAGTTTTAGAATAGGGATAGTGACTCTCCTATATAAAAAGAACGACAAGACAGACCTGAAAAATTGGAGACCTATCACCCTTTTAAACTTTGACTGCAAACTGTTTAGCAAAATTTTATCCTCACGTATGTCCTTGATTTTAGATGAACTGATCCACCCGGATCAAACCTGTGCCATCCCCGGGAGGAAGATCACTGACAGCCTAGTACTGATCAGAGACACCATCTGTTATGCGAGAGACAGAAACATCCGGCTCGTAGTCCTAAATTTAGACTTTGAGAAAGCCTTTGATCGGGTCTCGCACCAGTACCTATTTCAGGTACTGCAAAAAGTGGGTCTTTCGGAGAGGTTTAGGGCATGGGTGGGACTGCTGTGCAAAGACATATGCAGCAAATTCATTGTTAACGGGCATCTGACAAAAGCCGTGGATATAAACGGCGGTGTCCGTCAGGGGTGTCCTTTATCTGCACTCCTCTATGTTCTTTGTGTTGAACCATTGGCACAGATCTTGAGAAGGGATAAATGGATCAAAGGGGTTCAAATCCCAGGTAGTGGAGGACTAGCCACCAAGTGTATTTTATACATGGACGACGTGAACATTTTATGTACAGACCTCTTAGGTATAGACAGGACTCTAGACCTGACGGACTGGTTTGGGCTAGCCTCGGGGTCCAAACTCAACAGGAGTAAGACCCAAGCCCAATTTTATGGACCATGGACAGCGACTGAGAGAGCTGGACTCCCTCTGACCATGACTAACTCGGACAAAGAGATACTCGGGATTCACTTTGATAAGGAGGGCGGCGGGAGACTGAACTGGACTCAGGTTGTAGGGAAAGTTAGGCAGAGACTAGCTTACTGGGGACTCAGAAGACTGACCATGGAAGGAAAGGTTTTAATAATCAAAGCAACAATTTTACCTCTGTTTTTACTGATTGGTTCTGTTTTTACCCCCCCTAGACAAGTACTTTTAGAGGTGGAGAGGGCCATCTTTTATTACCTGTGGGAGTCCAAGTGGGAAAGACTGAGGCGTGACGTGATGAAAAGACCCAAGGAAAAAGGAGGAAAAGGTGTTCCAGACCTCCACCTGTTTCTGGCCAGCCGATACACCGCGCTACACTTCAAGTATGCCACAACCCCGTCCAAAGAACACAAGACAACAGCAATGGCGTGCTTCTGGATGGGCTCCTACCTGCGGCACTTGAAGTGTTCACCCAGCGACCTGAGAGCACCAGTGTCTTTTAGTTTGCCCCCAGCATATGCTTTCATTCAGAGGTTTTTAAAACAATTCAACTTGGAACAGGAAGAGTTGCATGTTTTAACTAACCATCACTCTTTGATCTCAATTATGCAGGAGCGGGAACCAGTGAGTCCGGTGCGGGGACTCGCAGTCGGCGATCCCCGAATGGTCTGTCGCAATGTGAACCATCCCGCCCTCCCCAACAGACTCCGGGACCTGTCGTGGATGGTGGCTCATGAGATCCTGCCGGTCAGGTCCGTTATGCACTCCCGGGGCATGTCGAAGCGTTCAACCTGTCCCCGACCCGGTTGTGGCGCACCAGAGTCGGTGAGGCACCTGCTGTGGGAGTGCAGCGCTGCTGCAGACCAGTGGGCAATGGCCGGCATCTTGAACTTCCCGTACTTACCGGCAAGGGAGGTCCTCACAGCACAGAGAGTGTTGTATGGGGTGGGCCACGAAAAAATGACCAAAAAAGACTTTGCAGAGGAGTGGCTCACCCTAGCCGCCATCAAAGACGCCATATGGACCTCCAGAAACTTGCTGGTAAGGAAGCACATGCAGATCCCCCCAGTGGCTGTGATCCAGATGGCTGCAGCGACGGCCAAGATCGCCAGAGCTGCAGGCGGCAAGCCAAGGATACAGCCACAAAGAAGCATCGCCTCTGTGCCCATTCAGAGGAAGGAGCCGGAGCCACACATGAAAGGGCCACAGCAGCGGCGGCCTGGCTCTCTGGGAGAGGCAGGTGGGAAGGAGCGACAGGGTGGAGGTCTCCTCTGAGCCCCACGACGGGATCCTGAGAGACACACTGTTGGGGAGAGCGAAATGAGTCTTGATCTGTGTTAAAAACTTGCTGCGCTCCTGCATAAATATAGAGAGACAAGAGTGTTTTTTTAAAATGAAATACCTGTTTTTTAAATTGACTCTGAATACATGTTTCCTTTCTTTTATACCTTTTACCAATTACCTGTAAATTCTTATCCTGTATACTACTTTAAATATTTTAATATTTTAAGGAGATTTTACAGATGACATGAACATGCTTTAATTGGTTTTAAAAGGGCAATGGATGAAATGTACTGTAAATGAGTGCCAATAAATGCTTGAAAAAGAAAAAAATCTGTTCTTATCAGTTTAATATCTGATACGTCCCCTACCCGGGGACCATATATTAAATTGATTTTTGGAGCAGGGAGATGGAATAGGGGCTTGCTCCGTCCACTCTGCGCATCGACCTGGTATTGCAGTACCTGCAGGAACGGTGCACCCCTACTCGTACTGTTTAATGCAATGGTTTTCGCTATCTAAGCGTTGTGGTTTCAACTATCAGACGGGAGGGCGAGGAAGGGCCTCGTGCGCACTCCCCTTTTTAACGCGGGTCTCTCTCCTTGCGAGAAAACGCGCGAGGCATTCCTCCTCTTTCACCAGCGCGCATCGGGGCGTCGGTTCAGTTGCTGCTTTGTCTTTCTTGTGCTCTCTCAGAGACAGTGTTCCAAGTGGCTTTTCGTGCCGTTGGCCTTTGTTTGGTAGGGAGTCGTTGCAACAGGAAACAAAACCAGAAGCCAGTTAAACTGCGAGCACTGTTTTCAGTGTTTGGGGGTGGCAGACGCAGGTGAGCTCACGTGTTCTGGGAAACAGTGTTCTCAAGTGAAAAGATCACTTGAGGTCACGTGCAGCGGCCTCCGGCGGACAGCCTCCATGGCCTCTAGTCTGAATAAAGGATTAAAACCCATCATCAAAACTCTAGTTAGATTTAAACTGCTTCACGAATCAGTCAGAGAAATTCTGAGCAATTATCAGCTTTTATGGCCAATATAACACAATGTGGGCGGAAACTCAACATAGTGTTGAGTAGTCCCTCTCCCGGAGAGCCAGGCCGCCGCTGCTGTGGCCCTTTCATGTGTGGCTCCGGCTCCTTCCTCCGAATGGGCACAGAGGCGATGCTTCTTTGTGGCTGTATCCTTGGCTTGCCGCCTGCAGCTCTGGCGATCTTGGCCGTCGCTGCAGCCATCTGGATCACAGCCACTGGGGGGATCTGCATGTGCTTCCTTACCAGCAAGTTTCTGGAGGTCCATATGGCGTCTTTGATGGCGGCTAGGGTGAGCCACTCCTCTGCAAAGTCTTTTTTGGTCATTTTTTCATGGCCCACCCCATACAACACTCTCTGTGCTGTGAGGACCTCCCTTGCCGGTAAGTACGGGAAGTTCAAGGTGCCGGCCATTGCCCACTGGTCTGCAGCAGCGCTGCACTCCCACAGCAGGTGCCTCACCGACTCTGGTGCGCCACAACCGGGTCGGGGACAGGTTGAACGCTTCGACATGCCCCGGGAGTGCATAACGGACCTGACCGGCAGGATCTCATGAGCCACCATCCACGACAGGTCCCAGAGTCTGTTGGGGAGGGCGGGATGGTTCACATTGCGCTAGACCATTCGGGGATCGCCGACTGCGAGTCCCCGCACCGGACTCACTGGTTCCCGCTCCTGCATAATTGAGATCAAAGAGTGATGGTTAGTTAAAACATGCAACTCTTCCTGTTCCAAGTTGAATTGTTTTAAAAATCTCTGAATGAAAGAATATGCTGGGGGCAAACTAAAAGACACTGGTGCTCTCAGGTCGCTGGGTGAACACTTCAAGTGCCGCAGGTAGGAGCCCATCCAGAAGTGCGCCATCGCTGTTGTCTTGTGTTCTTTCGCCGCAGTTGTGGCATACTTGAAGTGTAGCGCGGTGTATCGGCTGGCCAGAAACAGTGTTCTCAAGTGAAAAGATCACTTGAGGTCACGTGCAGCGGCCTCCGGCGGACAGCCTCCATGGCCTCTAGTCTGAATAAAGGATTAAAACCTGTCATCAAAACTCTAGTTAGATTTAAACTGCTTCACGAATCAGTCAGAGAAATTCTGAACAATTATCAGCTTTTATGGCCAATACAACACAATGTGGGCGGAAACTCAACATACAGTGACGACTACAATTTTTCCACCAGCAATCACAGCGGGGACGATGTATGGTTTTGAAGCTTTTGTCTCAGTGCGGCCACCTACTGGTTGGAAACAGGAATCACACTACAACATGCTTGCCACAGTAAGTTAAATCGAGATCCGTCACTATGTGGTTTTATTGGTAAGCACAAGGCATTGATGAGCGCAAAAGGTCATTTTCTTGTAACACGTGATCAGGGGAGAGCGCGAACGCAGTCCCCCACTACCACAAATTATGCAGTCGAGATTCACACATTTGGGGAATTCACAGGGGTCAGCACAACCGGAGTGCAATGGCTGAGCCTCGCCCTGGGTGAACCACCTTCTTGATCATGGTATCTCCCCTGCCAGGTAAGTATGAGTTGGAAGCGTCAAGGACAGGGCAATGACTCCTAGACACGGCACTCTGGCTGACGGTGCCTATGGCGCCTCTTCCCAGAACACGTGAGCTCACCTGCGTCTGCCACCCCCAAACACTGAAAACAGTGCTCGCAGTTTAACTGGCTTCTGGTTTTGTTTCCTGTTGCAACGACTCCCTACCAAACAAAGGCCAACGGCACGAAAAGCCACTTGGAACACTGTCTCTGAGAGAGCACAAGAAAGGCAAAGCAGCAACTGAACCGACGCCCCGATGCGCGCTGGTGAAAGAGGAGGAATGCCTGGCGCGTTTTCTCGCAAGGAGAGAGACCCGCGTTAAAAAGGGGAGTGCGCACAAGGCCCTTCCTCGCCCTCCCGTCTGATAGTTGAAACCACAACGCTTAGATGGCGAAAACCATTGCATTAAACAGTACGAGTAGGGGTGCACCGTTCCTGGAGGTACTGCAATACCAGGTCGATGCGCAGAGTGGACGGAGCAAGCCCCTATTCCATCTCCCTGCTCCAAAAATCAATTTAATATATGGTCCCCGGGTAGGGGACGTATCAGATATTAAACTGATAAGAACAGATACTACACTTGATCTTAGCCAAAAGGCCGAGAAGCGATGCCGAGAACCGTCTGAGGGAAACTAGTCGTTTCTCGGCACCGTCCGCGTCACTCGCGGCGGTGAAAAGATCACTTGAGGTCACGTGCAGCGGCCTCCGGCAGACAGCCTCCATGGCCTCTAGTCCGAATAAAGGATTAAAACCCGTCATCAAAACTCTAGTTAGATTTAAACTGCTTCACGAATCAGTCAGAGAAATTCTGAACAATTATCAGCTTTTATGGCCAATACAACACAATGTGGGCGGAAACTCAACATACAGTGACGACTACAATTTTTCCACCAGCAATCACAGCAGGGACGATGTATGGTTTTGAAGCTTTTGTCTCAGTGCGGCCACCTACTGGTTGGAAACAGGAATCACACTACAACATGCTTGCCACAGTAAGTTAAAAATCGAGATCCATCACTATGTGGTTTTATTGGTAAGCACAAGGCATTGATGAGCGCAAAAGGTCATTTTCTTGTAACACGTGATCAGGGGAGAGGGCGAACGCAGTCCCCCACAACCACAAATTATGCAGTCGAGATTCCCACATTTGGGGAATTCGCAGGGGTCAGCACAACCGGAGTGCAATGGCTGAGCCTCGCCCTGGGTGAACCACCTTCTTGATCATGGTATCTCCCCTGCCAGATAAGTATGAGTGAGAGCGTCAGGGACAGGGCAATGACTCCTAGACACGACACTCTGGCTGACGGTGCCTATGGCGCCTCTTCCCAGAACACGTGAGCTCACCTGCGTCTGCCACCCCCAAACACTGAAAACAGTGCTCGCAGTTTAACTGCCTTCTGGTTTTGTTTCCTGTTGCAACGACTCCCTACCAAACAAAGGCCAACGGCACGAAAAGCCACTTGGAACACTGTCTCTGAGAGAGCACAAGAAAGGCAAAGCAGCAACTGAACCGACGCCCCGATGCGCGCTGGTGAAAGAGGAGGAATGCCTCGCGCGTTTTCTCGCAAGGAGAGAGACGCGCGTTAAAAAGGGGAGTGCGCACGAGGCCCTTCCTCGCCCTCCCGTCTGATAGTTGAAACCACAACGCTTAGATAGCGAAAACCATTGCATTAAACAGTACGAGTAGGGATGCACCGTTCCTGGAGGTACTGCAATACCAGGTCGATGCGCAGAGTGGACGGAGCAAGCCCCTATTCCATCTCCCTGCTCCAAAAATCAATTTAATATATGGTCCCCGGGTAGGGGACGTATCAGATATTAAACTGATAAGAACAGATTTTTTTCTTTTTCAAGCATTTATTGGCACTCATTTACAGTACATTTCATCCATTGCCCTTTTAAAACCAATTAAAGCATGTTCATGTCATCTGTAAAATCTCCTTAAAATATTAAAATATTTAAAGTAGTATACAGGATAAGAATTTACAGGTAATTGGTAAAAGGTATAAAAGAAAGGAAACATGTATTCAGAGTCAATTTAAAAAACAGGTATTTCATTTAAAAAAACACTCTTGTCTCTCTATATTTATGCAGGAGCGCAGCAAGTTTTTAACACAGATCAAGACTCATTTCGCTCTCCCCAACAGTGTGTCTCTCAGGATCCCGTCGTGGGGCTCAGAGGAGACCTCCACCCTGTCGCTCCTTCCCACCTGCCTCTCCCGGAGAGCCAGGCCGCCGCTGCTGTGGCCCTTTCATGTGTGGCTCCGGCTCCTTCCTCCGAATGGGCACAGAGGCGATGCTTCTTTGTGGCTGTATCCTTGGCTTGCCGCCTGCAGCTCTGGCGATCTTGGCCGTCGCTGCAGCCATCTGGATCACAGCCACTGGGGGGATCTGCATGTGCTTCCTTACCAGCAAGTTTCTGGAGGTCCATATGGCGTCTTTGATGGCGGCTAGGGTGAGCCACTCCTCTGCAAAGTCTTTTTTGGTCATTTTTTCGTGGCCCACCCCATACAACACTCTCTGTGCTGTGAGGACCTCCCTTGCCGGTAAGTACGGGAAGTTCAAGGTGCCGGCCATTGCCCACTGGTCTGCAGCAGCGCTGCACTCCCACAGCAGGTGCCTCACCGACTCTGGTGCGCCACAACCGGGTCGGGGACAGGTTGAACGCTTCGACATGCCCCGGGAGTGCATAACGGACCTGACCGGCAGGATCTCATGAGCCACCATCCACGACAGGTCCCGGAGTCTGTTGGGGAGGGCGGGATGGTTCACATTGCGCCCGACCATTCGGGGATCGCCGACTGCGAGTCCCCGCACCGGACTCACTGGTTCCCGCTCCTGCATAATTGAGATCAAAGAGTGATGGTTAGTTAAAACATGCAACTCTTCCTGTTCCAAGTTGAATTGTTTTAAAAATCTCTGAATGAAAGAATATGCTGGGGGCAAACTAAAAGACACTGGTGCTCTCAGGTCGCTGGGTGAACACTTCAAGTGCCGCAGGTAGGAGCCCATCCAGAAGTGCGCCATCGCTGTTGTCTTGTGTTCTTTCGCCGCAGTTGTGGCATACTTGAAGTGTAGCGCGGTGTATCGGCTGGCCAGAAACAGGTGGAGGTCTGGAACACCTTTTCCTCCTTTTTCCTTGGGTCTTTTCATCATGTCACGCCTCAGTCTTTCCCACTTGGACTCCCACAGGAATTAAAAGATGGCCCTCTCCACCTCTAAAAGTACTTGTCTAGGGGGGGTAAAAACAGAACCAATCAGTAAAAACAGAGGTAAAATTGTTGCTTTGATTATTAAAACCTTTCCTTCCATGGTCAGTCTTCTGAGTCCCCAGTAAGCTAGTCTCTGCCTAACTTTCCCTACAACCCGAGTCCAGTTCAGTCTCCTGCCGCCCTCCCTATCAAAGTGAATCCCGAGTATCTCTTTGTCCGAGTTAGTCATGGTCAGAGGGAGTCCAGCTCTCTCAGTCGCTGTCCATGGTCCATAAAATTGGGCTTGGGTCTTACTCCTGTTGAGTTTGGACCCAGAGGCTTGCCCAAACCAGTCCGTCAGGTCTAGAGTCCTGTCTATACCTAAGAGGTCTGTACATAAAATGTTCACGTCGTCCATGTATAAAATACACTTGGTGGCTAGTCCTCCACTACCTGGGATTTGAACCCCTTTAATCCATTTATCCCTTCTCAAGATCTGTGCCAATGGTTCAACACAAAGAACATAGAGGAGTGCAGATAAAGGACACCCCTGATGGACACCGCCGTTTATATCCACGGCTTTTGTCAGATGCCCGTTAACAATGAATTTGCTGCATATGTCTTTGTACAGCAGTCCCACCCATGCTCTAAACCTCTCCGGAAGCCCCACTTTTTGCAGTACCTGAAATAGGTACTGGTGCGAGACCCGATCAAAGGCTTTCTCAAAGTCTAAATTTAGGACTACGAGCCGGATGTTTCTGTCTCTCGCATAACAGATGGTGTCTCTGATCAGTACTAGGCTGTCAGTGATCTTCCTCCCGGGGATGGCACAGGTTTGATCCGGGTGGATCAGTTCATCTAAAATCAAGGACATACGTGAGGATAAAATTTTGCTAAACAGTTTGCAGTCTAAGTTTAAAAGGGTGATAGGTCTCCAATTTTTCAGGTCTGTCTTGTCGTTCTTTTTATATAGGAGAGTCACTATCCCTATTCTAAAACTGTCCGGGAGTCGGTCTAAACCCTCAAAGTCCATAAAAACAGTGAGTAGGTCAGGTGCTAAAATGTCCCAAAAGGTCAAGTAAAACTCTAAGGGAAGCCCATCTAAGCCTGGTGACTTCCCTTTCTTAAAAGTCCTGACACACATGTTCATTTCTGTCAATGTAAAATCTCGTTTTAAAAACTCACTGTCGCTTACTGTTTTGTTAAAAGAGTCTAGGACTTGGGTCATGGCGTCTACGTCGATCTCTCTCTTCTCATATAACTCCTGGTAGTAATTTTCAACTGCTTCTTTTATTTCTACATTTGTTTCTGCTGTATGGCCATTCTCTTTCATTATTTTTATCATTGTCTCTTTTTTGTTTAAGATTTTCTTAAAAAAGTAGCGGCTGCATTTCTCTCCTTCTTCTATTTGCCGTTCTTTGCTCCTTAAAATCACTCCTCTGCTTTTGATTTCAGCCAAGGACAACATTTCTCTTTTTATTTGTTTGGTCTCTTGGCTGAAATCAAGTCCCTGTTTGTTTAACTTAAAATACCTCTGTAGTCTTTTTTGCAGCCCCAACATGTGTCTGGTCTCCCTGTCTTTTTTCTTTCTACCTGCCTTTTGAAAGTATGTCTGTGTCTTTCCCTTTACCATTTCCCACCAGTGAGCTCGTGTCTCGTATAAGTCCTGAAGGGTCTGCCACTCTTTATAGTGCTCCCTGTACTGACTCACTAACTCCCTATCCTCTAAAAGGGAGCAATTGAGTTTCCACAGACCGCTTCCTGGCGTCACACCCACTGGGAGTGAAAGGGTGCAAGACAGCATGAGGTGATCGGAGAAGAAAACTGGGGATAATCTAGCATCTGTTGGTGGGCAGTCTCGGGTAAAAATATAATCTATGCGAGAGGCTCTGGTGCCATCACCACTGAACCAGGTGAGGCCTTCCTCTCTGGGATGCATGGTTTTATAGCAGTCTTTTAGCTTAAAATCCCTGCATATGCCTTGTAATAAAATCGAGGTTTTGTCCACTTTAAAATTTTCCCCTACTCCTCTCCTATCTGCCCTACTTAAAACACAGTTAAAATCCCCGCCTACAACTAAGGGTGCCCTACCTAACATGTGGGGCTGCAGGTCTTCTAAAAGGTCATACCTGTCATTTTTTTCATTAAAACCATAAATATTCAAGAGGTTAAGATCCTGTCCCATAAAAGTCACATGTGCTAAAACTGCCCTACCCTCTCTCACCACAGTGCTACCTTTCACCTGAACCAGAGGATTTTTTATTAAAATGGCCACTCCATCATTTTTATTTTCATTGGAGCCACTCCATATTGATGGATGTGGCCACATCTCCTCCCATTTCCTGTAATGTTTTAAAAAAGGTAGGCAGCATTCTTGAATAAAAAACACATCTGACCTAAAAGAACTAAACAAATCTAAAACACTCTGGGCTCTAACTCTAGACATCACGCTTCTCACATTGAGGGTAGAGAAGGTGAGTGTCATGAGTGTTTTTTTAAAAAAACGGGGTGAACCACCTTCTTGATCATGGTATCTCCCCTGCCAGGTAAGTATGAGTTGGAAGCGTCAGGGACAGGGCAATGACTCCTAGACAGGGCACTCTGGCTGACGGTGCCTATGGCGCCTCTTCCCAGAACATGTGAGCTCACCTGCGTCTGCCACCCCCAAACACTGAAAACAGTGCTCGCAGTTTAACTGGCTTCTGGTTTTGTTTCCTGTTGCAACGACTCCCTACCAAACAAAGGCCAACGGCACGAAAAGCCACTTGGAACACTGTCTCTGAGAGAGCACAAGAAAGGCAAAGCAGCAACTGAACCGACGCCCCGATGCGCGCTGGTGAAAGAGGAGGAATGCCTCGTGCGTTTTCTCGCAAGGAGAGAGACCCGCGTTAAAAAGGGGAGTGCGCACGAGGCCCTTCCTCGCCCTCCCATCTGATAGTTGAAACCACAACGCTTAGATAGCGAAAACCATTGCATTGAACAGTACGAGTAGGGGTGCACCGTTCCTGGAGGTACTGCAATACCAGGTCGATGAGTGCAATGGCTGAGCCTTACCCTGGGTGAACCACCTTCTTGATCATGGTATCTCCCCTGCCAGGTAAGTATGAGTTGGAAGCGTCAGGGACAGGGCAATGACTCCTAGACAGGGCACTCTGGCTGACGGTGCCTATGGCGCCTCTTCCCAGAACATGTGAGCTCACCTGCGTCTGCCACCCCCAAACACTGAAAACAGTGCTCGCAGTTTAACTGGCTTCTGGTTTTGTTTCCTGTTGCAACGACTCCCTACCAAACAAAGGCCAACGGCACGAAAAGCCACTTGGAACACTGTCTCTGAGAGAGCACAAGAAAGGCAAAGCAGCAACTGAACCGACGCCCCGATGCGCGCTGGTGAAAGAGGAGGAATGCCTCGTGCGTTTTCTCGCAAGGAGAGAGACCCGCGTTAAAAAGGGGAGTGCGCACGAGGCCCTTCCTCGCCCTCCCATCTGATAGTTGAAACCACAACGCTTAGATAGCGAAAACCATTGCATTGAACAGTACGAGTAGGGGTGCACCGTTCCTGGAGGTACTGCAATACCAGGTCGATGAGTGCAATGGCTGAGCCTTACCCTGGGTGAACCACCTTCTTGATCATGGTATCTCCCCTGCCAGGTAAGTATGAGTTGGAAGCGTCAGGGACAGGGCAATGACTCCTAGACAGGGCACTCTGGCTGACGGTGCCTATGGCGCCTCTTCCCAGAACATGTGAGCTCACCTGCGTCTGCCACCCCCAAACACTGAAAACAGTGCTCACAGTTTAACTGGCTTCTGGTTTTGTTTCCTGTTGCAACGACTCCCTACCAAACAAAGGCCAACGGCACGAAAAGCCACTTGGAACACTGTCTCTGAGAGAGCACAAGAAAGGCAAAGCAGCAACTGAACCGACGCCCCGATGCGCGCTGGTGAAAGAGGAGGAATGCCTCGTGCGTTTTCTCGCAAGGAGAGAGACCCGCGTTAAAAAGGGGAGTGCGCACGAGGCCCTTCCTCGCCCTCCCGTCTCATAGTTGAAACCACAACGCTTAGATAGCGAAAACCATTGCATTGAACAGTACGAGTAGGGGTGCACCGTTCCTGGAGGTACTGCAATACCAGGTCGATGAGTGCAATGGCTGAGCCTTACCCTGGGTGAACCACCTTCTTGATCATGGTATCTCCCCTGCCAGGTAAGTATGAGTTGTGGGACAGGGCAATGACTCCTAGACACGGCACTCTGGCTGACGGTGCCTATGGCGCCGCTTCCCAGAACACGTGAGCTCACCTGCGTCTGCCACCCCCAAACACTGAAAACAGTGCTCGCAGTTTAACTGGCTTCTGGTTTTGTTTCCTTTTGCAACTCTTGCGACTCCCTACCAAACCAAAAATCAATTTATAATATGGTCCCCATGTAGGGGCCGTATCACATATTAAACTGATAAGAACAGATTTTTTTTTCTTTTGCAAGAGTTTATTGGCACTCATTTCATTTTGAGCACATTTCATCCATTGCCCTTTTAAAACCAATTAAATATGTACATGTCATCTGTAAAATCACCTTAAAATATTAAAACATTCAAAGTAGTATTCAGGATAAGAATTACAGGTAATTGGCAAAAGGTATAAAACAGGGATGGGCAATCCTGGTGCTGGAGGGCCGGTGTGGCTGCAGTTTTTTTTTCCAACCAAGCAGTAACACACCTGATTCTACTAATGAAGAAGGGTTTTAGTGCTTCATTAGTAGAACCAGGTGTGTTACTGCCTGGTTGGAACAAAAACCTGCAGCCACACCGGCCCTCCAGACCAGGATTGCCCACCCCTGGTATAAAAGAAAGGAAACATGAGGTATTGCATTTTACTAAAAACACTCTTGTCTCTCTGTATTTGTGCAGGAGCGCAGCAAGTTTATACAACAGTTTAAACTCATTTCACTTTCCTTAACAGTGTGTCTCTCTGGATCCTGTCGTGGTGCTCAGAGGAGATCTCCACCCTGTGGCTCCTTCCCACCTGCCTCACACAGAGAGCCAGGCCACCGCTGCTGTGGTCGGGGGCAGGTTGAAAGCTTCGACATGCCCAGGAGTGCATAATGGACCTGCCCGGCAGGATCTCATGAGCCACCATCCATGACAGGTCCCGGAGTCTGTTAGGGAGGGCGGGATGGTTCACATTGCGCCAGAACATTCGGGGATCTCTGACTGCGAGTCCCCGCACCCGACTGCGAGTCCTAAGTTTTGACCTAGGGGCTTGCCCAGACCAGTCAGTCAGGTCTAGAGTCCTGTCTATACCTTAAAGGTCTGTACATAAAATGTTCATGTTGTCCATGTATAAAACACACTTAGTGGCTTGTCCTCCACTACCTGGGATTTGAACCCCTTTAATCCATTTATCCCTTCTCAAGATATGTGGCAGTGGTTCAACACAAAGAACATAGAGGAGTGCAGATAAAGGACACCCCTGACGGACACCGCTGTTTATATCCATGGCTTTTGTCAGATGCTCGTTAACAATGAATTTGCTGCGTATGTCTCTGTACAGCAGTCCCACCCACGCTCTAAACCTCTCCGGAAGACCCACTTTTTGAAGTGAGATCAGAGAGATCAAAGCCTTTCAAAATCTAAATTTAGGTCTATGAGCCAGATGTTTCTGTCTCTCGCATAACAGATGGTGTCTCTGATCAGTACTAGGCTGTCAGGGGTTGGCACATTTTTGATCCGGGTGGATCAGATCATCTAAAAACAAGGACATACATGAGGATAAAATTTTGCTGAATAGTTTACAGTCAACGCTTAAAAGGGGGATGGGTCTCCAATTTTTAAGTCTGTCTTGTCATTCTTTATATAGAGGAGACTCACTATCCCTATTCTAAAACTGTCCGGGAGTCGGTCTAAAACCTCAAAGTCCATAAAAACAGTGCGTAGGTCAGGTGCTAAGATGTCCCAAACGGTCAAGTAAAATTCTGAGGGAAGCCCATCTAAGCTTGGTGACTTCCCTTTCTTAAAAGTCCTGACACACGCGTTCATTTCTCTCATGTTAAAATCGAGTTTTAAAAACTCACGTCTACGTCAATCTGTCCCTTTTTATATAACTCCTGGTGATAGTTTTCAACAGCTTCTTTTACTTCTACATTCATTTCTGCTGTACAGCCATTCTCTTTAATTATTTTTATCATTGACTACCATCAAGGTTAGTCATGGTCAGAGGGAGTCCGACTGAGAGAGCTGGACTCCCTCTGACCATGACTAACCTTGACAAAGAAATACTCGGGATTCACTTTGATAGGGAGGAAGGAAAAAGGAAAAGGAGGAAAAGATTTTCCAGACCTCCACGTGTTTTTAGCCAGCCGATACACTGCGCTACACTTCAATCCCCGAAGAGTCTGGCGCAATGTGAACCATCCCGATCTCCCTAACAGACTCCAGGACCTGTCATGGATGGTGGCTCATGAGATCCTGCCAGTCAGGTCCGTCATGCACTCCCGGGGCATGTCGAAGCTTTTACTCTGCCCCTGACCCGGTTGTGGTGCACTAGAGTTGGTAAATTCAACTGAATTTAAAAAAGGCTGTGAATACATCAATGCTTTAGCAATCACATATAATATAATGCAGTACTTTTAATATGAATCTAACATGGGTTTCGCATCAATGAACTACAACACGAAAATGTTCTCATGTGTTTCCTAGTGATAAAAGTAACATAATAAAATCCTACTATAATAATAGTAGGATTTTGCAGCACAGTCTGCAAGAGTGCTTTTACTTGATATATGATACTTTTGTACTTTTAGCAAACACTTTTTTTTTTTTTTACCAAATTTCTGATACAATTTTAATAGCCTACACATTCAGCAGTTTTACAATAGAACACAATTTGACATCATTTACACAGAAATAAGGACATAAAATAGTAATAATAGTCATATTCAATCCAATTCAATTCATTTGTATATCCCAGAATCACAAATCGCAGATTTGCCCCAATGAGTTTTACAGTTTGTACAAAAGCAACACAACATCCCTCGCCTTAAACCCTCACATCATACAAGGTAAAACTCCCTAAAAAACCTTTAACGGGAAAAAATGGAAGAACCCTTAGGAAGAGTAAGAGAGGAGGGATTCAGAGAGAGGGTGAGGAACCACATCGCAAGGTGTGGAAGAAGAAGAATCTCCAGGAGTAGGAGAAGAAGCAGAGTGAAGAGCAGAAGGAGGAGAGAAAAAGTCTGGAAGGTTGTCAGGAAAGTGTCAGAGAAACCATGAAGGATTTCTTCAAGTCAGGAAAGTAGTCGAGAATGTGATGATCAGATTGATCGAAAAAGAGTCGGGTAAAGCCAGGAAATAATCAATGAAACGGTCATGAGTTGGGTCTAGAGGAGGATCCAGGTCATAAAGCACAGGGGGAAGAGAAGGAAAAAGAGGAGGTGAAGGAGTAGGCAGAGAAAGAATGGGTGTTGAAGGAGAACGAGTAGGCAGAAGATCAGGCAGAGAAATGGGAGGAGCAAGAGGAGAAACAAACTGAGGAGCAAAGTGAGGAGGCAGAATAGCAGGCGGAGGAGCAAAGTGTTTGAGATTGGATGTGTTCTGTCACTGTCATAGTGAAATTGTTTTGTAATGTCAGAAGTCATGTCTAGAGTGTTTGTTATGTCAGAAGACAAGTTGAGTGTGTCTTAGAGGTCAGAGGTCATATTGGATGTGGTTTATTTCATCAGGTCATGGTGAGTGTGTTTTGTGATGTCAGAAATCATGTTGGATCTGTTTTCTGATGTCAAAAGTTGAGTCAGGTGTATCTTTTGAGGTCAGAGTGTGTTTTATAATGTGATAAGTGAGTGTTTTTGTCACAAAATCATGCCTAAGTGCATGTTCAATGCCTAAGCTTTTAGGCTGCGAGAATGTGTTTAAGACAAAATGTGAATAAAATGAAATAACAGTAGAGTATGCTTCTTTGTTGCTCAAACAACTCAAGCGGCTCGTCTCCTGGCTGACCAGCTCCAAAGCTTTGGGAAATATCCTTTCACAGGGAACAGAAGATGCTGGGCTGCACAGATACTCACATGCAAGTTTCCAAAGCATAAGATGTACATCTTTTATTGTGCCACCCAGTATGTCGGAGGATGCTCTGCTCTTGTCAGAATTTGAAGAAGAATTATAAACAAAATTATAACACATGATCTGAGAAAGCAAGAATAGCCACAACTATAACTCTGAACTGCTCTATACAGCTTTCCTCGTAATTTCATCAAATGCCCAGCAGATGGCGCTTTTTGACCAGAAATAGATTTTTTGTTTTAATTTAAGTTGAGAACATATACTGAATACATAAGTTAAAACTGTTTAGCACTATAAGTAACATAAAATGAAAAGGTGTAGATTATTTAACATTTTCATAAGAATAACCAGTTTTCTATACTTTCATATATATACTGTAACTTACTTACCCCTGCATATATACACATACTGCATGTGTGTGTGCATGTGTGTGTGTGTGTGTGTGTGTGTGTGTGTGTGTGTGTATGTGTTTGTGTGTATAATTCTGATCCACAAGTATAACATTGAAACAGACTATTTCTAAGTTATGAAGAGAAACTTTTTTCTTTTATCAGGGAGCTGCACAAATAGTATTTGTTCACATCCAAATGTACTTACAGGGGGATGAGTATGTAATCACCTTATTGAAATAATGGCCTGAATCTTGTTTTGACAAAAGAGACCTTAAAACACACTCTGACATCACAACACACATCCATCATTACTTCTGACATTACAAAATCACATCCAAATTGATTTGTGACATCACAAACACATTCCCCTTGACTTCTGATGTACCAAAACACATCCAATGTGACCTTTGACCTCACAGGAGGCCCCCATCATCCCTTCTCATGTCACACATCAAAACAATGACTTCTGACATCACAAAGCTTTTCAAAAATTACTTCTGACATTACAAATCACATTGGCCATGACTTCTGATGTTACAAATTGCAGCCAACATGGCTTCTGAAATGGCAAGATATCTAACATAATTTTTGACATCACAAAACACATTTACCATGACATGACATAATGTCACTAAAAACATCCAATATAATCTCTGACCTCACAAGACACACCCAACCTGATTTCTGACATCACAAAACCTATCCAAAATTACTTCTGATTTAACTAAACACATCCAACATACCTTCTGACATCCCAAATCACATTGACCATGACTTCTGATGTTACAAATTGCAGCCATCATGACTTCTGAAGTCACAAAATGCATGCATTGATGTCTAGTACATAAACATTATATGTAATATAATGTCTGTTAAGTGTTAACCTTCCTCTAGTGTTAGGGTCGGCACCGACCCGTTTTTAAGTTTAAATGCATAGAAGTCCTACATAAATTTGTTTATTGGATCAAGACTTTTTGACTTTGTCAGGAACTTCTATTTAAACAAAATAAAATTAAAAAAAAAAAAAAAAACAATTTTACTAAATTATAAAATATTCTGGTGAAAATTATGGCCTTTGTGGTGTTAGGGTCGGTTTTGACCCAGTTATAATATAAGATTATAAAACAACAATAAGTGCTAAAACTGAAATCATAAAC
This sequence comes from Eupleurogrammus muticus, assembly GCA_036785175.1. Classification (NCBI taxonomy): domain Eukaryota; kingdom Metazoa; phylum Chordata; class Actinopteri; order Scombriformes; family Trichiuridae; genus Eupleurogrammus; species Eupleurogrammus muticus. Next base: position 186,020 of record JAYKQN010000062.1, on the reverse strand, counting down.
ACACTATCAGCCAACAGCACACAGCCAGCTCCTTCTTCAACCACTGGAGCTTCAGTTAGGAGCTTCTCTCTCTCTCTCTCTCTCTCTCTCTTGTTGACAAACAAACACGGACATGTCCAGATATGTAAGGCCAATTCCATTTTAGAGTTGTTTTTTTGTAGAGTACACATCTCCATTTTACAACATTCAACAATGAGAAGATTTACTACAAGGCAAGCCCTGCATCATATCTTTGCTGACACACAACAGCATTTATGACAAATCTTGAAGGAAAAAAAGTCATGGGCAACATGTGAAATAACATTGGTGAGGAGCATCAGGATGCCTACATTGGTGTTCTTCTTGCTGGAGTATACGGATCCAGCAATGAGGCCACTGATCTCTGGGATGCGTCAACAGGCAGGAATATTTTCCAGGCAACAATGTCACTTCAGACCGTTGAATGATATCAAGAGTCCTCAGATTTGACAACAGAAACACCAGAGCAAAATCTGACAAGCTCGCTCCCATCAAGGACGTCTGGGAGAGATCTGTGCAGCTCCTTCCACTGATGTTCAACCAGGCCAGAGGTGACAGTAGATGAACGTTTTCTCCCTTTGCGTGGAAATTGCCCTTCCGGCAATACATGCCCAGTAAGCCAGGCAAATACGGCCTAAAAATCTGGGCAGCCTGTGATGCAAAAACCAGCTATGCATGGAATCTACAGATTTCCACAGGCAAATCTGCAAGTGGCATCCTTGAAAAAAAAAACAAGGAAAACGAGTAGTTCTCGACATGACACTGGACTGCAGGGTCACAACATCAATCACTTGTGTTTGTGTGACCTTGCACATCTACATTTTTTATTATTACTAGTTCTGGTTTTAATTTTGTATTTGGATACAAGTTCTATTTTTGAAAAAAAAAATACTTGTTTTATGCCTTTTCCTTGAAGTAAATACATGGGTCGAAATTGACCCGTAACACCATAGATGTTACTATAGTTAATAATATTAAAATTTTAAAAATTATAATTATGAACATTTAAGAAATGTGTTCTTATACCACTCAGTAATAGTCAGGTAACATAACAACTGCTTATTTATTTATATAATTCTCTTGAGGTTCATCTGACAATTTTTAATATCTAAAACGAGGGGTATGCTGTCAAAAGAAAGGGATCAGGGCAATCAAAAGAAGAAATGGAGACAGGAGGCAAAGGAACTCACCAAAAAAACGTTTATTGACGGTGGTACACACAAAACCGCAGCATATAAGCTTGCATCAGCAGTCAAAAAATCCACCTCGCACCAGGTGGACCAGACATGCAGTCCCACGCGTTGCGCTTCCTGTGTGCCACCTGCACGGGGGGAACTCTCCGTCTGCATTTCAGTTCCCCCCTTATAAACAGGTGAGAAGGGGAGGGGTCATCACCTTCTCACACTTCCCTCCCCATCTGGAGTCTCGCCAACTGGGTGGCGAGACAAAAGTCTGTGACCGTGGTCTGTGTCCGTCCTGGGGCCCGCTCGACCACTCTCCGTTTCCGGTTGTAGCCCCGCCATTGTCCTGCTGCGTCCCATCGCCAATCTCCGCCGGCCATCTCCGCCGGCCATCTCCGTCGGCCATCTCTGCGGTGTTCCGCCGCACTTCCGCCGCCCGTCTCCGACGGCACTTTCGCCGACACTCTCACCGACACTTGTCTTCACGGACAAGGATGGATTGTGGTCTGGAGGGTCTTGGACAGGAAGGGCTAGTCAGCATCTGCCAAGCTAGAGCAGCCTGAAGAGGAGGAAGACGACTTAAATAATCAACTCGTGAAACAAGAGTGTGTGTGTCTGTGTCCACATCATCAATACAATGAGAAAATACTTTTTTTTGTTTGTGTGATTATTTAATTGGCTCCTTTATAATCTCCTTCTTAGACACATTACAGAATGTAGTCTCCATGTTCTGGAATGATCCTAAATGAGATTTCTAGGATTTTATAGATTTTTAATTGATCTTTGAACTCTTATCTCTTTAATCGTTCAACTTTACATTGCAGGTAACTTTATTTGTTTTATGTTTTTCCTGATTTGGGTCAGTTTGAAGCTATATCTCTCATGTCATTTTACTTTAATTCCAGATTCAGTTTGTGGTTGTAGAGATGTTTCATATTTATTATCATTTATTTTATATATGTAAATTAGGCCTTGGCCTTAACTATTTAAGAGAAAAAAAAGCGTATCATGAAACTCAAATGTTTGCTGCTTCATCCATTTACTTAGTATACGGTGTGGTGCAATCTGTTCCATGTTGGAAGTAGGACCTAATTCAACCAGAAGTAATCTAATTGCTTGTAAGCAGGCACTCTCTGCTGAGGATGCCCTCCGGTGGCCGCTGAAGGCAAGGCAAGGCAAGTTTATTTGTAGAGCACAATTCATACACAGGGCAATTCAAAGTGCTTTACAGTCACACAAAATCACAAAAGGAGAGCAAAACATACATAAAATCACAAAAGGAAAATCATAAAACATAGAATTCATCATTATTTAAAAAAGAGTGAAGAGTGTAGATAAGATACTTTCATTTTTCATATGTACTATTAAACAGAACTGTTTTCAGCCTGGTCTTAAACATTGTCAGCGTTGAGGCCTGTCTCACATTCTCTGGAAGACTGTTCCAGATTTTAGCTGCAGAAAACTGGAATGAAGCTTCACCATGTTTAGTCCTGACTCTCGGCACCTGCAGGAGACCAGTCCCTGAGGTTCTCAGGGTCCTAGATGGCTCGTATGGCTCTAACATGTCATAGATGTATTTTGGTGCTAGACCATGAAGAGACTTGTACACAAGTAATGCTGTTTTAAAGTCTATTCTCTGAGTGACAGGAAGCCAGTGCAGTGACATGAGCACTGGACTAATATGGTCATATTTTCTGGTTCTAGTCAGGACTCGAGCTACAGCGTTCTGAATGTTCTGTAGTTGTTTAACAGCTCGTTTAGAGAGACCAGTGAGCAGGCCATTGCAGTAGTCTAACCTGCTGGAGACAAATGCATGGATCAGTCTCTCCAAGTCTGGTTTAGACACTATATTTTTGATTTTGGCAATGTTTTTTAGATGGTAAAAGGCTGTTGATATTGTTGACTTTATGTGGCTGTGAAAGTTCAGGTCTGAGTCCATTAGCACCCCTAGATTTCTAACCTGTGTTTTTGGTTTTAGAGAACGAGACTGAAGGTGACTGATTACACGTTCTCTTTGCTTCAGTGGCCCAAAGACGATTATTTCCGTTTTTTCTGAGTTTAGCTGGAGAAAGTTGTTTTGCATCCACACAGTGATTTGTTCAATACAGCGACAGAGTGAATCCACAGGCCCATGTTCACCTGCTGTCAGAGACACATAGATCTGAGTGTCGTCTGCATAGTTGTGGTAAGACACATTGTTGCTGCGTATTAGTTGGCCTAACGGAAGCATGTACAAATTGAACAGGAGGGGCCCCAGGATTGAGCCTTGGGGAACACCACAGGTCACAGACATTTTGTCTGAAATGCAATTTCCAATTTCAACAAAGTAAGTTCTGTCCTCAAGATACGACTTAAACCAGTTTAGAGCAGGACCAGAGATTCCCAGCCAGTTCTCCAACGTCTGTAAAATCATATCGTGGTACACAGTGTCAAAGGCAGCACTCAGGTCCAGCAGAACTAAGACTGAGACTCTGCCTGCATCTGTGTTCAGGTGGATGTCATTTATCACCTTGATCAGAGCTGTCTCAGTGCTATGGTGAGGTCGAAAACCAGACTGGAAAGTATCAAAAGCGTTGTGAGATAGGAGAAAGTCACTTAGCTGCTGATAAACAACTTTTTCGAGGACTTTACCTAAGAATGGCAGGTTTGATATGGGACGGTAGTTGTTTAAAACTGTGGCATCAAGACTGTTCTTCTTAGGAGAGGCTTAATAACCACGGTTTTCAGGGCTTTTGGAAATGTTCCTGTCTCCAATGAGATGTTAACTAGATTAGTAACTTCTACTAATAAGCTGTTCAACACAGACTTTAGAAATCCAGTGGGTAACTCATCAAGGCAGCATGTGGATGAATTCAGCCCTGAGATGATCTCTTCGACTGTTCTGTCAGTAACAGGAGTGAAATGTGTCAGCTCGAGGTGTTTAGGTGGATGAAGGGTTATTATCTGTGTGGTGGAAATGATTGCATTCTTAATACTCTGAACTTTATCACTAAAGAATTTCGCAAACTCATTGCACTTTGATGTAGAAATTAGTTCTAAGGGCAGTGAAACTGGAGGGTTTGTTAATCTGTTACTGTAGCAAACAGAACCCTAACCCTTCCGCGGCCAGCGGGAGCGCTGTGTAGTTGTTTTCTCCATTTTAGTGAGGAAAATTCAGAATTATAAAAAATGAGGAACGCTCCACGAGTTGTTACGCATGCTGCTAGATGTTGCTGCTATATGAGGTTTCAGCTTGTAAATTTTATAGGGGTTGGTTTTATTGTAGTTTTAAGAGCTTGAGGAATGCAGGGCAAAGTATCATGAACACATGAACCTCTTCATACATGTTGGCTGTCATGTATGTGAAGTCCTCAAACTGTGATGGGAACAAAGATGATTATTTTCAGTCAACTGTGGGACATGTCATGCCAAAACACTTTGGACACAGTGAGTTCAAGGGAGAGCACTTTTGTGCGCTCTACTCGTGCATGTCTTGGGAGGAATGGCTCACGAGGAAGAGTACCCGGGCCAGAGAGACCTCTGATGAGGCCGGTCCCGTTTGAACACTTACTGGGGTCCCGATTCAACCATGTACATAGTTTGTTTGTGTCGTGTTGTGTTTGCGTGCATGCGTGTGCCTTTTGAAGAAAACTAGAACTTAAACAAAAAAAAAAAAAACGTCTGATCAGTTTTCATATCTTATATATAGATACACCTATATTCTCATATATAATAGCTCTCATAAGCTAAGCTTGACTAAGTTTAATAAGTTAAACTTTTTTGTTTAGTCCCTTCATTTGTTTATTCATAAAAAGAGCCGGCGTGATTGCTACAGCCATTACCACAGTCGTGGGTCGAGAGGGGCATGACCGAACGCGGGACCAATCCAAGAGCTGTTGTTCCTTTTAGGGACGATTTTTATTCAGGACGAATGGTGGGCGAAGCGGGCTTTCTTCGGTCGGGGGCCCCGGCCCTGGGAGCAGGCAGTGGGGGTGCTCGCAGGAGGTCCCGGGACAATTAAACCGCCCCGGTTCTTACACTATTATCTATGTTATTATTTTATAGTTCATTACCAGTATTGTGTTGTCCTTTCACAAGATGGCCTGCAACAAGGACATTGTGGCGCATCTGAAGGAGCGCACTCTGGGCAACAGTGTGACTCGCCTCAGTCATTGTCTTCTGGAACAGCACTCCAGATGGTGGATGCAGCGGTCGAGCAGGTACCTTTCCGTGCATCGGGCTCAGCAGCACCTGCTATTCTGCCCTGATAATACTTCTGGGGTATTGAAGTAATTATGAATTGTGATGTCAGAAATTATGATGGATGCATTTTGTGATTTCAGAAGTCATGGTCAATGTGTTTTGCGATGTCAGAAGGCATGTTGGGTCTGTCAGGTGTATCTGTGAGGTCAGAGTTCATGTTGGATATGTTTTGTGATGTCAGAATTTTGGATTTGTTTTGTAATGTCAGAAATCTGGTTGGGTTTGTCTTGTGATGTCAGAGATTATATTGAATGTTTTTAGTGACATTATGTAATGTCATGGTAAATGTGTTTTGTGATGTCAAAAATTATGTTAGATATCTTTTGTGATTTCAGAATGTTAGCTGCAATTTGTAACATCAGAAGTCATGGTCCATGTGATTTGAGATGTTAAAAGGCATGCTGGATGTGTTTTGTGATGCCAGAAGTCACGTCTGGTGTGTTATGTGAGGTCAGAGGTCATATTGGATGCGTTTTTTTTACATCGTGCTTATGTTGGATATGTTTTGTAATGTCAGAAGTAATTTTTGATAAGTTTTGTAATGTCAGAAATCATATCTGACATGTTTTGTGGGGTCAGAAATCAGGTTGGGTTTGTTTAGTGATGTCAGAGTGTGCCTTTTAAGGTCACTTTTGTCAAAACATAATTCAGGCCATTATTTCAATAGGGTTATTACATACTTATTGTTAGAAGACTGCTGAGAGTGTCACACGCAGATAAAGCCATATAGCCTGGGAAGAACATTCTGTATTCACACAGTTGTTATCCGAAGACGTCACGATGCTTTAGACAAAACATTTTGAACTAGTTTTTCTTACCCAAGAGTTGTTGTCACAGATGTACTTGTTATCAAGAGATGTTAGCATATCACCGTGCCCGAAAACATGACGCTGTAATGTTTCTGTTTTGTGTGTATAAATAAAGGAACGAGGAACTGCTCTGCGCGTCTCTGCTCTGTGGCTTAGATGTTGCAGTAGCAGGGTGCCCTTTGTACAAAGTAGCTCTGGTGTCTGATTCTCATTTATTCTGATCTCTGACAGGTATTGAGCGAGTTGGAAAACTCCTGACATAATTCTTGGTCCTTCGAGCCGGATGGTGGATCAGGGAACCTGACGAGGAGCTCTCCGACCTGCAGACCGTCGACGGCCAGTCACCAGGTGACTGATAAGTCCCGAACCGTGAATTCGGATTCGGGCCAGGGTTAGAACTGGATCTCCGGGGGTCCCTATCATCATCTATCATCCGAACTACAGAGAGCCAGAAGTGAGTACCAGACACGTAAAGAGCAAATTGGGTTAAGACTTTGACCGTATCGAAAGTCATTGGGTTAGGCTTTGACCGTATCGAAAGTCATTGGGTTAGACTTTGACCGTATCGAAAGTCATTGGGTTAGGCTTTGACCGTATCGAAAGTCATTGGGTTAGACTTTGACCGTATCGAAAGTCATTGGGTTAGGCTTTGACCGTATCGAAAGTCATTGGGTTAGACTTTGACCGTATCGAAAGTCATTGGGTTAGGCTTTGACCGTATCGAAAGCATTGGGTTAAGACTTTGACCGTATCGAAAGTCCTAAATAGTACTAATAAGGAATTTGGCCAATTCCAGAGATCAACGTACCGATCTCCGAGGTCAACGTACCGACCTCGCAAGAATCCAGTCAGTGATTCTGAAAGGATCAACGTACCGATCCTAGGTGTGAATGAGAAGTGTGAATGGAAGAGTAAGAGAATTTGATGGGACTAGGATTTCCCTCTCAACTCTGTTTTTTGTTTTATTTGCAGAAAACCCACGTACGCACGGTAAATTGAGTAAGCTCTTCCCGCATCGTATTAGTCGGTGTAGAAGCTTGGGAGAGGAACTTCACTCCTTTTACTTCATGTGTGAGACATTTTTCTGCAAACAACCATAGTTAATGAGCACTCTAATCATAGTACTGTAATTGGAACAATAGTATGAATAAATTATTGGTTTAATGACGGGGGAACAGACACTGCTCAATTATGTCACGTCATGATAATGGGAATCACTAATATAAGAATTCTAACTCAAACTATAGACAGAGATATAGCTGATTTATAATATTGATTTAATATAAGTATTAAAGAAAAACGAAATATATTTATATATTAATGTTCAAAATAGACGTTTATAATATTGATTACAGCAACCTCCCTGAACAGAATCCAGTTACCATCACAGTGGCAGATATCCAAGAAAGAGTCTCAGGTATGAAAAACTGGACAGCACCAGGCCCTGACAGGATACACACATACTGGCTTAAGAAGCTCACTGCACTCCATGAGCGCCTAGCAGCACAAATGAACCAGCTGCTAAGGGATGGGACTCACCCTGAATGGCTAACCGAAGGGCGAACGATCCTGATCCTGAAGGATCCCTCAAAGGGTGCAGTCCCATCCAACTATCGGCCAATAACCTGTCTCTCCACAACATGGAAGCTCATGTCAGGTATCATCGCGGCTAAGATAAGTGGGCACATGGATCAATACATGAGCGAAGCACAGAAGGGCATTGGCAAAGGTACCAGAGGAGCCAAACACCAACTCCTGGTTGACAGAACAGTCGCCCAAGACTGCAGAGCCCGACACACCAACCTGTGCACAGCCTGGATTGATTACCAGAAAGCCTATGACTCAATGCCACACACATGGATCACTGAATGCCTGGAGCTGTACAATGTCAACAGAACTCTAAGGGCCTTCATTGCCAACTCAATGAGGTTGTGGAAGACCACCCTTGAAGCCAATGGGAAGCCACTTGCACAAGTCTCCATCAAATGTGGCATATACCAAGGAGACGCTCTGTCCCCACTGCTGTTCTGTATAGGTCTGAACCCCCTCAGCCAAATAATCAACAAGACTGGCTACGGATACCGACTCAGAAATGGGGCAACCATAAGTCACCTCCTCTACATGGATGACATCAAGCTGTACGCCAAGAGCGAGCGAGACATCGACTCACTGATCCACACCACCAGGATCTACAGCACAGACATTGGGATGTCATTCGGGCTGGAGAAGTGTAGTAGGATGGTGACAAAGAGAGGGAAGGTAGTCCACACAGAAGGGGTCTCACTCCCAGAAGGAACAATAGCAGACATTGGGGACAGTTACAAGTACCTGGGGATACCACAGGCAAATGGCAACCTTGAAGCGGTAACAAGGAAAGCGGCAACAGCCAAATACCTCCAAAGGGTAAGGCAAGTCCTAAGGAGCCAGCTCAATGGTAAGAACAAGACCCAGGCAATAAGCAGCTACGCCCTGCCAGTGATCAGATATCCTGCAGGAATAATAAGGTGGCCAAAGGAAGAGATACAGACCACAGATGTTAAGACACGAAAGCTCCTCACCATGCATGGAGGGTTCCACCCCAAATCCAGCACCCTGAGACTGTACGCTAGCCGTAAGGAAGGAGGCCGAGGATTAGTCAGCGTGAGAGCCACTATCCAGGACGAAACGTCCAAGATCCTCAAGTACATCAAGGACAAGGCCCCAACAGATGACGTGCTCAGTGAATGTCTCAGACAATGGAGAACAGAGGATGAGGTGCTGGAGGAGGGACCATCATGGGAGGACAAGCCCCTACACGGGATGTACCACCGGAACATAACTGAAGTGGCTGATATCAAGAAATCCTACCAGTGGCTCGAAAGGGCTGGACTGAAGGACAGCACGGAGGCACTCATCCTGGCTGCACAGGAACAGGCCCTGAGCACCAGAGCAATAGAGGCCCAGATCTACCACACCAGACAGGACCCAAGGTGTAGGTTGTGCAAGGAGGCCCCTGAGACAATCCAGCACATAACTGCAGGATGTAAGATGCTGGCAGGTAAAGCATACATGGAACGCCATAACCAAGTGGCTGGAATAGTGTACAGGAACATCTGTGCGGAGTATGGGCTGGCAACCCCAAGGTCAAAGTGGGAAACACCTCCAAAGGTGGTGGAGAATGACCAAGCTAAGATCCTGTGGGACTTCCAGATCCAGACTGATAAAATGGTAATGGCAAATCAACCAGACATTGTGGTGGTGGATAAAGAGCAGAGGAAAGCCGTGGTGGTGGATGTGGCAATACCAAGTGATGGCAACATCAGGAAAAAGGAGCACGAGAAACTGGAAAAGTATCAAGGGCTCAGAGAAGAGCTGGAGAAGGCTTGGAAGGTGAAGGCGACAGTGGTGCCCGTGGTGATCGGAGCACTCGGGGCAGTGACCCCCAAACTGGAGGAGTGGCTACAACAGATCCCTGGAAAAACATCAGACATCTCAGTTCAGAAGAGCGCAGTCCTTGGAACAGCAAGGATACTGCGGAGAACCCTCAAGCTCCCTGGCCTCTGGTAGAGGACCCGAGCTTGGAAAGTCGATGAGACCACCCGTGGAAGGGTGAGAAGGGAATTTTTTTTTTTTATATATATATATATATACATATATAATAATAATAATAATAATAATAATAATATATATATATTTATATATATTAAAGAAATGGGGAACGGGAGCAGTATAGACTGCACGGAGGATATTACATGGATGGAACAACGGTGTCCAGAAAGCAAAAAAAAAAAAAAAATATACAAGGAAAACGGCACAGTGTGTGTGTGTGTGAATGTGTGTAAGGAAACTGAGGCACTACTGAGTGATCAAGGAAAAATTAGATTGAACAAAAGTTTGTTATTTTATTCAGACGAAAAACAAGTATTAGCGCTTACGGAGGGAAGTGATTTTAGTTCCCCACGAAAGCTTGAGTGTTGAAGACTTTTCCTCTGAACCCACTATAGTGTAACGAGAAGATAAGAACAATCAAGGACGTAAATAATGAGGAAGGAGAAGAGACTGACTGTGACTCACAAACGGAACAGTCAGACAAAGAGGAGTGTGCGTGGATATGTATGTCCATATATATATGTGCAAATATATGTGTGTGTGTGTGTGTGTGTGTGTGTGTGTGTGTGTGTGTGTATGTATGTAGGTATGTACGTGCATGTATGTATGTATATATGCTTTGCTTATGCATACTCTTTTCTTACTATTTATTAGTTTTTTTTTTCGCCATTCTATGTCCATAATGCATACTGTGTATGCGGATCAACAAATTCTACGAATTTGTACATGGTGTTGTGTATTTATTATTTTTTATATATTTATTTATTTATTTATTTTTTATATAGTTTTTATCTTCTTCAGCTTTTATTTTCTTCTCTTTATCTGTAACACTGCAGTAGCAGACAAATTTCACCGTTGTGGGATCAATAAAGTTATCTTATCTTATCTTATCTTAAAGCGGCAGCACTCTCTGAACCCACAATAAAAATCAACACACTTGCATCACAAAGCACTGAAATTGACTCTGAAATCCTAAAAGACTATCAAAAACAAGCACCGGTTGCTGAACGAAAAATTTGGCACAAAAGAGGCGCTAATTTGAAAAACAATATCTACTACATAAATGATAAACTCATCCTACCCAAAGCATTACATCAAACAGCGTGCTTAGTGAGCCATGGAATAACCCATGTCTCAACAGGAGGGATGGTAACAATAGTAAATAGAACTACTATACTATAAATATTGAAAATTCAGCGATACATTTATATCAAAATGTATGATATGCCTAAAAAACAACTCACAAGGTCAATGTCGACTCAAGAGGGGACATTTTCCACAGCCACCACATCCATTCCATACTATACACATGGATTTCATAGAATTAAGTGATTCCAAAGAAGGAAGATATGCATTAGTAATAATAGATGTATTTTCAAACTGGGTGGAAATCTACCCAACAAAAAGAAATGACGCCATAACAGTAGCAACCAAACTATGTAATCATTATTTTCCTACATATGGAATACCGAGACTTATCCGATCCGATAACGGTACCCATTTTGTAAATGAAACCATAACTAAAGCAGGAGAAGCATTGGGTATAACATTAAAAAATCATTGTGCCTATCACCCTCAAAGTGCAGGTCTGGTAGAAAGAACAAATGGAACTATTAAAAATAGATTGAGAAAAACAATGGCAGAAACTAATAGACCATGGAATGATTGTTTGTCATTAGTCAAAATGTGGATGAGAATTACTAAAGGAGAAAAAGGACTAACACCATTTGAAATAGTGCATGGCCGCAGTTTTCCTATGCCACACTTTAACTCTGATCTGGTGAAATCTGATGAGGAACACACATTAGCAGACTATATGACTAAATTATTGAAGACTGATGATGTACAAATGCAAAATCAAATATCTGATGATCCCGTATCGCCCTCTAAAAACAGGATTCACATTGGAGACTGGGTGTTGGTAAAGACAATTCATAGGACGAGGTGGAACAGCCCACGTTGGGAAGGCCCGTTCCAGGTGCTCCTGACCACACCGACGGCAATAAAGATCGAGCCACCTGGATACACCTATCACACTGCAAACTGGTAACTGAGGCAGTTAAGGGATCGTCTAGTGAGAAAGTCTAGAGCACTCACAGGACGGCTTACTGGACACCACACAGGGCTAGCCTGGTGGGTCTGGGGGCACAGACCAAGCCTGGTCTGGTACTGTTAGCTAGTGAAGAACACATCGTGGACGCCCCAACGGGCTAACCCACCCTAGCGGTTCCTGCAGGTAACTGTTCTCTCGAATGTGATGATTAAAATGGCATCACCTATCCTTCTATTGTCTCGACTCACCCTGGTCTAACTTATCACTGGACAAAATGTGCCTGTACAAACAAAACAAAAAATTAAGATAATCTATCTCCCTTCATAGGAGAAAAGCAGACTGGTGGTATACACCGTCAGAATTGGGCGTGCCTGAAAAATGGCAGCATAATAGATGGTATCATTGGCTATTGTCTACTGTACGGCATATAAATAAAAACACTTCTTGCCTAGCCTGCTTTCCTCATCCCATGACTGAAACCGACGTGTTAGCCCAAGATGCTACTCCGGCATCCGAAGCTTTTACTCTCTGTGTGCTAACTTTGTCCGCAGACACAATCCGCAATGGCACTAAGGACAGCTGGAACGAATCCAGCTGCGTGGCTGCAGTAGACGGCAGCTTCGCTTTTATCTAAACACTTCAACAAAACTGTTTGCAAAAAATTATGCACCCTACGGTGGCATTTCCCAGATAATTCAACAGATTCGGGATTTAGATCCCAGGCCGGTCAAATTCGATTCAACGCCACCGAGCCCGCCTATTGTGTATGTAGAGGTACTAACCAAACATGCTCTCAATCAGACAAATGCATCAATTGTACGTATTCCCCTTATATTAAGTTTTTAGGAGTAGCTAGATGTCATAAAATTGAGGCATGTGAAGGCCTAACTAACAGGAGCGCTTCCTGCATGAAGGTGAATATTGTGCTCCCTGGATTCTCGCCCGTTAATGTAAGTGTAGTAGCGCTTCTAGGGACAACTATCATTACCGTGTCTCTTTAGGTGAAAAATGGGGCATTGGTTTATTCCCTTGGTATGGAGTAACATTCCTCGCCGACCATTTAGACAATATTACTGCCGATCTATATGCTTACATGACAGCTAATACTAATACTCTAAGGGCAATCACAAATGCCCAGGCCAAACATAGAGAAGTAATTATGCAGCACCAAATGGTATTAGACTTTTTGTTTGCAGCTGAAGGAGGAATGTGTGCTGCTCTCAACATTACCTCTGATTTATGTTGTGTTCTAGCTCCAGATCCTACAGACAACATTACTAGACTTATAGACACCCTTGAAGCTATAACCTCTCATTTCAGACCAGCTGCCCATGCAGGTACCAGTGCTATGGACTGGCTGACTACCACTCTCGGACCATGGGGGGTGATGTTGTTCCAAATCCTGGTGCCTGTGTTTGTGATACTATCCCTAGCAGTCTGTTTTTGCACAATCCTGCTGACCTGTGTTAAAGCGTTGTTGCTACGCTGGGTGGGCATTACCATAGGCCAAAATATGTTGCAGCATGAGTATGTTTATTCTGCATTACAACAGGATGTTCCTCCACCAACCACTCCATTGCCTCACAATGACACGTACACACCAGGAGGTGTAGACTCGTCAACGGATTCAGAAGAAGAGGCAGAAGAAAGTGTGTGAAATGTTACGGGAAAATAATAATGAAGTTATAACAGAAAATCGAAAGAAGTTGTTATATACCGATGACTCTTATTTAGCCCTGATTGCGCAACAATGGACATAATATATTAACTTGCAATTTTTATGTTTTATGCTACTCATTGTGTTTATTCCTCGTTCCTTGATGCTTGATATTTCTTTTATATTTCTTTTTTTTCTTTTATGTTTCTTTGATATTTCTTTTATGTTTCTTGTATATTTCTTTTATATTTCTTTTATGTTTCTTTTCTTTGATATTTCTTTTATGTTTCTTTGATATTTCTTTTATGTTTCTTGTATATTTCTTTTATGTTTCTTTTATGTTTCTTAGATATTTCTTTTTGTTTCCTTTATGTTTTTTATGTTTCTTATGTTTCTCTCATGATCATTACTTTCGACTGTGAATTATTACATATAATCTGTTCTCTGCATGTGACAACAGGAGGGAATGTTAGAAGACTGCTGAGAGTGTCACACGCAGATAAAGCCATATAGCCTGGGAAGAACATTCTGTATTCGCACAGTTGTTATCCGAAGACGTCACGATGCTTTAGACAAAACATTTTGAACTAGTTTTTCTTACCCAAGAGTTGTTGTCACAGATGTACTTGTTATCAAGAGATGTTAGCATATCACCGTGCCCGAAAACATGACGCTGTAATGTTTCTGTTTTGTGTGTATAAATAAAGGAACGAGGAACTGCTCTGCGCGTCTCTGCTCTGTGGCTTAGATGTTGCAGTAGCAGGGTGCCCTTTGTACAAAGTAGCTCTGGTGTCTGACTCTCATTTATTCTGATCTCTGACAGGTATTGAGCGAGTTGAAAAACTCCTGACACTTATCCCTCTGTAAGTACATTTGGACGCGAACAAATACTATTTGTGCAGCTCCCTGTGTAAAGAAAAATGTTTCTCTTCATACCTATAATAGGTATAATAGTCTGTTTCAATGTTATACTTGTGACCCAGAATTATATACACGCACACATATATATCTATATAAATATATGCAAGTATGTAAGTTACAGTATATATATGAAAATTAAGAAAACAGAATTACAAATCACAGATTTGCCCCAACAGGCTTTACAGTTTGTACAAAAGCAACACAACATCCCCTGTCCTTAGACCCTCACATTGTACAAGGTAAAACTCCCTAAAAAACCTTTAATGGGGAAAAAAGAAAAACGGAAGAACCCTCTAGAAGAGTAATAGAGGAGGGATCCCTCTTCCAGGAGGGACAGGCTGCAGTAGATGATGTGTGCAAGTGGAAACATTACAGGGAAAATTGGACATTACAAACAGAAAAACTGTATGTAATGAATTTTGGTGTAAGTGGAGGATGAGGAGCAGGATCCATCACAGCTTCCAGGTGAACCATTCAACAAAATGTAGCATCATATATACAGAAATAAGGACATAAAATATCAATAACAATAATATTCAATTCAATTCATTTGTATAGCCCAGAATCACAAATCACAGATTTGCACCAAAGGGCTTTACAGTTTGTAGAAGGTAAAACTCCCTAAAAAAAACCCTTTAACGGAAAAAAAGGAAGAACCCTTAGGAAGAGTAACAGAGGAGGGATCCCTCTTACGGGACAGAATAGGCTGCAATAGCTGATGTGTGCAGGTGGAAACAATACAGAAAAAGTTGGACATTACATAAAACAAAAATGTAATGAATTTTGGTGTATGTGGAGGATGAGGTGACAGGATCCATCACAGCTTCCAGGTGAACCAGGACAGCATCAGACCCTCCAACATCCGTAAATCCCTCAGTGGCTGCACTACAGCATGCTCGGTGAATAAGAAAACACAGGGCAGGACTCCGGGAACACAGCAGATTTAAAAAGTACAATAGTGGCTCATTTGTATTGCAAATGGAAGAAGAAAAAGAAGAAAAACAAGCTCAGAGCATCTCATGAGGACCCGGCAGACTAACCTATCGCAGCTTAACTATGACTTGGCCAGCCAGGGCCGGTCCTAACTATATGCTTCTTCGAACAGGAACGTTTTCAACCTATTCTGAAATATAGGAAGGGTGTCTGCCCCCCCGGAATAAAACTGGAAGACGATTCCACAGGAGAGGAGCCTGGGAGTTGAAGGCTCTGCCTCCCGTTTTAATTCAAGAAATTCTGGGAACCTCCAATAAGCCTGCATATTGGGAATATACTCCTCTCGATGGGTGATATGGGACTAGGAGATCCCTAAGGTAGGATGGAGCCTGACTGTTGAGCGCTTTATAGGTGAGGAGCAGGATTTTAAATTCTATTAGAGATTTCACAGGAAGTCAGTGTAGAGAGGCTAATACAGGTGAGATATGCTCCCTTCTAGTGCCAGTAAATAAACATGCAGCTGCATTCTGGATCAGCTGGAGAGTCCTTAGAGACTTTTTGGTGTAACCGGACAGTAAAGAATTGCAGTAGTCAAGCCTGTAAGCAATACATGGATGCATACGTTTTTGTGCATCGTTCAGAGATAGGAAGTGTCCTTTGCTATGTTGCGTAGGTAAATGAAGGCAGTCCTAGAAATAGGTTTAATGTGGACAGAGAATGACAAGTCTTGGTCGAAAATCACTCCCAGGTTTTTCACAGTGGAGCAAGAGTCCAGGGAGATGTCATCCAGGATAGCTATATCACTGGATATTGAGTTCCTCGGGATTTCGGGCCCGAGTACAATGATTTCTCTTTTGTCTGAATTTAGTATAAGAAAAGGCCATCCAGGATTTTATATCCTTAAGACAAGCTTGAAGTTTAGCTAGCTGATTGGTTTAATTCGGCTTAACTGATAGATACAGTTGTGTATCGTCTGCATAACAGTGGAAACTAATAGAGTGTTTCCTAATGATTTTACCCAATGGGAGCATATAGAGAGTGAAAAGTATTGGTCCAAGTATAGAACCTTGTGGAACCCCATGATTAACTTTGGTATGGATAGAAAAAACATTATTGATATGGACAAATTGGGAATGATCTGAGAGATAGGACTTAAACCAGTTTAGTGCAGTCCCTTTTATACCGATAAGATGCTCTAGTCTCTGTAATAAGATTTGATGGTCAATGGTGTCAAATGCAGCGCAAAGGTCTAACAGAACAAGGATGGAAATAAATCCTTTATCAGATTTGTTGAGAATATCATTTAAAACCTTTACTAGAGCCGTCTCTGTGCTGTGATGCATTCTAAAACCTGACTGGAAATCCTTGTATAAGTTTTTGTTGTGTAAAAAGTGGCATAGCTGTTTAGCAACTGCTTTTTCCAGAATCTTAGAGAGGAAGGGAAGGTTGGAAATGGGTCTATAGTTGGCTAAAATGCTTGAGTCGAGGGCAGGTTTTTAAGGACAGGTTTGATTACAGCTACTTTAAAGGGCTGTGGTACATAGCCAGATAATAAAGACATATTGAGTATTTCTAGGAAGGAAGGGCTAATCAAAGGGAAAATGTCTTTTAGCAATCCAGATAGAATAGGGTCCAGAAGACAGGTTGAAGTTTTAGATGAAGATATCAGTGAAGCTAGTTCAGCAAAGTTGATTGAAGTAAATGTGTAAAGGTAAATATTAGCTATTTCATCTGTCTCTACAATAACTCTTATCCAGTCTGGATAAGAGAGAGACCCCATCTAGGGTGGGATGCATGCAGTTTCTCGCTATCAGACCAGATTTCCCCCAGAACGTCGACCAATTGTCTATGAAACCCACATTATTATTATCTGGGGATCAACCAGAAAACCAGCGGTGAAAAGACCTCATGCAACTAAACATCAGATCACGAGTCATGTTCAGCAGTGGACCAGAGAAAACTACAGTATCCGACATGGTCTTTGAATAGGTGCATACCGACTCCACATTAATCTTCCTAAACTCTGAATGACGAACTCGGGCGCCATTACCGCCTACGTGAATAATAATCAAATCAATCAATCAAATCTAGGCCTAGTCCTAGCTAAAAGCTTCAGGTTGGATTCGATGTCACCTGCTCTGGCCCCTGGGATGCAGCTAACTGTGCACCCTGGTGTCGCTAGATTCACTTATCTGACTAGAGAGCTGCTAATTAACCAGAGTTTGTTTCTCAGCGGGTATTTCGCTGAGTGGGAGAAATCTGTTTGATACGTGAACAGTGTTGTTGGTACCTGAGGGCTTCAGTTTAGGAAGCCTATTCCCCCTTTGAACAGTCCCCCTGTTTTTCCAGCTGCTTGACATTGCCGGGGAGCTAGCGGCCAAGCTAGCGTTAGCTCGGCCCGGGCTAGTAACTCGGACCGCGGCGGTTACTGCCGGGGAGCTGCGAGTTACACTGGGAAGGTCCGGGGAGACTAGGGACCATCTAGCTACACTAGCATATGAATGGCTATCTAACATCGTAACGTACCATTACTGCTAATGGAGGCAGGGAAATAGCTAAACATCACACACCCTGGGCAGGAGAAAGCAGTAGTAGAGGGAGCGAGAGAAGCCATCGTAGGTAAGTTAGCTGAGCAATCCAAGCTAGCCGAGCAAGCTAGGTTAGCTGTGCCAAACAACAAGCGACAGGGAAATTAGCGAGGGACACGCTAAAGTAAGAGACAGTAGGAGGGTGCTGGAATGACACTAGCGTACATTAGAGGGGTTAGCTTTGGAGATGTGGAATGAATTTAAATGTGAAGTTGTTTTTCTATCTAACAGATTAAATCTGTCACTTGTCTGCAGGTGTCTGTGTGCTACAACTTCCTGAGTGGTGGCCTTATATAGTCTGGAATTCTTTGACTTAACCATTTGTTAAGGATGTTTTTGTAAAGGGAAATAAACGATGATATAAGATAGAATTGTAATGATCTAGTTTAGTTTAGTCCAGTTTAGTCTGGGTAGTTAGGGTCTCCTATAGGCCTGATGTCAATAAGTTTACTCATCCGAGTTTCTCTAACATTATATTTTGTGGGTTGTGCTGACTTTAGTCATGCTCCTAATCTAAGAGCAGTCTGGTGAGATTAAACCTGCCAGGAGCCAGAGGCCCCCCCAGCACAGCTCTCAAGGTCCTAGAAGCACTCAAGCTTCTCCATCAGGTCAAGGTCACAACACAGGGAGAAGGTTTAATATATATATTCCAGTCTGCAATAGAATATATATATACCTATTTACCTAATTATGGTAAATATTATGATCAGGGTTTAGAGGACTAGATTGCCTTAATACTTTCTGTTATTCCATAGGACAATGTTTTGAAAAACTCTCTATGGTGTTAAATAGGAAAGAATTACGTGAATCCTGTTTGATTCATTCCATGAGATGAACATATGATGTTGTAAAACTGTTAAAAAAGAGAATGACCCTGAAAATACGAGAAGGAGTCTTATTCCTGACATCAGCACCGGGAGAGAGAAGTTCTAATGTCACTTTTGCAACCCTCTGGTCTGTAGTCTTCTGATTACATATCATTAAAGTCGTTCCCCTAAACAGTTTCATCACTTTTGAGTAGCCAAACAGCATGTGTCATTCATGACACATTTCTAGCAGGATTTAAACAAGAAGTTGTTCCTCACCATTGAGCGTCATACATCATTCTTCAAAGTATGGGTCCATAGGGTAACCAGAAGGATTAAGTACTCTATAGGTTGGGCAATGAGTTAGGAGTTAAGGTTTTAGAATTAAGGCTTTCTTCTTTCTTCTTAGCTTTTTTGGATTTGTCAGTTCCAGACAAATTGTTGCTTCTAGTTTGAAATCTTGCAAATCTGGACTTTTGTCTCAGACACTTCAGCAGCTTCCAGGAGTTCAGGGTCTGCATCTCACTGTTTTCAGGTCATTTTCCTCTCTGCAGATAGTCTCTTACTTTGTTAATGGGTCTTGCTGCTAGACTCTTAGCTGGAGTTCTTAGTCCATCAGGATGTTCTTGTCTTTATCTTGAGCTTGGTCATTAACTGTTCCTGGATCAATTCATGAGAATACTTGAAAGCACCAATGGTGAAAAATATGAGGCTCAATTTGTAGAGCAATCTTAGATGGCACCATGCAATAAAAGGACAATCTACTCTTATTTTGGAAGAAGAGCAGAGATCAAACTGTGATGAAGAGTTACTGCTCAATTTATTGAGATATTTGTCAGATAACTGAGACAAAGAGTTTACTGCTTTGACTGTCTCAACTGTACAACTTGTCTACTGTGACTGTATATAGAGTTTTTATTTCTTACTCAATGTTATTATTCCTTTTTACTCATTGCAACAATCATGCCACATCAAGTAATTTGACCCAGAAACACAGTCAGATGTGCTACTCTTGTCAGAATTTGTTCTTTCAAATATCTTTTTGGTTGTTTATATAATTCATACATTGGTTTGGTATAAATGGAGGAAATAAAACTCCACCATGCCTCTTCATTGTTTACTGGCATCCTCCTTTAATGTGATCTTTACAGTAAGGGCCAACGGAAGTTTGTTTTTTTTAAATACTAATAATGGCTTAGAATGACTAGATTTTGGCTTAATGAGTATGGAAACAATGTTATAATTTTAAAATTGATTATATGTTATTCTTAGATTCTATTTCAATTTCTATGGCTACTTCTCAATTTTAGTGTCTTTGAAAGGAAGGTAAATTATGGCTGATTATTCAGGATTTTAAGTAAAGGACTGGGTTTGAATGTTTTGCAAATATATTAATAATACAATAAATGATGATGAGAAATACTTTATTTTTTATTCATTAATTGCTATGTTTGTTTATGGAGGGATGGAAAGTCAGTGGAATGCCTCTTCCTTGTTAGTTCGGGCTGGTGCAGCCAGGCCAACTCTCGGCACAGTGCACAGAGTGCACTCGCCGAGAGTTGGGCTGGCGAAGCCAGCCCAACTCTTAATCTTTCTCATATTTATTATTATTAGTTCGGGCTGGTGCAGCCAGGCCAACTCTCGGCACAGTGCACAGAGTGCACTCGCCGAGAGTTGGGCTGGCGAAGCCAGCCCAACTCTTAATCTTTCTCATATTTATTAGTTCGGGCTGGTGCAGCCAGGCCAACTCTCGGCACAGTGCACAGAGTGCACTAGCCGAGAGTTGGGCTGGCGAAGCCAGCCCAACTCTTAATCTTTCTCATATTTATTATTAGTTCGGGCTGGTGCAGCCAGGCCAACTCTCGGCACAGTGCACAGAGTGCACTCGCCGAGAGTTGGGCTGGCGAAGCCAGCCCAACTCTTAATCTTTCTCATATTTATTAGTTCGGGCTGGTGCAGCCAGGCCAACTCTCGGCACAGTGCACAGAGTGCACTAGCCGAGAGTTGGGCTGGCGAAGCCAGCCCAACTCTTAATCTTTCTCATATTTATTATATCTATCTATCTTCTTCCGTAAAAAGTTTGGCTCGCTTCTCCTCCTAGGGGAAAGGACAAACCCCCACAATAGTTATATCAAATCGACCGGCTCGGCCGGGAATCGTGTGGTATGTCTTTTGGTGGCGATATTGGTTACTATGGCGACGTAGTCGCCATTTTTGTGCGAGATTTTGGCGCAATGCATTCCGGATGGGGAGTCTAGAGTGGTGATGTCATCAGTAGAGTGCAAAAGGACAAAAAATTCCTTTGAAAAAAAATTTTCTAACTCGCAGCCGCGGCCACAGTTTTCACCGCACGTTAATAATTTTTACATCAAAACGTCGGCACGACCCTCCCGATCGCTCCAATGTGAGTAAAAAAGCGGAGAGTTGTATGGTTTTGGCGCTATGAGCCTCCAAGCGCAGCTTCGCGCTCCTGCTCTTCCTATCTCTCCCATTATAAATTTTCGCCGATTCACCCTGCATTTTTCTAAAACATTGAATTTCTAACCTGCTCCTGTGCGCACATTTTTCAAGCTACAGAAATAAGAAATACATCAACACGACCAGGAGACCCTCACCTCTCACACAATATGCTCATTTTGTTATCAAGTTTCACGGTTTTTGAGTTATGAGCAGTTGTTCGGGGTCTATTTTAAATGAAACAGCTGTTTCTCCAGACACATTCAAAGCAGAGTTTGTCAGTTGGAATCGTTAACGATCTCTTCTACATCAAAGAGTTGCAGGTGTGTGAATATCCTAGCAACAGTCCCAGCTAATGCTGCATGACAGACAGAGTATTTTGGCTGTGGTTTTTCCTTAATAACTTTTGATATAAAGGTTGCAGGCTCACCAAACTTTGTGAGAGAAATAAAATTGAGGCTCTGCACTATTATAAGCTAAGTTCTGTCCACTACAGCGATGTATTCACTGTTTCAGTGCAAATTCATTCCCCATTTATTTCTATGGAGATAGTCTGCAGCACATTTGATTTGTGTTAACAGATTCTGTAATTGATATCATAACCACCACAGAAAACACACAACTTGGTGGCTGAGCTGTTTATTCCATCAGGCTGAAAGCTGATTGGTTAGTGTTTTTTCCTTAATAACTTTAGATCTTAAGGTCCTATAATTACCAAAATGATGACTATGGTAACTCCAGCAATATGACACACTGACGGCTGATTGGCTCTTGGATTTTCCTTAATAACTTTGGATCTAAATGTCCAACACATACCAAACTTGGCAGTAATGATCAGAGGGAGCGCATGATCACATCCCTGGCATCAAAATGTTTTAAAAAGCCACAGGAACGTCCCGATGCCCAATTTGCAGCACATTTGATTTTTGTTAACAGATACTGTAATTGATATCATAATCACCACAGAAACAACACAGCTTGGTGGCTGAGCTGTTTATTCCATCAGGCTGAAAGCTGATTGGTTGCTGTTTTTTCTTTAATAACTTTGGATCTTAAGGTCCTATAACTACCAAACTGATGACCATGGTAACTCCAGCAATATGACAAACTGACAGCTGATTGGCTGTTGGAATTTCCTTAATAACTTTGGATCTAAATGTCCAACACATACCAAACTTGGCAGTAATGATCAGAGGGAGCGCATGATCACATCCCTGGCATCAAAATGTTTTAAAAAGCCACAGGAACGTCCCGATGCCCAATTTGCAGCACATTTGATTTTTGTTAACAGATACTGTAATTGATATCATAATCACCACAGAAACAACACAGCTTGGTGGCTGAGCTGTTTATTCCATCAGGCTGAAAGCTGATTGGTTGCTGTTTTTTCTTTAATAACTTTGGATCTTAAGGTCCTATAACTACCAAACTGATGACCATGGTAACTCCAGCAATATGACAAACTGACAGCTGATTGGCTGTTGGAATTTCCTTAATAACTTTGGATCTAAATGTCCGACACATACCAAACTTGGCGGTAGTGACCAGAGGGACCCCAGGATCACATCCCTGGCATCAAAAGGTTTTAAAAAGCCACAGGAGAGTCCCGACGCCCAACGGCCCAGCCCGAACTCTCACAATTGCCGCGGGAATTGTCTAGTATCTATCTATCTTCTTCCGTAAAAAGTTTGGCTCGCTTCTCCTCCTAGGGAAAAGGACAAACCCCCACAATAGTTATATCAAATCGACCGGCTCGGCCGGGAATCGTGTGGTATGTCTTTTGGTGGCGATATTGGTTACTATGGCGACGTAGTCGCCATTTTTGTGCGAGATTTTGGCGCAATGCATTCCGGATGGGGAGTCTAGAGTGGTGATGTCATCGCTAGAGTGCAAAACACACAAAAAATTCCTCTGAAAAAAAAATTTCTAACTCGCAGGCGCGACCACAGTTTTCACCGCACGTTAATAATTTTTACATCAAAACGTCGGCACGACCCTCCCGATCGCTCCAATGTGAGTAAAAAAGCGGAGAGTTGTATGGTTTTGGCGCTATGAGCCTCCAAGCGCAGCTTCGCGCTCCTGCTCTTCCTATCTCTCCCATTATAAATTTTCGCTGATTCACCCTGCATTTTTCTAAAACATTGAATTTCTAACCTGCTCCTGTGCGCACATTTTTCAAGCTACAGAAATAAAAAACACATCAACACGACCAGGAGACCCTCACCTCTCACACGATATGCTCATTTTGTTATCATGTTTCACGGTTTTTGAGTTATGAGCAGTTGTTCGGGGTCTATTTTAAATGAAACAGACGTTTCTCCACACACATTCAAAGCAGAGTTTGTCAGTTGGGACTTTGATGGCTCGTTTACATCAAAGAGCTTCACAGATGTGTAGGTCGCCGTAGCAACGGTCCACAGCTCCAGAATGAGAACATTTTGGCTGTTGGTTTTTTCTTAATAACTTTTGATATAAAGGTTGCAGGCTCACCAAACTTTGTGAGAGAAATAAAATTAAGGCTCTGCACTATTATAACCTAAGTTCTGTCCACTACGGCGATGTATTCACTGTTTCAGTACAAATTCATTCCCCATTTATTTCTATGGAGATAGTCTGCAGCACATTTGATTTGTGTTAACAGATACTGTAATTGATATCATAATAACCACAGAAACAACACAGCTTGGTGGCTGAGCTGTTTATTCCATCAGGCCAAAAGCTGATTGGCTGTTGGATTTTCCTTAATAACTTTGGATCTAAATGTCCGACAAATACCAAACTTGGCAGTAATGATCAGAGAGACCTCAGGATCACATCCCTGGCATCAAATTTTTTTAAAAAGCCACAGGAACGTCCCGATGCCCAGTCTGCAGCACATTTGATATTTGTTAACACATACTGTAATTGATATCATAATCACCACAGAAACAACACAGCTGGGTGGCTGAGCTGTTTACTCCATCAGGCTGAAAGCTGATTGGTTGCTGGTTTTTCCTTAATAACTTTAGATCTTAAGGTCCTATAATTACCAAACTGATGACCATGGTAACTCCAGCATTATGACAGACTGACAGCTGATTGGCTTTTGGATTTTCCTTAATAACTTTGGATCTAAATGTCCGACACATACCAAACTTGGCGGTAGTGACCAGAGGGACCCCAGGATCACATCTCTGGCATCAAAAGTTTTTAAAAGGCCACAGTAGAGTCCCGACGCCCAACGGCCCAGCCCGAACTCTCACAATTGCCGCGGGAATTGTCTAGTTAGTTCGGGCTGGTGCAGCCAGGCCAACTCTCGGCACAGTGCACAGAGTGCACTCGCCGAGAGTTGGGCTGGCGAAGCCAGCCCAACTCTTAATCTTTCTCATATTTATTATATCTATCTATCTTCTTCCGTAAAAAGTTTGGCTCGCTTCTCCTCCTAGGGGAAAGGACAAACCCCCACAATAGTTATATCAAATCGACCGGCTCGGCCGGGAATCGTGTGGTATGACTTTTGGTGGCGATATTGGTTACTATGGCGACGTAGTCGCCATTTTTGTGCGAGATTTTGGCGCAATGCATTCCGGATGGGGAGTCTAGAGTGGTGATGTCATCGGCAGAGTGCAAAAGAACAAAAAATTCCTTTGAAAAAAAAATTTCTAACTCGCAGCCGCGGCCACAGTTTTCACCGCACATTAATAATTTTTACATCAAAACGTCGGCACGACCCTCCCGATCGCTCCAATGTGAGTAAAAAAGCGGAGAGTTGTATGGTTTTGGCGCTATGAGCCTCCAAGCGCAGCTTCGCGCTCCTGCTCTTCCTATCTCTCCCATTATAAATTTTCGCTGATTCACCCTGCATTTTTCTAAAACATTGAATTTCTAACCTGCTCCTGTGCGCACACTTTTCAAGCTACAGAAATAAAACATACATCAACACGACCAGGAGACCCTCACCTCTCACACGATATGCTCATTTTGTTATCATGTTTCACGGTTTTTGAGTTATGAGCAAATGTTCGGGGTCTATTTTAAATGAAACAGCCGTTTCTCCAGACACATTCAAAGCAGAGTTTGTCAGTTGGGACTTTGATGGCTCGTTCACATCAAAGAGCTTCACAGATGTGTAGGTCGCCGTAGCAACGGTCCACAGCTCCAGAATGAGAACATTTTGGCTGTGGTTTTTACTTAATAACTTTTGATGTAAAGGTTGTATACTCACCACACTTTGTGAGAGCAATACAATAAAAGCTCTGCACTATTATAAGCTAAGTTCTGTCCACTAAGGCGATGTATTCACTGTTTCAGTGCAAATTCATTCCCCATTTATTTCTATGGAGATAGTCTGCAGCACATTTGATTTGTGTTAACAGATACTGTAATTGATATCATAATCACCACAGAAACAACACAGCTTGGTGGCTGAGCTGTTTATTCCATCAGGCTGAAAGCTGATTGGTTAGTGGTTTTTCCTTAATAACTTTAGGTCTTAAGGTTCTATAACTACCAAACTGATGACCATGGTAACTCCAGTAATATGACAGACTGACAGCTGATTGGCTGTTGGATTTTCCTTAATAACTTTTGATATAAAGGTCGCATGCTCACCAAACTTTGGGAGAGAAATAAAATTAAGGCTCTGCACTAACACAAGCTAAGTTCTGTCCACTATGGCGATGTTTTCGCTGTTTCAGTGCAAATTCATTCCCCATTTATTTCTATGGAGATAGTCTGCAGCACATATGATTGATGTTAACAGATACTGTAAATGATATGATAATCACCACAGAAACAACACAGCTTGGTGGCTGAGCTGTTTACTCCATCAGGCTGAAAGCTGATTGGTTGCTGGTTTTTCCTTAGTAACTTTGGATCTTAAGGTCCTATAATTACAGAACTGATGACCATGGTAACTCCAGCAATATGACAGACTGACAGCTGATTGGCTGTTGGATTTTCCTTAATAACTTTGGATCTAAATGTCCGACACATACCAAACTTGGCAGTAATAATCAGAGGGAGCGCAGGATCACATCCCTGGCATCAAAATGTTTTGAAAAGCCACAGGAACGTCCCGATGCCCAGTATGCAGCACATTTGATTTGTGTTAACAGATACTGTAATTGATATCATAATCATCACAGAAACAACACAGCTTGGTGGCTGAGTAAATTACTCCATCAGGCTGAAAGCTGATTGGTTGCTGTTTTTTCTTTAATAATTTTGGATCTTAAGGTCCTATAACTCCCAAACTGATGACCATGGTAACTCCAGCAATATGACAAACTGACAGCTGATTGGCTGTTGGAATTTCCTTGATAACTTTGGATCTAAATGTCCGACACATACCAAACTTGGCGGTAGTGACCAGAGGGACCCCAGGATCACATCCCTGGCATCAAAAGGTTTTAAAAAGCCACAGTAGAGTCCCGACGCCCAACGGCCCAGCCCGAACTCTCACAATTGCCGCGGGAATTGTCTAGTTATATCTATCTATCTTCTTCCGTAAAAAGTTTGGCTCGCTTCTCCTCCTAGGGAAAAGGACAAACCCCCACAATAGTTATATCAAATCGACCGGCTCGGCCGGGAATCGTGTGGTATGACTTTTGGTGGCGATATTGGTTACTATGGCGACGTAGTCGCCATTTTTGTGCGAGATTTTGGCGCAATGCATTCCGGATGGGGACTCCAGAGTGGTGATGTCATCGGCAGAGTGCGAAAGAACAAAAAATTCCTTTGAAAAAAAAATTTCTAACTTGCAGCCGTGGCCACAGTTTTCACTGCACATTAATAATTTTTACATCAAAACGTCGGCACGACCCTCCCGATCGCTCCAATGTGAGTAAAAAAGCGGAGAGTTGTATGGTTTTGGCGCTATGAGCCTCCAAGCGCAGCTTCGCGCTCCTGCTCTTCCTATCTCTCCCATTATAAATTTTCGCTGATTCACCCTGCATTTTTCTAAAACATTGAATTTCTAACCTACTCCCGTGCCCACATTTTTCAAGCTACAGAAATAAAACATACATCAACACGACCAGGAGACCCTCACCTCTCAGAGAATGTACTCATTTTTTTTATTATGATTCACGGTTTTTGAGTTATGAGCAGTTGTTTGGGGTCTACTTTAGCCCTCTTACAGCATGTAACAGCCGTTTCTCCACACACATTGAAAGCAGATTTTTCAGTTTGGACTTTGATGGCTCGTTAACATCAAAGAGCAGGAGCAGGTGTGTAGGTTGCCATAGCAACTGTCCACAGCTGCAGCAATATAACAGACAGAGCATTTTGGCTGTTGGTTTTACCTCATACAACCAATCTCAAGGTTCCACACTCAACAACTTGACTATTTCCTCAGCAAGGTAGTCTCATTGCAGTGTATTATTTTCAGTGCACCTCAATTCCCCAATCATTTCTATGGAGAAACACTGCAGTAGGTAGGGTGAATGATACATCAGTTAGGCATGTTCTAATGTCATTGACTTCAAAGACCTTGCAGTCAAATTAGTTAGTCACCAGCAAGTAGTGACCTCCGCAAAGTATTTACCTTTTCTATACTCCACTCACTAACAATATTAATGTTACTACAATAAATTTACTGCATTTAAATAACATAAATAGTATTTGTCATTATTACAGTTTTTGGACAGGCATTACTTAAATAGATAGATAGACAGACAAATGCATGTTTTATAGTGTAGTTATATTACAATTCACTCAGTCACACCCACATACCTTAAGCATACAACAACCATTAAAAGAATTTGAAAGAATATTAGAATGTAAAATAAACAATACAATTATATATATATATATATATATATATATATATATTTTTTTTTTACATGTGTGTAAATGTATATAAAAATAAGAAATATGTAAATGACAGGTGTAACTTTACAGATCTACAATCTTCCAAAGATACTTTTATAATTGTTGTTCATTTATTGACTAAATAATTAGTAAGTATTTGATATAACTGTATATGTATTTTAATTATGAATTATTTATTAATTAAAATAAGTCCAGTTGCTTACAAGTAACTCCTTTTTACAATGATCTTTAGATCAGAAACATCGAGCAGAATCTTCTGGAAGGACTGACGTCATCACATAGTATAAAACTCCTACTTTCGCGCCACTCGTCCCCTTTGTCCTCCTAGCTCTGCTTCGAGAACAAAGGATTTTGCTGGCTCCCCATTAAGTGGATTTGCTGGACAGACTTTGACTTTTTCTGGATTACTTCGTTGCTCCTGTGGATTCCTGTGACCGCCTGTGACCTTTTTGGACCGTCTTTATCAGGTAAGAATGACTTTTTTGAGTAAATGTCTATTTTCTACTTTTAGCATTTGCATGCTAGCTGCTTTGCCTGAGTCTTTCTAACTGACATAAGTGCTGTTAGTTTAACTATTTATATAGTTTGTGTCCGTGCGTGTGCCTGTGTCAAAGAAAAAACTGTATTTTTGATAGGATTTGCTTTTTTATGTTTTTTTTTCGTCCAATGACTGTTAGCATAAGTGCTGTTTGCGAGCTAGCTTGTTAGCCCGTGTGTATGTATATTTGTGTGAGACAGGTTATATGACCTATAAGGAGGCTGAGTGTGTCCGTGTGTGTGTGTGTGTCTGTGTCAGACAGAAAACATGTATTTTTGACAGTATTCAATTTTTTTGTTCATTGTCGCCATATCATGACTGTTAGCATAAGCGCTGTTAGCGAGCTAGCTTGTTAGCACGTGTGTATGTATATATGTGTGAGACAGATTTTATGACATAAAAGGAGGCGAGGTGTTCATGTGTGTCTGTGTCAGACAAAAAAAAACAGTATTTTGAAAGTATTTGCTTTTTTCTTGTTGCCATATCATGTTAGCATAACCGCTGTTAGCGAGCTAGCTTGTTAGCCCGTGTGTGAGACGTATAGCTACTGTTACTTGACATATGCGGGTGTTTGTGATTACTTAAGTTTTTGTGTGTATGTATGTTTATGTCAGTAGTTGATGGACTTAGTAAAGGTGCAATTCAATTCTAATCATATTCTAAATATTTTTTTATATATAGTATGTACATATATATGTATATATATGTATGTGTGTATATATATATATATTAGTATAGTTAGTTGATAGAATCAAATACTGTAGCTACAGTACATATTTTAGTTAGTATTGTGAGTTGGAGTTAAATACTGCAGATATAGTATATAAACTAGGTAGTGTTGTGAACTTATGTAGTAAAGTGAGGCAGTAAAGCTGTAAATAAATTCCAATCCTGTTACATATTCTTTGTTTTTATATTTTAAAAAGGGTTCATTACTGCATTATGTCAAAGCTTTGTTCTATGCCTTGTGTGTGTGCGTGCACTAGATAGTATTGAGTTGATGGAGTTAAACACTGCACCTCCAGAACATATACTTGGTAGTATTGTGAATTGATGGGGTTTACTGCTGCACTTGCATAGTTTTGTGTGTTAGGGAAGTTAACTGCTGCAGCTACAGTCCATATACTAGGTAGTATTGTGAGCTCTTTTAGTAAAGGTGTCATGCAGTAAAGGTGTAAATTCCAATCCTGTTATATGTTCTTGGTTTATAGATTTTTAAAACCTTTTACATTAATTTTATGATAAAACTTTATCTATGCCGTGTGTGCGCACAAGTGTGTGTGTATACAAGGTAGTTTGTGAGTTGGAGTTAACTACTGCAGTTACAGTACATATAGTACATAGTATTGTGTGCCAATAGAAGTAAGTGCTGCAGTTACAGTTCATATACTAAATAGTATTTTGAGTTGATGCAGTAGTATGTAGGGATTTGATCCAAATAAGTGGAAGTAATCTTCCAGTACATATACTAGGTAGTAATGAAAGTTATTGGAGTTAACTACTGCTATTACAGTACATATAGTACCTAGTATTGTGTGAAGATGGAGTTAACTATTGCATTACATATACTAGATAGCATTGTGACCTAATGCAGTTAAATACTGCAGTGACAGTACATATACTTGGTAGTGTAGTGAGTTAATGGAGTTTACTGCAGCAGTTACAATACAAATGCTAAATAGTATTTTGAGTTGAAGTAGGTAACTACTGCTATTCCAGTACATACACTAGATAGTATTGTGAGGTAATAGATTTGACAACTGCTATTACAGTGTATATATAGTATGTAGTATTGTCAGTTGATGAAGTTAAATACGGCATCTACAGCATATATTGTATGTAGTATTGTGAGCTCATGGAGTGACCTCTTTGCTAGATAGTACTGTGAGTTGATGGAGTTTAGCACTGTGAATACAGTACATATACTATACAGTATTGTGAGTAGATGCAATTAAATACTGCAGCTACAGTACATATATTAAGTAGTATTTTGAGTTGATGTAGTTAACAGCTGCACTTGGTACATGTACAATGTGGTGTTGTAAGTTGGTGGAGTAACTACTGCTATTACAGTACATTTATTACACAGTATTGTGTGTTGATGGAATTAATTACTGAGGTTACAGTACATATAGTACATAATGTGTGGTGATGCAGTTAACTACTAGGGATACTGTACATATACTAGGTAGTATTGTGAGTTGATGGAGTTTGGCACTGCAATTACAGTACGTATACCATACAGAATTGTGATTTGATGCAGTTAAATACTGCAGCTACAGTACATATACTAGGCAGTACTGTTAGTTGATATAAATACTGCAGTTACAGTATTGTAGGTAGTATTGTGAGCTTATAAAGTAAAGTGAGATAATAGTGTAATTACATTCTAATCCTCTTGACATAAATGTCAAAAATATATTAACATATTTTGTGTGTATATATAATGTATTTTAATGTATTTTCCTTATTTCATCATGAACAAAGTTTGTTCTATGCCCTTGTGTTTTATTAGTATTGTCAGTTAATGGAGGAAAGTATCACAATAAAGGTGTCAACTCTGGTGTTTATTTGCAGTCAGCCGTCAATAATATTTGTGTTGTTCTTCTCTTCTGCAGCTCCTTGTCAGGTTTATCACACACACACAGACACACACACACACAGACACGCACACACACACACACACACACACACCTGCATTTACAAACACATACACAGACCTGTCACACAACAATAAAACCTTCCATAGAACTCTGCCTGTTTCTTTAAAGCAACTAACTCTGTTTGGAAGTTTTCTATCTTGTGTGCAGGATGCCACGGAAGGGGAAGCGTTCCCAGGCCCAGAAGCTGCGCTGGAGGCCGCTGGACCCGCAGGACCCTCGGTTCCAGCAGGTAACTGCACAAGACACAGCCCACGTCTTCTCAAAAGCAACGTCACCTTTCACACATAAAAAATGATCGTCATCATATGGTCCTCTGACAGTCTGCCTCTACAATATAGATCTTTGCATCACCATTGCACTTACAACTTACAACCTAGCTGTTTTTGTCTTGTTTTTAGAAGACCCCGCCACTGACTCCGCCCCCAGCCCCTGGAGTCTGGACCCTGAGGACCGCTGCCACGGAGTCCCCACCTGCAAAGGTGAGCCTCAATCTGGTTGGTTGCTATTATTTCTAATCAACAATCCTCCATTGATTGAATCCTGACTGTTCTAAATTACTGTTTGGTTTCATCAGGTGCCCTGCCTGTCTGCCCCTGCCGCTCGACAGGTACGTTTTTCTTTATTACACACACACACACACACACACACACACACACACACACACACACACAGTTTTTCATTTCACATCTTTTGTCATTTCACATGTCATGCGTCTTTTAACGCTTGTGTGTTCTGTTTCAGGTGCCTGATGCCTTGACCCCCAGACCGGACCTCCTCCTCCCTGTCCCTGGTTTCATACCAGGTATGTAATCCTATGAATTTCCTTTAATATTTACATTAACATGCTCATTAGTATACATGTTGCCTGGGTTCTTTCAATGTGTGTGTGTGTGTGTGTGTAAAGTGTTTCAGACTCTGATCGTCTTTGTTGTATTTATATAGTCAAGGGTTTGGGACGTCGCCACCGTGCCCTGACCTGGCCCAGGTCAGACTTCACCAGGCACACCAGGAGGGTTGTGGTTCCTCCACCATCGGCAGATAAGGTACAACTTGTTGACAGCATCTGGCGACACATTGATGTCAGAAGAATATTGGAGGATTTGCACATGTTAAAAATTCTTTTGTTTTGCAGTTTGTCCTGCTGATCGGTGACTCCCACCTGCGCTCCATCGTGGAGGACATCGCGCCCATGCCGGTGGGAGGGCTCTCCTTCGGGGTGCTCTCGGTACCTGGAGCCAAGGCAGGCGCCATTGAGGTTGAGGTAGCTAATTTGAATCTGCCTCGCACTCCAGAGGCAGTTGTTGTTTTGGCGCCCAGTAATAACCTGGACGAGAAGCTTTCTCTTTCAGATTCAGCTAGGGATTTTGAGAAGCTTCTCTCCACCACCTGTCGTGCCTGGCGCAACGTAAGTTACTTTGCCTTATGACTACATATTTTCCATGTTTACATGTTTGAAGTCTATGTCACCAAACCATAGAACCGTGGAAGGTGGAGACAGATTCAGATTCCTGGACCCGGTGAGAGATTTCTACAAACATTTAAAGATCTTGCCAGGTTTACTAAACAAATTTTCTTCTTCAGGTCTGTGTCCTGGACTTCCCGCCCAGGCTGACCGTCCCGCCGGAGTGGCATGAGGCCCTGCGCCACAGGTACCAAGAGGTGGCTGCACGAATGGGTATGAAAAAATATCTGTATACTGTTTATGCAGTTTATGCATGTTGAATGTGTATTACAAGTGTGTTGCCTGTTTCATCAGTTTAATATAATCTGATATTTACTTATTACAGGTGTCAGGTTCGTGTCGGCAGTGGGATCCTTTCCACTGACACGGCGGGTCCTGTGGGGCAGGGACGGTGTAAGTATTACATTTCATACACATCACACCCTTGTCTCACATTTTTCGTTAATCATTCTTTTTGTGGATATGAAGTGTTTGTTTCATGACAGATATAGGTTGACTGCTAAATTGTCTTATGGTTTTTTTGTATATTATGTCTGGCAGGTGCACCTCAGTGACAACGTTGGGATGCCCGTCCTCACTGGCCTCCTGTATGCTGCTGCTGCCCGGCAGCTACAGGATGCCATGGGCGACACCCCTAAAAAGGTAAAATTACATTTTATTACCGTGTTTTTAATGTTTGCCAAAATAACAAATGTATTGTGCATGTTGCTTCTGCTCTTGCTATCATCTTATTTATATGCACTTATTTGTTGTTTCTTTACTCTGTTTTGGTTACATTCCCCCTGTTTTTAATTGTTGCCAATTGTTTTTAACTTCTTCTTCTTTCCATTAAATTCAGTATTTGTATTTTTTCCAAGAGTGCTGTTCACACAATCAAAATGTAAACATTTCGTGTTTTTGGTTCCACAGACGGCGCCCCCCACACCTCCTACCACACGGGTTCTGACAGGTGTGTCTGTGAAGGTGAAGGGCCCTGTCCCTTCTCTTTCCAGTTCACCTGGAGGGACTAGTGTGGCTCAGTTGGCTAAGGTAATATATTACAACACTATTACTATTGGCTTGTTTAGATGTTTGACATAATAACCAGTGTATTGCATGTTGCTGGTCCTAGATTTGTCTTTTTTTCTTCACTTGTGCTGTTGGCAATTCAACATAAATTTTCCATTTAAAATTGCTAACAATTTGTCAGTGTTTTTCTTTATTGAATTTTGTTTAATGTAAATTGTCCTTGGTTTTACAGAAGAGGCCTCAGACATCCCTTGCCGCACGGGTCGTACCAGCAGTGTCTGTGAAGGCAGAGGTCCCTGTACCTCGTCCTTCCAGTCCTACTGGATGGACCACTGTCGGCCGGACAAAGAAGGTACATTACACCCTATAAATGTTTGTCTGAACATTTGAATTATTGATCACTGTGTTATTGAGGTCAATGCCCTACTGCTGCTGCTATCTGTTGATGCACATTTTTGAGTTTATTCCTGTTTTTTAATAACGGTATTATTATTTTTAACCTTTGTCTCTTTTTTTTCCATTTTCAAATATCTTGTCACTTTTGCTGTTGGCAGACTCAACAACATGTAAACTTTTACCGTTTATTAACAATGTCTCTTTGTTTTTTCATTAATGTTGTTGTTGTGTTTATGTTTTTGTCTCATTTTGCTCCATATTTGAATTTCCTGTCACTGTTGCTGTTGGCAGACTCAACAACACGTAAAATTTTACCCTTAATTTAAAATGTTTTATAGTTTGTCTGTAACTTGGCTGTCATTCATTTTTCTAATGTAAACTATGTGTTTGGTTTCATAGAAGGCCCCCTCCACGCCTCCTGCCACACGGGTCCCGACAGGTGCGCCTGTGAAGGTGAAGGGCCCTGTCCCTTCTCCTTCCAGTCCTCCTGGAGGGACTAGTGTTGGTCAGGCCAAAAAGGTACGACATTACACACTTTGAACATTTGATACAACTCCTGTATTATGTAGTTTATCACACTGCTGCTGCTATCTGTTTATGCACATCAGCTACTTTATAACTGCATTTTCATTAATGTTGTTGTTTTTATCCTTTATCCTTTTTCTCTTTTTTGTCTCATTTTGTTCCATATTTGAATTTCCTGTCACGGTTGCTGTTGGCAGACTCAACAACACGTGAAATTTGACCCTTAATTTAAAATGTTTTTCAATTTGTCTGTAACTTGGCTGTTATTCATTTTTCTAATGTAAACTATGTGTTTGGTTCCATAGAAGGCCTCCTCCACGCCTCCTGCCACACGGGTCCTGACAGGTGCGCCTGTGAAGGTGAAGGGCCCTGTCCCTTCTCTTTCCAGTCCTCCTGGATGGACTAGTGTTGGTCAGGCCAAAAAGGTACGACATTACACACTATTACTCTTTGAACATTTGATACAACTCCTGTATTATGAAGTTTATTACACTGCTGCTGCCATCTGTTTATGCACATCAGCTACTCTATAACTGCTTTTTTTATTGTTGTTGTTTTTATCCTTTTTCTCTTTTTTGTCTCAGTTTGTTCCATATTTGAATTTCCTGTCACTGTTGCTGTTGGCAGACTCAACACGTAAAATTTTACCCGTAATTTAAAATGTTTTATAGTTTGTCTGTAACTTGGCTGTCATTCATTTTTCTAATGTA
This sequence comes from Eupleurogrammus muticus, assembly GCA_036785175.1. NCBI lineage: Eukaryota > Metazoa > Chordata > Actinopteri > Scombriformes > Trichiuridae > Eupleurogrammus > Eupleurogrammus muticus. The sequence goes on along the minus strand of JAYKQN010000062.1, from coordinate 150,652 downwards.
AACTATGTGTTTGGTTTCATAGAAGGCCCCCTCCACGCCTCCTGCCACACGGGTCCCGACAGGTGCGCCTGTGAAGGTGAAGGGCCCTGTCCCTTCTCCTTCCAGTCCTCCTGGAGGGACTAGTGTTGGTCAGGCCAAAAAGGTACGACATTACACACTTTGAACATTTGATGCAACTCCTGTATTATGTAGTTTAATACACTGCTGCTGCTATCTGTTTATGCACATCAGCTACTTTATAACTGCATTTTCATTAATGTTGTTGTTGTTTTTATCCTTTTTCTCTTTTTTGTCTCATTTTGTTCCATATTTGAATTTCCTGTCACTGTTGCTGTTGGCAGACTCAACAACTCGTAAAATTTTACCCGTAATTTAAAATGTTTTATAGTTTGTCTGTAACTTGGCTGTCATTCATTTTTCTAATGTAAACTATGTGTTTGGTTTCATAGAAGGCCCCCTCCACGCCTCCTGCCACACGGGTCCCGACAGGTGCGCCTGTGAAGGTGAAGGGCCCTGTCCCTTCTCCTTCCAGTCCTCCTGGAGGGACTAGTGTTGGTCAGGCCAAAAAGGTACGACATTACACACTTTGAACATTTGATACAACTCCTGTATTATGTAGTTTAATACACTGCTGCTGCTATCTGTTTATGCACATCAGCTACCTTATAACTGCATTTTCATTAATGTTGTTGTTGTTGTTGTTTTTATCCTTTTTCTCTTTTTTCTCATTTTGTGCCATATTCGAATTTCATGTCAGTTTTGCTGTTAGCAGACTCAAAAACACGTAAAATTTTACCCTTTATTAACAATGTCTCCAGTTCGTCTTATGTAGCCTGTTTCGCATTCATTTTTCTGATGTAAACTATCCGTTTGGTTCAACAGAAGGCCCCCCGCACGCTTCCTGCCACACAGTCCCCGAAGGGTGCGCCTGTGAAGGTGAAGGGCCCTGTCCCCTCTCCTTCCAGTCCTCCTGGAGGGACTAGTGTTGGTCAGGCCAAAAAGGTAATGCATTACAACACTACATTAATTTTTTTTGTGTAAATGTTTGACAGAATAACAAGTATATTGTACTTAACTTTGTTGCTGCTCTTGCTGTCAGATTATTTATATCCACACTGTCATTCAAATGTGGTTGGACACATTGCCATTTTTTTGTCTTTATTTTGTCCTATATATAATAACTCACTGCTGCTGCTATCTGTTAATGCATATCACCTACATTATTGCCTTTATTTTTTTATATTGTTTTAATCTTTTCTTTTTTGTTCCATTTTTTGAAATTTGCAGCTCTACCACTTATTCAATATGTGTTCAGTTCATTCGGTGCATCTTATCTCTTATGCATTATTTTAATGTAAACTGTCATTGTTTTTACAGCTTGAGCCAAGGGCCCATCCTTGTCCTTCGAGTCGGACCTATGTTGATCAGACCAAGAAGGTAATATAATAATTACCTATATAATTAATGAGTTAACCAATGTATTTTCTAACATAACCCACCGCTGCATGTTACTATCAGTTTTTTTTTCATATTCACATGACCTTGTGTTTGTATTGCGTTGTTTGTCAGGGCTTTGTCACTATCTTTAATGCTTTTTTTTTCTTTTCAATTTCTATGTATATTTGCCTCCCATGCACTTCATAATACAAAACTCTGCTCATCTTTGCAGACGCAGAAGACTGAGGTGAAGTGGAAGAATGAGGTGAAATTAAAAAATATTTTCATGCTTTTCACGTTACTTTATACTAGTGAAATTGATCAATATCATTTTGTGTGACTTGCCGGTCAATGACTGTATCTATATCATGTCTTTAACAGGTGGCCTCCATCCCACTCAATCCAATGTGGTTCAGCCCTGAGGTCCTGGAGCTGATGGAAGACGTAAGTTTTACATACTATTTTATTAACATTTTTAAAAGCATGATCTCATTATATTTTCATATTTCAGATTATTTTGTTTTTTTGTGAAGAGGGATACAGAAATGTACTGCTTTATATTTTGGCATTATTTGCCACATTGTTCATTTTTGCAGCATGGGTTAATCTTATCTTTAGAGACTTGTGACTCAAAATTTTACACCCTAGAGATTAAACAAAATGCATTTCATTTCAGCATTCTGACATCCAGTGGACCAATGTAGTAAGGGCTTCACATTCTCAGGCGGATCCCAGGTATGGAACTTTTTCCCGTAACAGACAGTGCACCTGCATGGCTCTGACATTTCTCGCGTACCACAACGAGGGGTTGCAATTTGACAGTGTTTCTCTTGATAGAGTGCTTTCTCAGGGAGACTCACTCTATGTAGGTGTGAAACAGCAGCTTATTGTGGATGGTACTTTTACACATGACTATTTGACCCTTGAGCAGATGCCAAACCATGTCTACACTGATAGTAATTCTTATCAAGTTACCATGAATGCTGCAGATCTCATGGTTGGCCCGCTCAAGGTTGCAGAGCATAGTCTGCAAAGTCACGCAGCTTTGCCCCTTGCCATACAGCTTGAATGCTTGGCTCTGGATGTTCGTCATGCTGTCCTTCTGGTCGCCCCAGAATGCTTTGGCGTGTTTCGTGATGACACGGGCCGCTATGGTTTCTTTGACTCGCACTCGAGGTCTGCTAACGGTTTACCTTACCATAGTGGCACTGCAATAATGATGACTTTTCATCATTTTAGTGATCTGGTCGACCACGTGCATAAGCTCTTGCAGGATCGTGGACCTTATGCGAGCTATGAGCTTATGCCAGTTTACTTTACCAGGGACCACAGTGAGTGCCCTACAGTGGCGGACCTTGTTGCAATATCTCAAGCAGCTGCAACAGAACCAACCACATTTCTTCTTGATGGTGATACCCCTGAACTGGAAGCCGATACTGTTATCATTCCGGATGCTGCACTGGAACATAGCTGTGTTGAAGACTTCCAGCGTGTAGTTTTTCTTGAAGGGGGCACCCCCGAATTAGAAGCTGATACGGTTCTCACTCCAGATGCTGCACCAGAATCAGTGTTTGTAGAAGTTCATGTTCCACAGATCCAAACTGAAGTTGGTGTAGTTCCTGAGAAAATGGAGCAGTATGTTTCAAAACTTGGCTCATGCAGGCGAAGGAAAGCTGCGCGTCGAGCAAGTGCGATCGGCAAACGTCTGCCTTCTGGAGGTGGTCAGAAGAGAACCACTGGCAGAAGTCAGTCTGAAAAACTGCAATATGCCAGTAGCTCAGAATTTCGGGAGAAGAAGTTGCGGGCAATGAGGGCAAACTATTGTCATCAACACCAAAAAAAGAGGACTTCCTTTATGAAGCGTTATAGAACTGATCCTCTTTTCCAGCAGCACCGCAAGTCTTTGATGGCGTCTTACAGCCGGAAGAAGTACACATCAGATATTGCTTCCCAGCAGCGGAAGAAGTCTTTGATGGCGTCTTACAGCCGGAAGAAGTATACATCAGATATTGCTTCCCAGCAGCGAAAAAAGTTAGCAATGAAGTCGTACATCTGTACACGGTACTGCACTGATCTTGGTTTCCGGCAGCGGCAACTGGAATATATTCACAATAGATATCAACATGATGCCCAGTTCCGGAATCATCACTTGCAACGTTGCAGACTATACCAACAGGCAAGACACACAAATAGAGCAATTTATATCCGTCATAAAATGCGGTGTGCCTTGTCTGTCAAGCGCAGGTATATGTCCAACATCTGCCGTGCAGTTAACCCTATACAGCTTCTTTCTAACTCCTTGCTGGATACGGCCATCACCGCCTTTCGTGAAAGGGTTCGACTTGGACCCACCTTTGTTTGCACTGTGTGTCACAGGACTGAGTTTCCAAACCAGGTGAAACGGTGCATCAGAGGCAAGTACACGAAAGACCAGCGAGTGTCTGCTGCTTGCTTGACTGGACAGTATGTCCATGTGTGTGATGTGTCATGCTCTGCTCCTTGCGCAGTTCCGCCGGAGAGACTGTGTGAGTGGATCTGTCACACTTGTGACAGCCACTTGATTAGAGGAAGGATGCCATCCCATGCTGTCGCAAATAAAATGGTGTTGGCACCCATTCCTTCACAGCTGGAGTGTTGTAATGTCCTGGAACGGCACCTGCTTGCAAAAGTCCTGCCTTTTGCAAAAATAGTAACATTGCCCAAGGGAAGACAACGTGCTGTTCACGGTGCTGTAGTTTGCGTTCCTTCAGAGGTGGAAACCGTTGTCAATGCTCTCCCCAGGCCCAACGCTGAAGCTCAGCTGTTACAGGTGAAGCTAAAGCGAAAAATTACATACAAAGGTTACCAGCACTTCTATAAAGTAAACATGCAGAATGTGCTGGAAGGATTGAGGACCCTGAAAGCTATTAATCCGGAGTATAGAGACGTAAGAATCGACGAAAGCGTGACGTTCAACATTATGGACGACGAGCCAGGCGACGACGAGCCAGGCGACGACGAGCCAAGCGACGATGCACAGGTTGAAGACATTGATGCAGACACTGGGCTAAAGGTAGCTGCCGCAGAAACTCCAACCAGGCAACTCAATGAGCAGGAGGCGCTCCGACCTGGCCTGGCTCTGGATACATGTATGCAGCCCCCCGACATTGCGCAAGAAGTCCTGTCATATGGAGACGGAATTTTCAGCGTCGCGCCCGCCCAAGGTAACAGACCTGTGGGTTTTTTTAGCATCCCAAAGCTTGAGGCCATGGCATTTCCTGTCCAGTTTCCCACTGGAGAGAACACGCTGGATGAAGAACGGGAAGTTAAGGTGTCTCCCAGCCTGTACTTCAACACTCGACTGTTCAGCGTGGATCCTCGATTTTCCCAGGATCAAACGTACCTCTTTTTTGCGCAGTTTCTTATCGAAACTCACATGGCCAAAAACAGCATGTCGATTCAGATGCGTAAGGGGCGACAGACCAAATGTGGCAGAGCTGTTACCAAAGAAATGCTCCAGAGTAAGGAGGAATTGGAAAAGCTCATCCTGGACAAGGAAGCCACTCGTTTTATGCAGCCGCTCAGAGGCACGCCGGCGTATTGGGAGAAAGCGCTCCGCGAATTACATGCCATGGCGCGACAGTTGGGCAAGCCCACTTTTTTCCTCACCTTTTCTGCCGCTGAGATGCGATGGCCTGAGGTGATTGAGGCCATAAAAGCCCAGGAAGGAAAGTCTGTGGATTTTTCGGCGCTGGACTGGAACGAGAAATGCGACGTTCTTCGTAGCAATCCAGTCACTGTCATGCGCATGTTCACTAAAAGAGTAGAGGCTCTCCTGAACGAACTCCTCCTCTCCCCTGCAGAGCCCATTGGACCCGTTGAAGATTTTTATATCCGCACGGAGTATCAGGCCAGAGGTAGTCCCCACATTCATATGATGGTGTGGATTAAAGATGCGCCTGTGATAAAGGATACCGAGCACTGTTCTGAAGTTCTGGATTTCATCGATAAGTACATCTGCTGCCAGATGCCCGATGAAAAAGGGGACCCAGAACTTTTCCGCATTGTGTCGGAGGTGCAAGTTCATAGCCGGAATCACTCGAAGACGTGCAGGAAAGGAAACGTCATTTGTAGATTTGGGTTCCCCCAACTCCCTATGCTGAAGACTATCCTCGCCCCGGGGGCGTCTTCATTGTTTTTCAGCGAAGACGAAGATGACGACGCAGACGCCGAACAGAAATTGGATGAGCAGGCTGCTGCCAAGAAGAAGAAAAAGCAGCACAACAAGGCCGTGCTCAAGAGACAGCGGGAGGCCATGAAGAGGCTAAAACCGGTCCGCGAGCTTCTCATGGATGCAAATGCCTCCTTCGAGGACTTGCCCTCCTTGCTGCAACACTGTAACATGACTCAAGAGGAGTACCTTCGGGAAGTTTACAACATCGTGTTTGGAATGGCGATCATGATAAAGCGTGACCCCAGTGACGCCTGGGTAAATGCTTATAACCCGCATTTGTTGCGGGCATGGAACGCCAATATGGACATACAGTATGTACTGGACGACTTTAGTTGTATCATGTACATGATGTCCTACATTGCGAAGCCGGAACACGAGATGACTGAGTTACTTAACTCAGTCATCAAGGAGGTGCGGAGGAAAAGGACCACAAAGGACTCCAAGGCACGTGAGGAGATGCAGCAGATCATGCAGGCATACTCCAAAAACAGAGAGGTCAGCGCGCAAGAAGCTGTGGCGCGAGTGTGCAGTCTGCCCCTCAAGAGAAGTTCACGCACCGTTGTCTTTCTTCAGACTGACGAAGAAGGTGTGAAGATGAGTCTTCCCATGAGCAGACTCCAAGACATGGCCGATGACGCAGAGAACGTTTGGATGTCAGGCTTGCCAGAGAAGTATTTGCACAGACCTGACACCCCGGTCTTTCAAAACATGTGTCTGGCCGAATTTGCGTCAAAGTACAGGGTTGTGTACGGCGCAGAAGCAAAAAGACGGAACACGATCGCCCTCCAGAATGACATGGGCTTCATCCAGGAGCGGACTGTCGGGAAACCCGCTGTTATCCGGTTTACGCGCTTCTCTATGACGAAGCAACCAGAGAAGCATTACCGACGCCTGCTCAAGTTGTATTATCCACACAGAGCAGATGAAGAACTGCGGACAGAGGCTCATCCCACATATCATGGCTTTTACTTTAGTGAGAAAAGCATCACGCGTCAGGTAAACTTATACCAAAAAGTCTACGAAGGTGGGGGCATCAGTCTTGAAAAAGCGCTTGAACAGATCAACAGGACCGGGCCAGTCCTCAATGCGTGGAATCATTTTCCGGCAGAGGCCGAACTGGACAACCTGGAATGCAAAGCTCAGCGTGAAGCAAGACATGAGGACAGTGAAGACGATGATCCTATCCCTGATTTCACCAAGGTTTGGGATGATGCCGCCGCGCCTGCCGTTCAGGCGCCCCAGTTGAGCCCGGATTTTGTCAGGTCTATGTACCGTAGCCTGAACGAGGAGCAAGCAAATGTATTCTATGCCGTTCGCGAATGGTGTTTGCAGCGCGTCTGGGGCCTCAATCCACCACCTTTTTCTTATTTTGTGTCTGGGGGAGCTGGCTGTGGAAAATCACACCTTATCAAGTGCGTTTTTCAGGAGGCTACCAAGATTCTGCGGGACCTTCCCAGGTTTCGTGATGTGGCAGACATGTCGACGCCTGCGGTTCTTTTGGCAGCGTTTACCGGTACCGCTGCCTACAACATCTCTGGGAAGACGCTGCACTCGCTCTTGAAGCTTCCTCGCAACTTGAAACCGCCTTATCAGGGACTTGGGAATGCGCTGGATGAACTCAGAGCGTCGCTATCCAGTGCGGAAATATTGATCATTGACGAGATCTCGATGATTTCCAAGGACCTCTTTACCTATGTGCACTGGCGGTTGCAGCAAATCAAAGGCAACAAGAGGCCCTTTGGAGGCATGTCAGTCTTGGCGGTCGGTGACTTTTATCAACTGCCGCCACTTGGCAGAGCCAAGCCGCTTTGTGTGTGTGAAGATGATTTCCTTGACCTCTGGAGTTCTTTCCAGATAGTCACATTGACGGAGATCATGCGGCAGAAGGAGGACCGGTCTTTTGCCGAACTCTTGAACAGACTCCGCACAAAGCCAAAGACTGAACCGCTTGCCGTTGACGACAGAGAGCTGCTCTTGCAGTGTGTCGCCACTGCCGAAAACTGTCCGGTGGATGCCCTTCACATCTTTGCGACAAACAAGGAGGTGGATGCCCACAATGCCGCCACCGTCGCAGCCCTTTGCTTGACTGTTGTCAACATACCTGCGCAGGATTATCGGAAGGATCCCCGCAACGGTGAAATGAAGGCCTGGTCCTTCAAGGGCAACAGAAGGGATCTGCTGGATGAGATCAAAGCAGCTGTGGGAGCGCGCGTCATGGTGACGAGGAACATCGACATCGAGGATGGCCTTGTCAATGGCACATTCGGTACAATCAGACACCTGTGCATGTCTGCGGAAGACCCGGAAACTGTGAAGCTGATCGGGCTGGAGTTGGACAATCTAGAGGCCGGTCAGAAGTTTCGTAAAAGGGTTCTCGGGCCAACGGACACGCTGGTGTACATTGAGCGGGTTGAGGAACCTTCGAGCAAAAAGGGAGCGGTCCGGCGACAGTTTCCAATCAAGTTGGCATTTGGCTGTACGGCTCACAAAGTGCAAGGCATGACCGTGCCGTCCGCCGTGGTTTCTCTAAAGCACATTTTCGAACCGGGTATGTCGTATGTTGCCCTCAGCAGGACAACCTCTCTTCAAGGGCTGTGGATAACAGGCTTTGAGGAGAAGAAAATCTTTGCTGATCTAACAATCAAGGCAGCATTAGAGGGAATGACTCGTGCATCCTTCGTGTCTTTGAGGCCACTTTTGCACTTTGCGAGGACACCAGTCAGTGCGCCAACGCTGATTGTGATCCACCACAACAGCCAGGGGCTTCCATCCCACATGGAGGACATGAAGCGCCATCATGAACTCCTCCTTGGAGATATTTTGTGCATCACCGAGAGCCATTTGTCGGGGTCGTTCATTCCTCCGGCGTTTCAATTGGAAGGATACGACATGTTTGCTCGTAACAGGAATGTCTGTTATGCAAACAGACCTGACATGGCCACAAAGGATGGAGGTGGTGTCGCCGTGTACTACAGGAGCAATCTTGTAGCCGGGCCGCGCAGGTACTTGCAGAACGTAACCGATATTGAAGTTGCTGTTCTCAAGGTTGAGCGCCCGGTTGCAGCTTTGATTGCTGCTGTGTACAAACCACCAGGCTACTCTCTTAGCGTGTTTCTCACAAGCATGCAAGCGCTCTTGGAGTCCTTAGAGCTCATGGGTTGTCAGCCGATTGTTGTTTGCGGCGATTTTAATGAAAACCTTCTTTCTGGTGAGAAGAAGGCAATTTATGAAATGTTTGTGTCCAAGGGATATAGTCAGCTCATCTCCGGTCCCACCACCGAAAAGCAGACCCTGATTGACCACATTTACATCTCGCGTCCCGATTCGTGTGTTCAGTCAGGTGTTCTGCATTCCTATTACAGTTACCATGAGCCGGTATACTGTATTTTGACGTAGCTGACATTTCTTCCTTAATGCGCATAGTTTCTTGGTTTTGGCATGTGACTTCTTTTGCATCAATCTGCTGGACCTGGCCCAGCCAGCAGCACATGTTGTAGGCTTTTCAGTATTGTGGCGTTTTTATGTGAAAGGTTTTGGCTTTGTGGTGCTGTACTTCCGTGCAAGGTTTTGTCTTGCACACATTCTTCAGGTGCTGTGTTTTTGGTGCTGCTGTTTTGGTGCTGTTGTGCCATCCACTAACGTGCTGTGCTTTTTTTTTTTTTTTTTAGTTCGATGTTGTCAAGCCTCTTTATTGCAGTTTATTTTCTTTTTCATTTTGCAACCCCTCTTGTGGTACCGATAAATACAGAGCACTGTTACGCTTTCTCTATCCCTCTCTCCACCTCTCTACCACAATTTGTTTGTCCTGTTACATGTTACCTACTGTTGTCCTTGTTTCATGTCTCTCTGCATTTGCATTTCAATACTGCAGCTAAACCATACATTTTATAGTTGTCCCCTTGAGACTTTGAAAGTCATCCGGTCACTGTCCAGTTCAGTGTTTAGTTAAGTGCTTTGTTCAGTGTTCAGTTAAGCCAACAGTTAGAAGAATTTTACAGTAATCTGGTGACTCTACTGACTGCTAAGTGATTAATTTGTTTTACAACTGCTAATTTTAAGCTAGCAGCTACAAAATAATGCTGTGGTGATCATTTATTTGGCCAATACGACAAATGCAACTTTGTCTATTTGTGATGTTAAATGTTTGTCTCGTTTGTGTGTGGGTGTTTGTACACAGTGTTGTGTGCTAACACAGGGTATGTGTGAAGCGTCTCGTGCAGTAGTCATGCGATCCTGCATGTTACACCTACTGCTGCTGGCTAGCCTTCTAAACTGAAGGTGAAAAGAGGACCATTCTTCTGCCAGTATATAGCCTCTCCACTACCAAGACTCCTACAGTGCCTCCCCGGGGCCACGCACGGGAACTGGGTACCTCATGGTCCCAGGCTGAACTGTATGGGGATCTCGGAGCAACAGTGGGCCCCAGAGACGCGGCATCCAGGAGCTGATGCCCGTCAACCACTGTCCCAGCTATGGGTAAATAGCCCCACAGTCTCACATGTGCAAAAAGAAGTGAGTAAAACATTTGATATTCATTTAACTCGTGCTGATTCTTTTCTAAATGGTGATCTTAATGTTTTTGACCTGATGTGTGTGTTTTCGTTTTTCCCACAGTCTGACTGTTGAAGCCTTCTGAGATGACTGCTCCATGTAACCTGTCTGCTTACAGAAAGATTGAAGTACAACTTGCAAGTCACGCCTACAACAGCAACTACAGGAAGCTGACCCTGCCCAAAAGTAAGGCTCATTTCAGATAATGTGGATCACTGAATACTGTTATCCTTATAAACATTCACACTATGTGTTATGTTTTTTTTCTCTTTGAGTGCTAGTAATTGACACTAATTGGTCTCCCTACTTCACCACCTACTTCAATGGCTCTACTGATAGCATCCTGACCAACAGCACCACTTCCTGGTTCATAAGCTGCAGTGTCGATGGACCACAAAGACAGCCAACTAGGATTGATGAAGAGAGCCAGCAGAACCATTGCTGCTACTGCCCTTTTCTGATCAAGCTCTACCAGTAGCAATGCATTTACACTGCTACGGCCATCTTCAAAGACTCTCTCCACCTTACTGAATGCTCAACCTTTTGCAAGCTGCGGAACTGAGTCTCCTCCCTCTACACACACTCACCCACATTCCTAGCTCCGCCTAAACACACATCCATACTCCCCAAGATGGATGACAATCAAGGAAAATGTTTGAACTAATTTGAGGAGATGTTTTGAGGTAATTTGAAGAGCACTGTCTGTTTTGGAGAGGTTAAAGCACATCTTTCTTACACTGTGAAACACTGAGTTTTTAAATATTTAATATTGATATTATAATAAATATTTGTGTGATTGAAAATGGATTCTCTTTGTCTTTATTTATATATGTATACATGATTTTATTATATATATATATTTGTAGTAATGTAATTACAATATAATTTAAAAAACAAATATGCATACATTGCTATATAGAGGTGACAAGATTTATATAACTATATAGATATTTTATTTATCATTTACCCATAATTTACGTTGATTGCAATATCAAAAACTGGTACAAAACACATTTCAGGCTGTAAAATGTAAGTGGTGAATCATATGACAATGAAATGAATCTTGAATGGAATGTCGGAGGATATTAATGACATGCATAGTAGATGTGCTATGAGAGTTCAGCGATAAGCTTGTTTAATGTACATAAAGGGATAGCTACATCTGAAACACATCATTTATCATTCAAGCTACAGGGTCTTTGCTTTCGAAACATTTCTTCAGTTCGCCAGAAAAATCCAAAGTTTTCCAGTCAGAGGCAGGACTTTGACAAGAGAACCTGACACATTTCCCATTGATTCGGAGTTTGTGAATAGTTACTGCAGGCATTGCTTCACTGACAGAGCAGCCTGTGTCAGTGAGGTCACTATCACCATGGAAACACAACAGCTTGATGGCTGAGCTAATTACTCTATCAGGCTGAAAGCTGATTGACTGATGGTTTGTCTTCAATTACTTTTGATCTGAAGGTCCAATGTGTACTTAACTCTGTAGTAATGATTTTCGTGGAGCTCAAGGATCCTCCTTTGTTGTCACAAATTTTCTTATTTGGCCACAGCACAGAGTCCCGATGCCCAACGGCCCTCTCTCCACACACATTGTATACAATTTTGTCTTATCGTTAATGATGTCTTCTACATCAAAGGGCTGCAGTTACGTGAGGGTGTAACCGTGATGCCCAACGTCCCAGCCCGAACTCTCACAATTGCCGCGGGAATTGTCTAGTATTTATTATTATATCTATCTATCTTCTTCCGTAAAAAGTTTGGCTCGCTTCTCCTCCTAGGGGAAAGGACAAACCCCCACAATAGTTATATCAAATCGACCGGCTCGGCCGGGAATCGTGTGGTATGTCTTTTGGTGGCGATATTGGTTACTATGGCGACGTAGTCGCCATTTTTGTGCGAGATTTTGGCGCAATGCATTCCGGATGGGGAGTCCAGAGTGGTGATGTCATCGCTAGAGTGCAAAACACACAAAAAATTCCTCTGAAAAAAACTTTTCTAACTCGCAGCCGCGGCCACAGTTTTCACCGCACGTTAATAATTTTTACATCAAAACGTCGGCACGACCCTCCCGATCGCTCCAATGTGAGTAAAAAAGCGGAGAGTTGTATGGTTTTGGCGCTATGAGCCTCCAAGCGCAGCTTCGCGCTCCTGCTCTTCCTATCTCTCCCATTATAAATTTTCGCTGATTCACCCTGCATTTTTCTAAAACATTGAATTTCTAACCTGCTCCTGTGCGCACATTTTTCAAGCTACAGAAATAAAAAATGCATCAACACGACCAGGAGACCCTTACCTCTCACACGATATGCTCATTTTGTTATCATGTTTCACGGTTTTTGAGTTATGAGCAGTTGTTCGGGGTCTATTTTAAATGAAACAGCCGTTTCTCCAGACACATTCAAAGCAGAGTTTGTCAGTTGGGACTTTGATGGCTCGTTTACATCAAAGAGCTTCACAGATGTGTAGGTCGCCGTAGCAACGGTCCACAGCTCCAGAATGAGAACATTTTGGCTGTGGTTTTTCCTTAATAACTTTTGATATAAAGGTTGTATCCTCACCAAACTTTGTGAGAGCAATACAATAAAAGCTCTGCACTATTATAAGCTAAGTTCTGTCCACTACAGCGATGTATTCACTGTTTCAGTGCAAATTCATTCCCCATTTATTTCTATGGAGATAGTCTGCAGCACATTTGATTTGTGTTAACAGATACTGTAATTGATATCATAATCACCACAGAAACAACACAGCTTGGTGGCTGAGCTGTTTATTCCATCAGGCTGAAAGCTGATTGGTTAGTGGTTTTTCCTTAATAACTATAGATCTTAAGGTCCTATAACTACCAAACTAATGACAATGGTAACTCCAGCATTATGACAGACTGACAGCTGATTGGCTGTTGGATTTTCCTTAATAACTTTTGATATAAAGGTCGCATGCTCACCAAACTTTGGGAGAGAAATAAAATTAAGGCTCTGCACTAACATAAGCTAAGTTCTGTCCACTATGACGATGTTTTCGCTGTTTCAGTGCAAATTCATTCCCCATTTATTTCTATGGAGATAGTCTGCAGCACATATGATTGATGTTAACAGATACTGTAAATGATATCATAATCACCACAGAAACAACACAGCTTGGTGGCTGAGTGAATTACTCCATCAGGCTGAAAGCTGATTGGTTGCTGTTTTTTCCTTAATAACTTTGGATGTAAATGTCCGACACATACCAAACTTGGCAGTAATGATCAGAAAGACATCAGCATCCCACCTGTCGTGTTAAACTTCTGTATTAAGCCACAGTAGAGTCCCGACGGCCAACGGCCCAGCCCGAACTCTCACAATTGCCGCGGGAATTGTCTAGTTATATCTATCTATCTTCTTCCGTAAAAAGTTTGGCTCGCTTCTCCTCCTAGGGAAAAGGACAAACCCCCACAATAGTTATATCAAATCGACCGGCTCGGCCGGGAATCGTGTGGTATGACTTTTGGTGGCGATATTGGTTACTATGGCGACGTAGTCGCCATTTTTGTGCGAGATTTTGGCGCAATGCATTCCGGATGGGGAGTCTAGAGTGGTGATGTCATCGCTAGAGTGCAAAACACACAAAAAATTCCTCTGAAAAAAAAATTTCTAACTCGCAGGCGCGACCACAGTTTTCACCGCACGTTAATAATTTTTACATCAAAACGTCGGCACGACCCTCCCGATCGCTCCAATGTGAGTAAAAAAGCGGAGAGTTGTATGGTTTTGGCGCTATGAGCCTCCAAGCGCAGCTTCGCGCTCCTGCTCTTCCTATCTCTCCCATTATAAATTTTCGCTGATTCACCCTGCATTTCTCTAAAACATTGAATTTCTAACCTGCTCCTGTGCGCACATTTTTCAAGCTACAGAAATAAAAAATACATCAACACGACCAGGAGACCCTCACCTCTCACACGATATGCTCATTTTGTTATCATGTTTCACGGTTTTTGAGTTATGAGCAGTTGTTCGGGGTCTATTTTAAATGAAACAGACGTTTCTCCACACACATTCAAAGCAGAGTTTGTCAGTTGGGACTTTGATGGCTCGTTTACATCAAAGAGCTTCACAGATGTGTAGGTTGCCTAGCAACAGTCCCAGATAATGCTGCATGACAGACAGAGCATTTTGGCTGTGGTTTTTCCTTAATAACTTTTGATATAAATGTTGCAGGCTCACCAAACTTTGTGAGAGAAATAAAATTAAGGCTCTGCACTATTAAAAGCTAAGTTCTGTCCACTACAGCGATGTATTCACTGTTTCAGTGCAAATTCATTCCCCATTTATTTCTATGGAGATAGTCTGCAGCACATTTGATTTGTGTTAACAGATACTGTAATTGATATCATAGTCACCACAGAAACAACACAGCTTGGTGGCTGAGTAGATTACTCCATCAGGCTGAAAGCTGATTGGTTGCTGGTTTTTCCTTAATAACTTTAGATCTTAAGGTCCTATAATTACCAAACTGATGACCATGGTAACTCCAGCATTATGACAGACTGACAGCTGATTGGCTGTTGGATTTTTCTTAATAACTTTGCATCTAAATGTCCGACACATACCAAACTTGGCAGTAATGATCAGAGGGACTGCAGAATCACATCCCTGGCATCAAAACGTTTTAAAAAGCCACAGGAACGTCCCGATGCCCAGTCTGCAGCAGATTTGATTTATGTTAACAGATACTGTAATTGATATCATAGTCACCACAGAAACCACACAGCTTGGTGGCTGAGCTGTTTATTCCATCAGGCTGAAAGCTGATTGGTTGCTGGTTTTTCCTTAATAACTTTGGATCTAAATGTCCGACACATACCAAACTTGGCAGTAATGATCAGAAAGACATCAGGATCCCACCTGTTGTGTTAAACTTCTGTATTAAGCCACAGGAGAGTCCCGAAGCCCAACGGCCCAGCCCGAACTCTCACAATTGCCGCGGGAATTGTCTAGTTAGTTCGGGCTGGTGCAGCCAGGCCAACTCTCGGCACAGTGCACAGAGTGCACTCGCCGAGAGTTGGGCTGGCGAAGCCAGCCCAACTCTTAATCTTTCTCATATTTATTATATCTATCTATCTATCTATCTTCTTCCGTAAAAAGTTTGGCTCGCTTCTCCTCCTAGGGAAAAGGACAAACCCCCACAATAGTTATATCAAATCGACCGGCTTGGCCGGGAATCGTGTGGTATGTCTTTTGGTGGCGATATTGGTTACTATGGCGACGTAGTCGCCATTTTTGTGCGAGATTTTGGCGCAATGCATTCCGGATGGGGAGTCCAGAGTGGTGATGTCATCAGTAGAGTGCAAAAGGAGAAAAAATTCCTTTGAAAAAAAAATTTCTAACTCGCAGCCGTGGCCACAGTTTTCACCGCACATTAATAATTTTTACATCAAAACGTCGGCACGACCCTCCCGATCGCTCCAATGTGAGTAAAAAAGCGGAGAGTTGTATGGTTTTGGCGCTATGAGCCTCCAAGCGCAGCTTCGCGCTCCTGCTCTTCCTATCTCTCCCATTATAAATTTTCGCTGATTCACCCTGCATTTTTCTAAAACATTGAATTTCTAACCTGCTCCTGTGCGCACATTTTTCAAGCTACAGAAATAAAAAATACATCAACACGACCAGGAGACCCTCACCTCTCACACGATATGCTCATTTTGTTATCATGTTTCACGGTTTTTGAGTTATAAGCAGTTGTTCGGGGTCTATTTTAAATGAAACAGCCGTTTCTCCAGACACATTCAAAGCAGAGTTTGTCAGTTGGAATCGTTAACGGTCTCTTCTACATCAAAGAGCTGCAGGTGTGTGAGTATCCTAGCAACGGTCCCAGCTAATGCTGCATGACAGACAGAGCATTTTGGCTGTGGTTTTTCCTTAATAACTTTTGATATAATGGTTGCAGGCTCACCAAACTTTGTGAGAGAAATAAAATTAAGGCTCTGCACTATTATAAGCTAAGTTCTGTCCACTACAGCGATGTATTCACTGTTTCAGTGCAAATTCATTCCCCATTTATTTCTATGGAGATAGTCTGCAGCACATTTGATTTGTGTTAACAGATACTGTAATTGATATCATAACCACCACAGAAAACACACAGCTTGGTGGCTGATTAAATGACTCCATCAGGCTGAAAGCTGATTGGTTTCTGGTTTTTCCTTAATAACTTTAGATCTTAAGGTCCTATAATTACCAAACTGATGACCATGGTAACTCCAGCATTATGACAGACTGACAGCTGATTGGCTGTTGGATTTTCCTTAATAACTTTGGATCTAAATGTCCGACACATACCAAACTTGGCAGTAATGAGCAGAGGGACCCCAGGATCACATCTCTGGCATCAAAATGTTTTAAAAAGCCACAGGAACGTCCCGATGCCCAGTCTGCAGCACATTTGATGTGTGTTGACAGATACTGTAATTGATATCATAATCACCACAGAAACAACACAGCTTGGTGGCTGAGTAAATTACTCCGTCAGGCTGAAAGCTGATTGGTTGCTGGTTTTTCCTTAATAACTTTTGATCTTAAGGTCCTATAATTACCAAACTGATGACCATGGTAACTCCAGCAATATGACAAACTGACAGCTGATTGGCTGTTGGAATTTCCTTAATAACTTTGGATCTAAATGTCCAACACATACCAAACTTGGCGGTAGTGACCAGAGGGACCCCAGGATCACATCCCTGGCATCAAAAGGTTTTAAAAAGCCACAGGAGAGTCCCGACGCCCAACGGCCCAGCCCGAACTCTCACAATTGCCGCGGGAATTGTCTAGTTATATCTATCTATCTTCTTCCGTAAAAAGTTTGGCTCGCTTCTCCTCCTAGGGAAAAGGACAAACCCCCACAATAGTTATATCAAATCGACCGGCTCGGCCGGGAATCGTGTGGTATGTCTTTTGGTGGCGATATTGGTTACTATGGCGACGTAGTCGCCATTTTTGTGCGAGATTTTGGCACAATGCATTCCGGATGGGGAGTCCAGAGTGGTGATGTCATCGGCAGAGTGCGAAAGAACAAAAAATTCCTTTGAAAAAAAAATTTCTAACTCGTAGCCGTGGCCACAGTTTTCACCGCACATTAATAATTTTTACATCAAAACGTCGGCACGACCCTCCCGATCGCTCCAATGTGAGTAAAAAAGCGGAGAGTTGTATGGTTTTGGCGCTATGAGCCTCTAAGCGCAGCTTCGCGCTCCTGCTCTTCCTATCTCTCCCATTATAAATTTTCGCTGATTCACCCTGCATTTTTCTAAAACATTGAATTTCTAACCTGCTCCTGTGCGCACATTTTTCAAGCTACAGAAATAAGAAATACATCAACACGACCAGGAGACCCTCACCTCTCAGAGAATGTGCTTGTTTTGTTATCATGATTCACGGTTTTTGAGTTATGAGCAGTTGTTCGGGATCTATTTTAAATGAAACAGCCGTTTCTCCACACACATTGAAAGCAGGTTTTTTCAGTTGGGACTTTGATGGCTCGTTTACATCAAAGAGCTTCACAGATGTGTAGGTTGCCTAGCAATGGTCCCAGATAATGCTGCATGACAGACAGAGCATTTTGGCTGTTGGTTTTTCCTTAATAACTTTTGATATAAAGGTTGCAGGCTCACCAAACTTTGTGAGAGAAATAAAATTAAGGCTCTGCACTATTATAAGCTAAGTTCTGTCCACTACAGCGATGTCTTCACTGTTTCAGTGCAAATTCATTCCCCATTTATTTCTATGGAGGTAGTCTGCAGCACATTTAATTTGTGTTAACAGATACTGTAATTGATATCATAACCACCACAGAAAACACACAGCTTGGTGGCTGAGCTGTTTATTCCATCAGGCTGAAAGCTGATTGGCTGTTGGATTTTCCTTAATAACTTTGGATCTAAATGTCCGACACATACCAAACTTGGCAGTAATGACCAGAGGGACCCCAGGATCACATCTCTGGCATCAAAATGTTTTAAAAAGCCACAGGAACGTCCCGATGCCCAGTCTGCAGCACATTTGATTTGTGTTAACAGATACTGTAATTGATATCATAATCACCACAGAAACAACACAGCTTGGTGGCTGAGCTGTTTATTCCATCAGGCTGAAAGCTGATTGGTTAGTGGTTTTTCCTTAATAACTATAGATCTTAAGGTCCTATAATTACCAAACTGATGACCATGGTAACTCCAGCAATGTGACACACTGACAGCTGATTGGCTGTTGGATTTTCCTTAATAACTTTGGATCTAAATGTCCCACAAATACCAAACTTGGCAGTAATGATCAGAGGGACCGCAGGATCACATCCCTCGCATCAAAATGTTTTAAAAAGCCACAGGAACGTCCCGATGCCCAGTCTGCAGCACATTTGATTTGTGTTAACACATACTGTAATTGATATCATAATCACCACAGAAACAACACAGCTGGGTGGCTGAGCTGTTTACTCCATCAGGCTGAAAGCTGATTGGTTGCTGGTTTTTCCTTAATAACTTTAGATCTTAAGGTCCTATAATTACGAAACTGATGACCATGGTAACTCCAGCATTATGACAGACTGACAGCTGATTGGCTGTTGGATTTTCCTTAATAACTTTGGATCTAAATGTCCGACACATACCAAACTTGGCAGTAGTGACCAGAGGGACCACAGGATCACATCCCTAGCATCAAAATGTTTTAAAAAGCCACAGGAACGTCCCGATGTCTAGTCTGCAGCACATTTGATTTGTGTTAACAGATACTGTAATTGATATCATAATCACCACAGAAACAACACAGCTTGGTGGCTGAGTAAATTACTCCATCAGGCTGAAAGCTGATTGGTTGCTGGTTTTTCCTTAATAACTTTGGATCTAAATGTCCGACACATACCAAACTTGGCAGTAATGATCAGAAAGACATCAGCATCCCACCTGTTGTGTTAAACTTCTGTATTAAGCCACAGTAGAGTCCCGACGCCCAACGTCCCAGCCCGAACTCTCACAATTGCCGCGGGAATTGTCTAGTATCTATCTATCTTCTTCCGTAAAAAGTTTGGCTCGCTTCTCCTCCTAGGGAAAAGGACAAACCCCCACAATAGTTATATCAAATCGACCGGCTCGGCCGGGAATCGTGTGGTATGACTTTTGGTGGCGATATTGGTTACTATGGCGACGTAGTCGCCATTTTTGTGCGAGATTTTGGCGCAATGCATTCCGGATGGGGAGTCTAGAGTGGTGATGTCATCGCTAGAGTGCAAAACACACAATAAATTCCTCTGAAAAAAAATTTTCTAACTCGCAGCCGCGGCCACAGTTTTCACCGCACGTTAATAATTTTTACATCAAAACGTCGGCACGACCCTCCCGATCGCTCCAATGTGAGTAAAAAAGCGGAGAGTTGTATGGTTTTGGCGCTATGAGCCTCCAAGCGCAGCTTCGCGCTCCTGCTCTTCCTATCTCTCCCATTATAAATTTTCGCTGATTCACCCTGCATTTTTCTAAAACATTGAATTTCTAACCTGCTCCTGAGCCCACATTTTTCAAGCTACAGAAATAAAAAATACATCAACACGACCAGGAGACCCTCACCTCTCACACGATATGCTCATTTTGTTATCATGTTTCACGGTTTTTGAGTTATGAGCAGTTGTTTGGGGTCTATTTTAAATGAAACAGCCGTTTCTCCAGACACATTCAAAGCAGAGTTTGTCAGTTGGGACTTTGATGGCTCGTTTACATCAAAGAGCTTCACAGGTGTGTAGGTCGCCGTAGCAACGGTCCACAGCTAATGCTGCATGACAGACAGAGCATTTTGGCTGTG
Organism: Eupleurogrammus muticus; assembly: GCA_036785175.1. Lineage (NCBI taxonomy): Eukaryota > Metazoa > Chordata > Actinopteri > Scombriformes > Trichiuridae > Eupleurogrammus > Eupleurogrammus muticus. The sequence goes on along the minus strand of JAYKQN010000062.1, from coordinate 130,621 downwards.
GTTTTTCCTTAATAACTTTTGATATAAAGGTTGCAGGCTCACCAAACTTTGTGAGAGAAATAAAATTAAGGCTCTGCACTATTAAAAGCTAAGTTCTGTCCACTACAGCGATGTATTCACTGTTTCAGTGCAAATTCATTCCCCATTTATTTCTATGGAGATAGTCTGCAGCACATTTGATTTGTGTTAACAGATACTGTAATTGATATCATAATCACCACAGAAACAACACAGCTTGGTGGCTGAGCTGTTTATTCCATCAGGCTGAAAGCTGATTGGTTGCTGGTTTTTCCTTAATAACTTTAGATCTTAAGGTTCTATAACTACCAAACTGATGACCATGGTAACTCCAGCAATATGACACACTGACGGCTGATTGGCTGTTGGATTTTCCTTAATAACTTTGGATCTAAAAGTCCGACAAATACCAAACTTGCCAGTAATGATCAGAGGGACCACAGGATCACATCCCTAGCATCAAAATGTTTTTAAAAGCCACAGGAACGTCCCGATGCCCTGTCTGCAGTACATTTGATTTATGTTAACAGATACTGTAATTGATATCATAGTCACCACAGAAACAACACAGCTTGGTGGCTGAGCTGTTTATTCCATCAGGCTGAAAGCTGATTGGTTGCTGGTTTTTCCTTAATAACTTTGGATCTAAATGTCCGACACATACCAAACTTGGCAGTAATGATCAGAAAGACATCAGCATCCCACCTGTCGTGTTAAACTTCTGTATTAAGCCACAGTAGAGTCCCGACGCCCAACGGCCCAGCCCGAACTCTCACAATTGCCGCGGGAATTGTCTAGTTATATCTATCTATCTATCTATCTTCTTCCGTAAAAAGTTTGGCTCGCTTCTCCTCCTAGGGGAAAGGACAAACCCCCACAATAGTTATATCAAATCGACCGGCTCGGCCGGGAATCGTGTGGTATGTCTTTTGGTGGCGATATTGGTTACTATGGCGACGTAGTCGCCATTTTTGTGCGAGATTTTGGCGCAATGCATTCCGGATGGGGAGTCTAGAGTGGTGATGTCATCAGTAGAGTGCAAAAGGACAAAAAATTCCTTTGAAAAAAAAATTTCTAACTCGCAGCCGCGGCCACAGTTTTCACCGCACGTTAATAATTTTTACATCAAAACGTCTGCACGACCCTCCCGATCGCTCCAATGTCAGTAAAAAAGCGGAGAGTTGTATGGTTTTGGCGCTATGAGCCTCCAAGCGCAGCTTCGCGCTCCTGCTCTTCCTATCTCTCCCATTATAAATTTTCGCTGATTCACCCTGCATTTTTCTAAAACATTGAATTTCTAACCTGCTCCTGTGCGCACATTTTTCAAGCTACAGAAATAAAAAATACATCAACACGACCAGGAGACCCTCACCTCTCACACGATATGCTCATTTTGTTATCATGTTTCACGGTTTTTGAGTTATGAGCAGTTGTTCGGGGTCTATTTTAAATGAAACAGCCGTTTCTCCAGACACATTCAAAGCAGAGTTTGTCAGTTGGGACTTTGATGGCTCGTTTACATCAAAGAGCTTCACAGATGTGTAGGTCGCCGTAGCAACGGTCCACAGCTCCAGAATGAGAACATTTTGGCTGTGGTTTTTCCTTAGTAACTTTTGATGTAAAGGTTGTATCCTCACCAAACTTTGTGAGAGCAATACAATAAAGGCTCTGCACTATTATAAGCTAAGTTCTGTCCACTACGGCGATGTATTCACTGTTTCAGTGCAAATTCATTCCCCATTTATTTCTATGGAGATAGTCTGCAGCACATTTGATTTGTGTTAACAGATACTGTAATTGATATCATAATCACCACAGAAACAACACAGCTTGGTGGCTGAGTAAATTACTCCATCAGGCTGAAAGCTGATTGGTTGCTGGTTTTTCCTTAATAACTTTGGATCTAAATGTCCGACACATACCAAACTTGGCAGTAATGATCAGAGGGACCCCAGGATCACATCCCTGGCATCAAAATGTTTTAAAAAGCCACAGGAACGTCCGGATGCCCAGTCTGCCGCACATTTGATTTGTGTTAACAGATACTGTAATTGACATCATAATCACCACAGAAACAACACAGCTTGGTGGCTGAGCTGTTTATTCCATCAGGCTGAAAGCTGATTGGTTGCTGTTTTTTCTTTAATAACTTTGGATCTTAAGGTCCTATAACTACCAAACTGATAACCATGGTAACTCCAGCAATATGACAAACTGACAGCCTGATGGAATAAACAGCTCAGCCACCAGCTTTCAGCCTAATTACTCCATCAGGATGAAAGCTGATTGGTTAGTGGTTTTTCCTTAATAACTTTAGATCTTAAGGTCCTATAACTACCAAACTGATGACCATGGTAACTCCAGCATTATGACAGACTGACAGCTGATTGGCTGTTGGATTTTCCTTAATAACTTTGGATCTAAATGTCCGACACATACCAAACTTGGCGGTAGAGACCAGAGGGACCCCAGGATCACATCTCTGGCATCAAAAGTTTTTAAAAGGCCACAGTTGAGTCCCGACGGCCAACGGCCCAGCCCGAACTCTCACAATTGCCGCGGGAATTGTCTAGTTAGTTCGGGCTGGTGCAGCCAGGCCAACTCTCGGCACAGTGCACAGAGTGCACTAGCCGAGAGTTGGGCTGGCGAAGCCAGCCCAACTCTTAATCTTTCTCATATTTATTATTATATCTATCTATCTTCTTCCGTAAAAAGTTTGGCTCGCTTCTCCTCCTAGGGAAAAGGACAAACCCCCACAATAGTTATATCAAATCGACCGGCTCGGCCGGGAATCGTGTGGTATGACTTTTGGTGGCGATATTGGTTACTATGGCGACGTAGTCGCCATTTTTGTGCGAGATTTTGGCGCAATGCATTCCGGATGGGGAGTCTAGAGTGGTGATGTCATCGCTAGAGTGCAAAACACACAAAAAATTCCTCTGAAAAAAACTTTTCCAACTCGCAGCCGCGGCCACAGTTTTCACCGCACGTTAATAATTTTTACATCAAAACGTCGGCACGACCCTCCCGATCGCTCCAATGTCAGTAAAAAAGCGGAGAGTTGTATGGTTTTGGCGCTATGAGCCTCCAAGCGCAGCTTCGCGCTCCTGCTCTTCCTATCTCTCCCATTATAAATTTTCGCTGATTCACCCTGCATTTTTCTAAAACATTGAATTTCTAACCTGCTCCTGTGCGCACATTTTTCAAGCTACAGAACTAAAAAATACATCAACACGACCAGGAGACCCTCACCTCTCACACGATATGCTCATTTTGTTATCATGTTTCACGGTTTTTGAGTTATGAGCAGTTGTTCGGGGTCGATTTTAAATGAAACAGCCGTTTCTCCAGACACATTCAAAGCAGACTTTGTCAGTTGGGACTTTGATGGCTCGTTTACATCAAAGAGCTTCACAGATGTGTAGGTTGCCTAGCAACGGTCCCAGATAATGCTGCATGACAGACAGAGCATTTTGGCTGTGGTTTTTCCTTAATAACTTTTGATATAAAGGTTGCAGGCTCACCAAACTTTGTGAGAGAAATAAAATTAAGGCTCTGCACTATTAAAAGCTAAGTTCTGTCCACTACAGCGATGAATTCACTGTTTCAGAGCAAATTCATTCCCCATTTATTTCTGTGGAGATAGTCTGCAGCACATTTGATTTGTGTTAACAGATACTGTAATTCACATCATAACCACCACAGAAAACACACAGCTTGGTGGCTGAGCTGTTTATTCCATCAGGCTGAAAGCTGATTGGCTGTTGGATTTCCCTTAATAACTTTGGATCTAAATGTCCGACAAATACCAAACTTGGCAGTAATGATCAGAGAGACCTCAGGATCACATCCCTGGCATCAAAATGTTTTAAAAAGCCACAGGAACGTCCCGATGCCCAGTCTGCAGCACATTTGATGTGTGTTGACAGATACTGTAATTGATATCATAATCACCACAGAAACAACACAGCTGGGTGGCTGAGTAAATTACTCCATCAGGCTGAAAGCTGATTGGTTAGTGGTTTTTCCTTAATAACTATAGATCTTAAGGTCCTATAACTACCAAACTGGTGACCATGGTAACTCCAGCATTATGACAGACTGACAGCTGATTGGCTGTTGGATTTTCCTTAATAACTTTGGATCTAAATGTCCGACACATACCAAACTTGGCGGTAGTGACCAGAGGGACCCCAGGATAACATCTCTGGCATCAAAAGTTTTTAAAAGGCCACAGTTGAGTCCCGACGCCCAACGGCCCAGCCCGAACTCTCACAATTGCCGCGGGAATTGTCTAGTATTTATTATTATATCTATCTATCTTCTTCCGTAAAAAGTTTGGCTCGCTTCTCCTCCTAGGGAAAAGGACAAACCCCCACAATAGTTATATCAAATCGACCGGCTCGGCCGGGAATCGTGTGGTATGACTTTTGGTGGCGATATTGGTTACTATGGCGACGTAGTCGCCATTTTTGTGCGAGATTTTGGCGCAATGCATTCCGGATGGGGACTCTAGAGTGGTGATGTCATCGGCAGAGTGCGAAAGAACAAAAAATTCCTTTGAAAAAAAAATTTCTAACTCGCAGCCGCGGCCACAGTTTTCACCGCACATTAATAATTTTGACATCAAAACGTCGGCACGACCCTCCCGATCGCTCCAATGTGAGTAAAAAAGCGGAGAGTTGTATGGTTTTGGCGCTATGAGCCTCCAAGCGCAGCTTCGCGCTCCTGCTCTTCCTATCTCTCCCATTATAAATTTTCGCCGATTCACCCTGCATTTTTCTAAAACATTGAATTTCTAACCTGCTCCTGTGCGCACATTTTTCAAGCTACAGAAATAAAAAATACATCAACACGACCAGGAGACCCTCACCTCTCACACGATATGCTCATTTTGTTATCATGTTTCACGGTTTTTGAGTTATGAGCAGTTGTTCGGGGTCTATTTTAAATGAAACAGCCGTTTCTACACACACATTCAAAGCAGAGTTTGTCAGTTGGGACTTTGATGGCTCGTTTACATCAAAGAGCTTCACAGATGTGTAGGTCGCCGTAGCAACGGTCCACAGCTCCAGAATGAGAACATTTTGGCTGTTGGTTTTTCCTTAATAACTTTTGATATAAAGGTTGCAGGCTCACCAAACTTTGTGAGAGGAATAAAATTAAGGCTCTGCACTATTATAAGCTAAGTTCTGTCCACTACGGCGATGTATTCACTGTTTCAGTGCAAATTCATTCCCCATTTATTTCTATGGAGATAGTCTGCAGCACATTTGATTTGTGTTAACAGATACTGTAATTGATATCATAATCACCACAGAAACAACACAGCTTGGTGGCTGAGTAAATTACTCCATCAGGCTGAAAGCTGATTGGTTGCTGGTTTTTCCTTAATAACTTTGGATCTAAATGTCCGACAAATACCAAACTTGGCAGTAATGATCAGAGGGACCCCAGGATCACATCCCCTGGCATCAAAATGTTTTTAAAAAGCCACAGGAACGTCCGGATGCCCAGTCTGCCGCACATTTGATTTGTGTTAACAGATACTGTAATTGATATCATAATCACCACAGAAACAACACAGCTTGGTGGCTGAGCTGTTTATTCCATCAGGCTGAAAGCTGATTGGTTGCTTTTTTTTTTTTAATAACTTTGGATCTTAAGGTCCTATAACTACCAAACTGATGACAATGGTAACTCCAGCATTATGACAGACTGACAGCTGATTGGCTGTTGGATTTTCCTTAATAACTTTGGATCTAAATGTCCGACACATACCAAACTTGGCAGTAATGACCAGAGGGACCCCAGGATCACATCTCTGGCATCAAAATGTTTTTAAAAGCCACAGGAACGTCCCGATGCCCAGTCTGCAGCACATTTGATTTGTGTTAACAGATACTGTAATCGATATCATAATCACCACAGAAACAACACAGCTTGGTGGCTGAGTGAATTACTCCATCAGGCTGAAAGCTGATTGGTTTGTGGTTTTTCCTTAATAACTTTAGATCTTAAGGTTCTATAACTACCAAACTGATGACCATGGTAACTCCAGTAATATGACAGACTGAAAGCTGATTGGTTGCTGGTTTTTCCTTAATAACTTTGGATCTAAATGTCCGACACATACCAAACTTGGCAGTAATGATCAGAAAGACATCAGCATCCCACCTGTTGTGTTAAACTTCTGTATTAAGCCACAGTAGAGTCCCGACGCCCAACGGCCCAGCCCGAACTCTCACAATTGCCGCGGGAATTGTCTAGTATCTATCTATCTTCTTCCGTAAAAAGTTTGGCTCGCTTCTCCTCCTAGGGGAAAGGACAAACCCCCACAATAGTTATATCAAATCGACCGGCTCGGCCGGGAATCGTGTGGTATGACTTTTGGTGGCGATATTGGTTACTATGGCGACGTAGTCGCCATTTTTGTGCGAGATTTTGGCGCAATGCATTCCGGATGGGGACTCTAGAGTGGTGATGTCATCGCTAGAGTGCAAAACACACAAAAAATTCCTCTGAAAAAAAATTTTCTAACTCGCAGCCGCGGCCACAGTTTTCACCGCACGTTAATAATTTTTACATCAAAACGTCGGCACGACCCTCCCGATCGCTCCAATGTGAGTAAAAAAGCGGAGAGTTGTACGGTTTTGGCGCTATGAGCCTCCAAGCGCAGCTTCGCGCTCCTGCTCTTCCTATCTCTCCCATTATAAATTTTCGCTGATTCACCCTGCATTTTTCTAAAACATTGAATTTCTAACCTGCTCCTGTGCGCACATTTTTCAAGCTACAGAGATAAAAAATACATCAACACGACCAGGAGACCCTCACCTCTCACACGATATGCTCATTTTGTTATCATGTTTCACGGTTTTTGAGTTATGAGCAGTTGTTCGGGGTCTATTTTAAATGAAACAGCCGTTTCTCCAGACACATTCAAAGCAGAGTTTGTCAGTTGGGACTTTGATGGCTCGTTTACATCAAAGAGCTTCACAGATGTGTAGGTCGCCGTAGCAACGGTCCACAGCTCCAGAATGAGAACATTTTGGCTGTGGTTTTTCCTTAATAACTTTTGATATAATGGTTGTATCCTCACCAAACTTTGTGAGAGCAATACAATAAAAGCTCTGCACTATTATAAGCTAAGTTCTGTCCACTACGGCGATGTATTCACTGTTTCAGTGCAAATTCATTCCCCATTTATTTCTGAGGAGATAGTCTGCAGCACATTTGATTTGTGTTAACAGATACTGTAATTGATATCATAATCACCACAGAAACAACACAGCTTGGTGGCTGAGTAAATTACTCCATCAGGCTGAAAGCTGATTGGTTGCTGGTTTTCCCTTAATAACTTTGGATCTAAATGTCCGACAAATACCAAACTTGGCAGTAATGATCAGAGGGACCCCAGGATCACATCCCCTGGCATCAAAATGTTTTAAAAAGCCACAGGAACGTCCCGATGCCCAGTCTGCAGCACATTTGATGTGTGTTGACAGATACTGTAATTGATATCATAATCACCACAGAAAACACACAGCTTGGTGGCTGATTAAATGACTCCATCAGGCTGAAAGCTGATTGGTTTCTGGTTTTTCCTTAATAACTTTAGATCTTAAGGTCCTATAATTACCAAACTGATGACCATGGTAACTCCAGCATTATGACAGACTGACAGCTGATTGGCTGTTGGATTTTCCTTAATAACTTTGGATCTAAATGTCCGACACATACCAAACTTGGCAGTAATGAGCAGAGGGACCCCAGGATCACATCTCTGGCATCAAAATGTTTTAAAAAGCCACAGGAACGTCCCGATGCCCAGTCTGCAGCACATTTGATTTTTGTTAACAGATACTGTAATTGATATCATAATCACCACAGAAACAACACAGCTTGGTGGCTGAGTGAATTACTCCATCAGGCTGAAAGCTGATTGGTTGCTGGTTTTTCCTTAATAATTTTAGATCTTAAGGTCCTAAAATTACCAAACTGATGACCATGGTAATTCAAGCAATATGACAGACTGACAGCTGATTGGCTGTTGGAATTTCCTTAATAACTTTGGATCTAAATGTCCGACACATACCAAACTTGGCGGTAGTGACCAGAGGGACCCCAGGATCACATCCCTGGCATCAAAAGGTTTTAAAAAGCCACAGTAGAGTCCCGACGCCCAACGGCCCAGCCCGAACTCTCACAATTGCCGCGGGAATTGTCTAGTTTCCTGATATCTTCCTGTACTATATTCTTTACAATAGGGGCCTACTTTAATTAGTTCGGGCTGGTGCAGCCAGGCCAACTCTCGGCACAGTGCACAGAGTGCACTAGCCGAGAGTTGGGCTGGCGAAGCCAGCCCAACTCTTAATCTTTCTCATATTTATTATTATTAGTTCGGGCTGGTGCAGCCAGGCCAACTCTCGGCACAGTGCACAGAGTGCACTCGCCGAGAGTTGGGCTGGCGAAGCCAGCCCAACTCTTAATCTTTCTCATATTTATTATATCTATCTATCTTCTTCCGTAAAAAGTTTGGCTCGCTTCTCCTCCTAGGGGAAAGGACAAACCCCCACAATAGTTATATCAAATCGACCGGCTCGGCCGGGAATCGTGTGGTATGTCTTTTGGTGGCGATATTGGTTACTATGGCGACGTAGTCGCCATTTTTGTGCGAGATTTTGGCGCAATGCATTCCGGATGGGGAGTCTAGAGTGGTGATGTCATCGCTAGAGTGCAAAACACACAAAAAATTCCTCTGAAAAAAAAATTTCTAACTCGCAGCCGCGGCCACAGTTTTCACCGCACATTAATATTTTTTACATCAAAACGTCGGCACGACCCTCCCGATCGCTCCAATGTGAGTAAAAAAGCGGAGAGTTGTATGGTTTTGGCGCTATGAGCCTCCAAGCGCAGCTTCGCGCTCCTGCTCTTCCTATCTCTCCCATTATAAATTTTCGCTGATTCACCCTGCATTTTTCTAAAACATTGAATTTCTAACCTGCTCCTGTGCGCACATTTTTCAAGCTACAGAAATAAAAAATACATCAACACGACCAGGAGACCCTCACCTCTCAGAGAATGTGCTTGTTTTGTTATCATGATTCACGGTTTTTGAGTTATGAGCAGTTGTTCGGGGTCTATTTTAAATGAAACAGCCGTTTCTACACACACATTCAAAGCAGGTTTTGTCAGTTGGGACTTTGATGGCTCGTTTACATCAAAGAGCTTCACAGATGTGTAGGTTGCCTAGCAACGGTCCCAGATAATGCTGCATGACAGACAGAGCATTTTGGCTGTGGTTTTTCCTTAATAACTTTTGATGTAAAGGTTGCAGGCTCACCAAACTTTGTGAGAGAAATAAAATTAGGGCTCTGCACTATTATAAGCTAAGTTCTGTCCACTACAGCGATGTATTCACTGTTTCAGTGCAAATTCATTCCCCATTTATTTCTATGGAGATAGTCTGCAGCACATTTGATTTGTGTTAACAGATACTGTAATTGATATCATAATCACCACAGAAACAACACAGCTTGGTGGCTGAGCTGTTTATTCCATCAGGCTGAAAGCTGATTGGTTGCTGGTTTTTCCTTAACAACTTTAGATCTTAAGGTTCTATAACTACCAAACTGATGACCATGGTAACTCCAGCAAAATGACACACTGACGGCTGATTGGCTGTTGGATTTTCCTTAATAACTTTGGATCTAAATGTCCGACAAATACCAAACTTGGCAGTAGTGACCAGAGGGACCACAGGATCACATCCCTAGCATCAAAATGTTTTAAAAAGCCAGAGGAACGTCCCGATGCCCAGTCTGCAGCACATTTGATGTGTGTTAACAGATACTGTAATTGATATCATAATCACCACAGAAACAACACAGCTTGGTGGCTGAGTAAATTACTCCATCAGGTTGAAAGCTGATTGGTTGCTGGTTTTTCCTTAATAACTTTAGATCTTAAGGTACTATAATTACCAAACTGATGACCATGGTAACTCCAGCAATATGACAGCTGATTGGCTGTTGGATTTTCCTTAATAACTTTGGATCTAAATGTCGAACACATACCAAACTTGGCAGTAATGACCAGAGGGACCCCAGGATTACATCTCTGGCATCAAAAGTTTTTAAAACGCCATAGTAGAGTCCCGACGCCCAACGGCCCAGCCCGAACTCTCACAATTGCCGCGGGAATTGTCTAGTTAGTTCGGGCTGGTGCAGCCAGGCCAACTCTCGGCACAGTGCACAGAGTGCACTAGCCGAGAGTTGGGCTGGCGAAGCCAGCCCAACTCTTAATCTTTCTCATATTTATTATTATATCTATCTATCTTCTTCCGTAAAAAGTTTGGCTCGCTTCTCCTCCTAGGGAAAAGGACAAACCCCCACAATAGTTATATCAAATCGACCGGCTCGGCCGGGAATCGTGTGGTATGACTTTTGGTGGCGATATTGGTTACTATGGCGACGTAGTCGCCATTTTTGTGCGAGATTTTGGCGCAATGCATTCCGGATGGGGAGTCTAGAGTGGTGATGTCATCGCTAGAGTGCAAAACACACAAAAAATTCCTCTGAAAAAAAAATTTCTAACTCGCAGGCGCGACCACAGTTTTCACCGCACGTTAATAATTTTTACATCAAAACGTCGGCACGACCCTCCCGATCGCTCCAATGTGAGTAAAAAAGCGGAGAGTTGTATGGTTTTGGCGCTATGAGCCTCCAAGCGCAGCTTCGCGCTCCTGCTCTTCCTATCTCTCCCATTATAAATTTTCGCTGATTCACCCTGCATTTCTCTAAAACATTGAATTTCTAACCTGCTCCTGTGCGCACATTTTTCAAGCTACAGAAATAAAAAATACATCAACACGACCAGGAGACCCTCACCTCTCACACGATATGCTCATTTTGTTATCATGTTTCACGGTTTTTGAGTTATGAGCAGTTGTTCGGGGTCTATTTTAAATGAAACAGACGTTTCTCCACACACATTCAAAGCAGAGTTTGTCAGTTGGGACTTTGATGGCTCGTTTACATCAAAGAGCTTCACAGATGTGTAGGTTGCCTAGCAACAGTCCCAGATAATGCTGCATGACAGACAGAGCATTTTGGCTGTGGTTTTTCCTTAATAACTTTTGATATAAATGTTGCAGGCTCACCAAACTTTGTGAGAGAAATAAAATTAAGGCTCTGCACTATTAAAAGCTAAGTTCTGTCCACTACAGCGATGTATTCACTGTTTCAGTGCAAATTCATTCCCCATTTATTTCTATGGAGATAGTCTGCAGCACATTTGATTTGTGTTAACAGATACTGTAATTGATATCATAGTCACCACAGAAACAACACAGCTTGGTGGCTGAGTAGATTACTCCATCAGGCTGAAAGCTGATTGGTTGCTGGTTTTTCCTTAATAACTTTAGATCTTAAGGTCCTATAATTACCAAACTGATGACCATGGTAACTCCAGCATTATGACAGACTGACAGCTGATTGGCTGTTGGATTTTTCTTAATAACTTTGCATCTAAATGTCCGACACATACCAAACTTGGCAGTAATGATCAGAGGGACTGCAGAATCACATCCCTGGCATCAAAACGTTTTAAAAAGCCACAGGAACGTCCCGATGCCCAGTCTGCAGCAGATTTGATTTATGTTAACAGATACTGTAATTGATATCATAGTCACCACAGAAACCACACAGCTTGGTGGCTGAGCTGTTTATTCCATCAGGCTGAAAGCTGATTGGTTGCTGGTTTTTCCTTAATAACTTTGGATCTAAATGTCCGACACATACCAAACTTGGCAGTAATGATCAGAAAGACATCAGGATCCCACCTGTTGTGTTAAACTTCTGTATTAAGCCACAGGAGAGTCCCGAAGCCCAACGGCCCAGCCCGAACTCTCACAATTGCCGCGGGAATTGTCTAGTATTTATTATTATTAGTTCGGGCTGGTGCAGCCAGGCCAACTCTCGGCACAGTGCACAGAGTGCACTAGCCGAGAGTTGGGCTGGCGAAGCCAGCCCAACTCTTAATCTTTCTCATATTTATTATTATTAGTTCGGGCTGGTGCAGCCAGGCCAACTCTCGGCACAGTGCACAGAGTGCACTCGCCGAGAGTTGGGCTGGCGAAGCCAGCCCAACTCTTAATCTTTCTCATATTTATTATTATTAGTTCGGGCTGGTGCAGCCAGGCCAACTCTCGGCACAGTGCACAGAGTGCACTCGCCGAGAGTTGGGCTGGCGAAGCCAGCCCAACTCTTAATCTTTCTCATATTTATTATATCTATCTATCTATCTTCTTCCGTAAAAAGTTTGGCTCGCTTCTCCTCCTAGGGAAAAGGACAAACCCCCACAATAGTTATATCAAATCGACCGGCTCGGCCGGGAATCGTGTGGTATGTCTTTTGGTGGCGATATTGGTTACTATGGCGACGTAGTCGCCATTTTTGTGCGAGATTTTGGCCCAATGCATTCCGGATGGGGAGTCCAGAGTGGTGATGTCATCGGTAGAGTGCAAAACACACAAAAAATTCCTCTGAAAAAAAATTTCTAACTCGCAGCCGTGGCCACAGTTTTCACCGCACATTAATAATTTTTACATCAAAACGTCGGCACGACCCTCCCGATCGCTCCAATGTGAGTAAAAAAGCAGAGAGTTGTATGGTTTTGGCGCTATGAGCCTCCAAGCGCAGCTTCGCGCTCCTGCTCTTCCTATCTCTCCCATTATAAATTTTCGCTGATTCACCCTGCATTTTTCTAAAACATTGAATTTCTAACCTGCTCCTGTGGGCACATTTTTCAAGCTACAGAAATAAAAAATACATCAACACGACCAGGAGACCCTCACCTCTCACACGATATGCTCATTTTGTTATCATGTTTCACGGTTTTTGAGTTATGAGCAGTTGTTCGGGGTCTATTTTAAATGAAACAGCCGTTTCTCCAGACACATTCAAAGCAGAGTTTGTCAGTTGGGACTTTGATGGCTCGTTTACATCAAAGAGCTTCACAGATGTGTAGGTCGCCGTAGCAACGGTCCACAGCTCCAGAATGAGAACATTTTGGCTGTTGGTTTTTCCTTAATAACGTTTGATATAAAGGTTGTATCCTCACCAAACTTTGTGAGAGCAATACAATAAAAGCTCTGCACTATTATAAGCTAAGTTCTGTCCACTACGGCGATGTATTCACTGTTTCAGTGCAAATTCATTCCCCATTTATTTCTATGGAGATAGTCTGCAGCACATTTGATTTGTGTTAACAGATACTGTAATTGATATCATAACCACCACAGAAAACACACAGCTTGGTGGCTGAGCTGTTTATTCCATCAGGCTGAAAGCTGATTGGCTGTTGGATTTTCCTTAATAACTTTGGATCTAAGTGTCTGACACATACCAAACTTGGCAGTAATGACCAGAGGGACCCAAGGATCACATCTCTGGCATCAAAATGTTTTAAAAAGCCACAGGAACGTCCCGATGCCCAGTCTGCAGCACATTTGATTTGTGTTAACAGATACTGTAATTGATATCATAATCACCACAGAAACAACACAGCTTGGTGGCTGAGCTGTTTATTCCATCAGGTTGAAAGCTGATTGGTTGCTGGTTTTTCCTTAATAACTTTAGATCTTAAGGTACTATAATTACCAAACTGATGACCATGGTAACTCCAGCATTATGACAGACTGACAGCTGATTGGCTGTTGGATTTTCCTTAATAACTTTGGATCTAAATGTCCGACACATACCAAACTTGGCGGTAGTGACCAGAGAGACCCTAGGATAACATCCCTGCCATCAAAAGGTTTTAAAAAGCCAAAGGAGAGTCCCGATGCAGCACATTTGATGTGTGTTAACAGATACTGTAATTGATATCATAACCACCACAGAAAACACACAGCTTGGTGGCTGATTAAATGACTCCATCAGGCTGAAAGCTGATTGGTTGCTGTTTTTTCCTTAATAACTTTAGATCTTAAGGTCCTAAAATTACCAAACTGATGACCATGGTAATTCAAGCAATATGACAGACTGACAGCTGATTGGCTGTTGGAATTTCCTTAATAACTTTGGATCTAAATGTCCGACACATACCAAACTTGGCGGTAGTGACCAGAGGGACCCCAGGATCACATCCCTGGCATCAAAAGGTTTTAAAAAGCCACAGTAGAGTCCCGACGCCCAACGGCCCAGCCCGAACTCTCACAATTGCCGCGGGAATTGTCTAGTTAGTTCGGGCTGGTGCAGCCAGGCCAACTCTCGGCACAGTGCACAGAGTGCACTCGCCGAGAGTTGGGCTGGCGAAGCCAGCCCAACTCTTAATCTTTCTCATATTTATTATATCTATCTATCTATCTATCTATCTTCTTCCGTAAAAAGTTTGGCTCGCTTCTCCTCCTAGGGGAAAGGACAAACCCCCACAATAGTTATATCAAATCGACCGGCTCGGCCGGGAATCGTGTGGTATGTCTTTTGGTGGCGATATTGGTTACTATGGCGACGTAGTCGCCATTTTTGTGCGAGATTTTGGCGCAATGCATTCCGGATGGGGAGTCCAGAGTGGTGATGTCATCGCTAGAGTGCAAAACACACAATAAAATTCCTCTGAAAAAAAATTTCTAACTCGCAGCCGCGGCCACAGTTTTCACCGCACATTAATAATTTTTACATCAAAACGTCGGCACGACCCTCCCGATCGCTCCAATGTGAGTAAAAAAGCGGAGAGTTGTATGGTTTTGGCGCTATGAGCCTCCAAGCGCAGCTTCGCGCTCCTGCTCTTCCTATCTCTCCCATTATAAATTTTCGCTGATTCACCCTGCATTTTTCTAAAACATTGAATTTCTAACCTGCTCCTGTGCGCACATTTTTCAAGCTACAATAAGAAATAAGAAATACATCAACACGACCAGGAGACCCTCACCTCTCAGAGAATGTGCTTGTTTTGTTATCATGATTCACGGTTTTTGAGTTATGAGCAGTTGTTCGGGGTCTATTTTAAATGAAACAGCCGTTTCTACACACACAGTCAAAGCAGGTTTTGTCAGTTGGGACTTTGATGGCTCGTTTACATCAAAGAGCTTCACAGATGTGTAGGTTGCCTAGCAACGGTCCCAGATAATGCTGCATGACAGACAGAGCATTTTGGCTGTGGTTTTTCCTTAATAACTTTTGATATAAAGGTTGTATCCTCACCAAACTTTGTGAGAGCAATACAATAAAAGCTCTGCACTATTATAAGCTAAGTTCTGTCCACTACGGCGATGTATTCACTGTTTCAGTGCAAATTCATTCCCCATTTATTTCTATGGAGATAGTCTGCAGCACATTTGATTTGTGTTAACAGATACTGTAATTGATATCATAATCACCACAGAAACAACACAGCTTGGTGGCTGAGTAAATTACTCCATCAGGCTGAAAGCTGATTGGTTGCTGGTTTTTCCTTAATAACTTTGGATCTAAATGTCCGACAAATACCAAACTTGGCAGTAATGATCAGAGGGACCCCAGGATCACATCCCCTGGCATCAAAATGTTTTAAAAAGCCACAGGAACGTCCGGATGCCCAGTCTGCCGCACATTTGATTTGTGTTAACAGATACTGTAATTGATATCATAATCACCACAGAAACAACACAGCTTGGTGGCTGAGCTGTTTATTCCATCAGGCTGAAAGCTGATTGGTTGCTGTTTTTTCTTTAATAACTTTGGATCTTAAGGTCCTATAACTACCAAACTGATGACCATGGTAACTCCAGCAATATGAAAAAACTGACAGCTGATTGGCTGTTGGAATTTCCTTAATAACTTTGGATCTAAATGTCCGACACATACCAAACTTGGCGGTAGTGACCAGAGGGACCCCAGGATCACATCCCTGGCATCAAAAGGTTTTAAAAAGCCACAGGAGAGTCCCGACGCCCAACGGCCCAGCCCGAACTCTCACAATTGCCGCGGGAATTGTCTAGTATCTATCTATCTTCTTCCGTAAAAAGTTTGGCTCGCTTCTCCTCCTAGGGAAAAGGACAAACCCCCACAATAGTTATATCAAATCGACCGGCTCGGCCGGGAATCGTGTGGTATGACTTTTGGTGGCGATATTGGTTACTATGGCGACGTAGTCGCCATTTTTGTGCGAGATTTTGGCGCAATGCATTCCGGATGGGGAGTCTAGAGTGGTGATGTCATCGCTAGAGTGCAAAACACACAAAAAATTCCTCTGAAAAAAAATTTTCTAACTCGCAGCCGCGGCCACAGTTTTCACCGCACGTTAATAATTTTTACATCAAAACGTCGGCACGACCCTCCCGATCGCTCCAATGTGAGTAAAAAAGCGGAGAGTTGTATGGTTTTGGCGCTATGAGCCTCCAAGCGCAGCTTCGCGCTCCTGCTCTTCCTATCTCTCCCATTATAAATTTTCGCTGATTCACCCTGCATTTTTCTAAAACATTGAATTTCTAACCTGCTCCTGTGCGCACATTTTTCAAGCTACAGAAATAAAAAATACATCAACACGACCAGGAGACCCTCACCTCTCACACGATATGCTCATTTTGTTATCATGTTTCACGGTTTTTGAGTTATGAGCAGTTGTTCGGGGTCTATTTTAAATGAAACAGACGTTTCTCCACACACATTCAAAGCAGAGTTTGTCAGTTGGGACTTTGATGGCTCGTTTACATCAAAGAGCTTCACAGATGTGTAGGTTGCCTAGCAACAGTCCCAGATAATGCTGCATGACAGACAGAGCATTTTGGCTGTGGTTTTTCCTTAATAACTTTTGATATAAATGTTGCAGGCTCACCAAACTTTGTGAGAGAAATAAAATTAAGGCTCTGCACTATTAAAAGCTAAGTTCTGTCCACTACAGCGATGTATTCACTGTTTCAGTGCAAATTCATTCCCCATTTATTTCTATGGAGATAGTCTGCAGCACATTTGATTTGTGTTAACAGATACTGTAATTGATATCATAGTCACCACAGAAACAACACAGCTTGGTGGCTGAGTAGATTACTCCATCAGGCTGAAAGCTGATTGGTTGCTGGTTTTTCCTTAATAACTTTAGATCTTAAGGTCCTATAATTACCAAACTGATGACCATGGTAACTCCAGCATTATGACAGACTGACAGCTGATTGGCTGTTGGATTTTTCTTAATAACTTTGCATCTAAATGTCCGACACATACCAAACTTGGCAGTAATGATCAGAGGGACTGCAGAATCACATCCCTGGCATCAAAACGTTTTAAAAAGCCACAGGAACGTCCCGATGCCCAGTCTGCAGCAGATTTGATTTATGTTAACAGATACTGTAATTGATATCATAGTCACCACAGAAACCACACAGCTTGGTGGCTGAGCTGTTTATTCCATCAGGCTGAAAGCTGATTGGTTGCTGGTTTTTCCTTAATAACTTTGGATCTAAATGTCCGACACATACCAAACTTGGCAGTAATGATCAGAAAGACATCAGGATCCCACCTGTTGTGTTAAACTTCTGTATTAAGCCACAGGAGAGTCCCGAAGCCCAACGGCCCAGCCCGAACTCTCACAATTGCCGCGGGAATTGTCTAGTATCTATCTATCTTCTTCCGTAAAAAGTTTGGCTCGCTTCTCCTCCTAGGGGAAAGGACAAACCCCCACAATAGTTATATCAAATCGACCGGCTCGGCCGGGAATCGTGTGGTATGACTTTTGGTGGCGATATTGGTTACTATGGCGACGTAGTCGCCATTTTTGTGCGAGATTTTGGCGCAATGCATTCCGGATGGGGAGTCTAGAGTGGTGATGTCATCGCTAGAGTGCAAAACACACAAAAAATTCCTCTGAAAAAAAAATTTCTAACTCGCAGGCGCGACCACAGTTTTCACCGCACGTTAATAATTTTTACATCAAAACGTCGGCACGACCCTCCCGATCGCTCCAATGTGAGTAAAAAAGCGGAGAGTTGTATGGTTTTGGCGCTATGAGCCTCCAAGCGCAGCTTCGCGCTCCTGCTCTTCCTATCTCTCCCATTATAAATTTTCGCTGATTCACCCTGCATTTCTCTAAAACATTGAATTTCTAACCTGCTCCTGTGCGCACATTTTTCAAGCTACAGAAATAAAAAATACATCAACACGACCAGGAGACCCTCACCTCTCACACGATATGCTCATTTTGTTATCATGTTTCACGGTTTTTGAGTTATGAGCAGTTGTTCGGGGTCTATTTTAAATGAAACAGACGTTTCTCCACACACATTCAAAGCAGAGTTTGTCAGTTGGGACTTTGATGGCTCGTTTACATCAAAGAGCTTCACAGATGTGTAGGTTGCCTAGCAACAGTCCCAGATAATGCTGCATGACAGACAGAGCATTTTGGCTGTGGTTTTTCCTTAATAACTTTTGATATAAATGTTGCAGGCTCACCAAACTTTGTGAGAGAAATAAAATTAAGGCTCTGCACTATTAAAAGCTAAGTTCTGTCCACTACAGCGATGTATTCACTGTTTCAGTGCAAATTCATTCCCCATTTATTTCTATGGAGATAGTCTGCAGCACATTTGATTTGTGTTAACAGATACTGTAATTGATATCATAGTCACCACAGAAACAACACAGCTTGGTGGCTGAGTAGATTACTCCATCAGGCTGAAAGCTGATTGGTTGCTGGTTTTTCCTTAATAACTTTAGATCTTAAGGTCCTATAATTACCAAACTGATGACCATGGTAACTCCAGCATTATGACAGACTGACAGCTGATTGGCTGTTGGATTTTTCTTAATAACTTTGCATCTAAATGTCCGACACATACCAAACTTGGCAGTAATGATCAGAGGGACTGCAGAATCACATCCCTGGCATCAAAACGTTTTAAAAAGCCACAGGAACGTCCCGATGCCCAGTCTGCAGCAGATTTGATTTATGTTAACAGATACTGTAATTGATATCATAGTCACCACAGAAACCACACAGCTTGGTGGCTGAGCTGTTTATTCCATCAGGCTGAAAGCTGATTGGTTGCTGGTTTTTCCTTAATAACTTTGGATCTAAATGTCCGACACATACCAAACTTGGCAGTAATGATCAGAAAGACATCAGGATCCCACCTGTTGTGTTAAACTTCTGTATTAAGCCACAGGAGAGTCCCGAAGCCCAACGGCCCAGCCCGAACTCTCACAATTGCCGCGGGAATTGTCTAGTATCTATCTATCTTCTTCCGTAAAAAGTTTGGCTCGCTTCTCCTCCTAGGGAAAAGGACAAACCCCCACAATAGTTATATCAAATCGACCGGCTCGGCCGGGAATCGTGTGGTATGACTTTTGGTGGCGATATTGGTTACTATGGCGACGTAGTCGCCATTTTTGTGCGAGATTTTGGCGCAATGCATTCCGGATGGGGACTCTAGAGTGGTGATGTCATCGCTAGAGTGCAAAACACACAAAAAATTCCTTTGAAAAAAAAATTTCTAACTCGCAGCCGCGGCCACAGTTTTCACCGCACATTAATAATTTTTACATCAAAACGTCGGCACGACCCTCCCGATCGCTCCAATGTGACTAAAAAAGCGGAGAGTTGTATGGTTTTGGCGCTATGAGCCTCCAAGCGCAGCTTCGCGTTCCTGCTCTTCCTATCTCTCCCATTATAAATTTTCGCTGATTCACCCTGCATTTTTCTAAAACATTGAATTTCTAACCTGCTCCTGTGCGCACATTTTTCAAGCTACAGAAATAAAACATACATCAACACGACCAGGAGACCCTCACCTCTCACACGATATGCTCATTTTGTTATCATGTTTCACGGTTTTTGAGTTATGAGCAGTTGTTCGGGGTCTATTTTAAATGAAACAGCCGTTTCTCCACACACATTCAAAGCAGAGTTTGTCAGTTGGGACTTTGATGGCTCGTTTACATCAAAGAGCTTCACAGATGTGTAGGTCGCCGTAGCAACGGTCCACAGCTCCAGAATGAGAACATTTTGGCTGTTGGTTTTTCCTTAATAACTTTTGATATAAAGGTTGCAGGCTCACGAAACTTTGTGAGAGAGATAAAATTAAGGCTCTGCATTATTATAAGCTAAGTTCTGTCCACTACAGCGATGTATTCACTGTTTCAGTGCAAATTTATTCCCCATTTATTTCTATGGAGATAGTCTGCAGCACATTTGATTTGTGTTAACAGATACTGTAATTGATATCATAACCACCACAGAAAACACACAGCTTGGTGGCTGAGCTGTTTATTCCATCAGGGTGAAAGCTGACTGGTTGCTGGTTTTTCCTTAATAACTTTTGATCTTAAGGTCCTATAATTACCAAACTGATGACCATGGTAACTCCAGCAATATGATAGACTGACAGCTGATTGGCTGTTGGATTTTCCTTAATAACTTTGGATCTAAATGTCCGACAAATACCAAACTTGGCAGTAATGATCAGCGGGACCACAGGATCACATCCCTAGCATCGAAATGTTTTAAAAAGCCACAGGAATGTCCCGATGCCCTGTCTGCAGCACATTTGATTTGTGTTAACAGATACTATAATTGATATCATAACCACCACAGAAAAAACACAGCTGGGTGGCTGAGTAAATTACTCCATCGGGCTGAAAGCTGATTGGCTGCTGAGTGTTCCTTAATAACTTTAGATCTTAAGGTACTATAATTACCAAACTGATGACCATTGTAACTCCAGCATTATGACAGACTGACAGCTGATTGGCTGTTGGATTTTCCTTAATAACTTTGGATCTAAATGTCCGACACATACCAAACTTGGCAGTAATGATCAGAAAGACATCAGCATCCCACCTGTTGTGTTAAACTTCTGTATTAAGCCACAGTAGAGTCCCGACGCCCAACGGCCCAGCCCGAACTCTCACAATTGCCGCGGGAATTGTCTAGTTAGTTCGGGCTGGTGCAGCCAGGCCAACTCTCGGCACAGTGCACAGAGTGCACTCGCCGAGAGTTGGGCTGGCGAAGCCAGCCCAACTCTTAATCTTTCTCATATTTATTATTATATCTATCTATCTTCTTCCGTAAAAAGTTTGGCTCGCTTCTCCTCCTAGGGAAAAGGACAAACCCCCACAATAGTTATATCAAATCGACCGGCTCGGCCGGGAATCGTGTGGTATGACTTTTGGTGGCGATATTGGTTACTATGGCGACGTAGTCGCCATTTTTGTGCGAGATTTTGGCGCAATGCATTCCGGATGGGGAGTCTAGAGTGGTGATGTCATCGCTAGAGTGCAAAACACACAAAAAATTCCTCTGAAAAAAAATTTTCTAACTCGCAGCCGCGGCCACAGTTTTCACCGCACGTTAATAATTTTTACATCAAAACGTCGGCACGACCCTCCCGATCGCTCCAATGTGAGTAAAAAAGCGGAGAGTTGTATGGTTTTGGCGCTATGAGCCTCCAAGCGCAGCTTCGCGCTCCTGCTCTTCCTATCTCTCCCATTATAAATTTTCGCTGATTCACCCTGCATTTTTCTAAAACATTGAATTTCTAACCTGCTCCTGTGCGCACATTTTTCAAGCTACAGAAATAAAAAATACATCAACACGACCAGGAGACCCTCACCTCTCACACGATATGCTCATTTTGTTATCATGTTTCACGGTTTTTGAGTTATGAGCAGTTGTTCGGGGTCTATTTTAAATGAAACAGACGTTTCTCCACACACATTCAAAGCAGAGTTTGTCAGTTGGGACTTTGATGGCTCGTTTACATCAAAGAGCTTCACAGATGTGTAGGTCGCCATAGCAACGGTCCACAGCTCCAGAATGAGAACATTTTGGCTGTTGGTTTTTTCTTAATAACTTTTGATATAAAGGTTGCAGGCTCACCAAACTTTGTGAGAGAAATAAAATTAAGGCTCTGCACTATTATAAGCTAAGTTCTGTCCACTACGGCGATGTATTCACTGTTTCAGTACAAATTCATTCCCCATTTATTTCTATGGAGATAGTCTGCAGCACATTTGATTTGTGTTAACAGATACTGTAATTGATATCATAATAACCACAGAAACAACACAGCTTGGTGGCTGAGCTGTTTATTCCATCAGGCCAAAAGCTGATTGGCTGTTGGATTTTCCTTAATAACTTTGGATCTAAATGTCCGACAAATACCAAACTTGGCAGTAATGATCAGAGAGACCTCAGGATCACATCCCTGGCATCAAATTTTTTTAAAAAGCCACAGGAACGTCCCGATGCCCAGTCTGCAGCACATTTGATATGTGTTAACACATACTGTAATTGATATCATAATCACCACAGAAACAACACAGCTGGGTGGCTGAGCTGTTTACTCCATCAGGCTGAAAGCTGATTGGTTGCTGGTTTTTCCTTAATAACTTTAGATCTTAAGGTCCTATAATTACCAAACTGATGACCATGGTAACTCCAGCATTATGACAGACTGACAGCTGATTGGCTGTTGGATTTTCCTTAATAACTTTGGATCTAAATGTCCGACACATACCAAACTTGGCAGTAATGATCAGAAATACATCAGCATCCCACCTGTGGTATTAGACTTCTGTATAAAGCCACAGGAGAGTCCCGACGCCCAACGGCCCAGCCCGAACTCTCACAATTGCCGCGGGAATTGTCTAGTTAGTTCGGGCTGGTGCAGCCAGGCCAACTCTCGGCACAGTGCACAGAGTGCACTAGCCGAGAGTTGGGCTGGCGAAGCCAGCCCAACTCTTAATCTTTCTCATATTTATTATATCTATCTATCTATCTATCTTCTTCCGTAAAAAGTTTGGCTCGCTTCTCCTCCTAGGGAAAAGGACAAACCCCCACAATAGTTATATCAAATCGACCGGCTCGGCCGGGAATCGTGTGGTATGACTTTTGGTGGCGATATTGGTTACTATGGCGACGTAGTCGCCATTTTTGTGCGAGATTTTGGCGCAATGCATTCCGGATGGGGAGTCTAGAGTGGTGATGTCATCGCTAGAGTGCAAAACACACAAAAACTTCCTCTGAAAAAAAATTTCTAACTCGCAGCCGCGGCCACAGTTTTAACCGCACGTTAATAATTTTTACATCAAAATGTCGGCACGACCCTCCCGATCGCTCCAATGTGAGTAAAAAAGCGGAGAGTTGTATGGTTTTGGCGCTATGAGCCTCCAAGCGCAGCTTCGCGCTCCTGCTCTTCCTATCTCTCCCATTATAAATTTTCGCTGATTCACCCTGCATTTTTCTAAAACATTGAATTTCTAACCTGCTCCTGTGCGCACATTTTTCAAGCTACAGAAATAAAAAATACATCAACACGACCAGGAGACCCTCACCTCTCACACGATATGCTCATTTTGTTATCATGTTTCACGGTTTTTGAGTTATGAGCAGTTGTTCGGGGTCTATTTTAAATGAAACAGCCGTTTCTCCAGACACATTCAAAGCAGAGTTTGTCAGTTGGGACTTTGATGGCTCGTTTACATCAAAGAGCTTCACAGATGTGTAGGTCGCCGTAGCAACGGTCCACAGCTCCAGAATGAGAACATTTTGGCTGTGGTTTTTCCTTAATAACTTTTGATGTAAAGGTTGCAGGCTCACCAAACTTTGTGAGAGAAATAAAATTAAGGCTCTGCACTATTATAAGCTAAGTTCTGTCCACTACAGCGATGTATTCACTGTTTCAGTGCAAATTCATTCCCCATTTATTTCTATGGAGATAGTCTGCAGCACATTTGATTTGTGTTAACAGATACTGTAATTGATATCATAATCACCACAGAAACAACACAGCTTGGTGGCTGAGTAAATTACTCCATCAGGCTGAAAGCTGATTGGTTGCTGGTTTTTCCTTAATAACTTTGGATCTAAATGTCCGACAAATACCAAACTTGGCAGTAATGATCAGAGAGACCTCAGGATCACATCCCTGGCATCAATTTTTTTTAAAAAGCCACAGGAACGTCCCGATGCCCAGTCTGCAGCACATTTGATGTGTGTTGACAGATACTGTAATTGATATCATAATCACCACAGAAACAACACAGCTTGGTGGCTGAGCTGTTTATTCCATCAGGCTGAAAGCTGATTGGTTAGTGGTTTTTCCTTAATAACTTCAGATCTTAAGGTTCTATAACTACCAAACTGATGACCATGGTAACTCCAGTAATATGACAGACTGACAGCTGATTGGCTGTTGGATTTTCCTTAATAACTTTTGATATAAAGGTTGCAGGCTCACCAAACTTTGTGAGAGAAATAAAATTAAGGCTTTGCACTATTATAAGCTAAGTTCTGTCCACTACGGCGATGTATTCACTGTTTCAGTGCAAATTCATTCCCCATTTATTTCTATGGAGATAGTCTGCAGCACATTTGATTTGTGTTAACAGATCCTGTAATTGATATCTTAATCACCACAGAAACAACACAGCTTGGTGGGTGAGCCGTTTATTCCATCAGGCTGAAAGCTGACTGGTTGCTGGTTTTTCTTTAATAACTTTGGATCTTAAGGTCCTATAACTACCAAACTGATGACCATGGTAACTCCAGCAATATGACAAACTGACAGCTGATTGGCTGTTGGAATTTCCTTAATAACTTTGGATCTAAATGTCCGACACATACCAAACTTGGCGGTAGTGACCAGAGGGACCCCAGGTTCACATCCCTGGCATCAAAAGGTTTTAAAAAGCCACAGGAGAGTCCCGACGCCCAACGGCCCAGCCCGAACTCTCACAATTGCCGCGGGAATTGTCTAGTTAGTTCGGGCTGGTGCAGCCAGGCCAACTCTCGGCACAGTGCACAGAGTGCACTCGCCGAGAGTTGGGCTGGCGAAGCCAGCCCAACTCTTAATCTTTCTCATATTTATTATTATATCTATCTATCTTCTTCCGTAAAAAGTTTGGCTCGCTTCTCCTCCTAGGGAAAAGGACAAACCCCCACAATAGTTATATCAAATCGACCGGCTCGGCCGGGAATCGTGTGGTATGTCTTTTGGTGGCGATATTGGTTACTATGGCGACGTAGTCGCCATTTTTGTGCGAGATTTTGGCCCAATGCATTCCGGATGGGGAGTCCAGAGTGGTGATGTCATCGGTAGAGTGCAAAACACACAAAAAATTCCTCTGAAAAAAAATTTCTAACTCGCAGCCGCGGCCACAGTTTTCACCGCACGTTAATAATTTTTACATCAAAACGTCGGCACGACCCTCCCGATCGCTCCAATGTGAGTAAAAAAGCGGAGAGTTGTATGGTTTTGGCGCTATGAGCCTCCAAGCGCAGCTTCGCGCTCCTGCTCTTCCTATCTCTCCCATTATAAATTTTCGCCGATTCACCCTGCATTTTTCTAAAACATTGAATTTCTAACCTGCTCCTGTGCGCACATTTTTCAAGCTACAGAAATAAAAAATACATCAACACGACCAGGAGACCCTCACCTCTCACACGATATGCTCATTTTGTTATCATGTTTCACGGTTTTTGAGTTATGAGCAGTTGTTCGGGGTCTATTTTAAATGAAACAGCCGTTTCTCCACACACATTCAAAGCAGAGTTTGTCAGTTGGGACTTTGATGGCTCGTTTACATCAAAGAGCTTCACAGATGTGTAGGTCGCCGTAGCAACGGTCCACAGCTCCAGAATGAGAACATTTTGGCTGTTGGTTTTTCCTTAATAACTTTTGATATAAAGGTGGCAGGCTCACCAAACTTTGTGAGAGAAATAAAATTAAGGCTCTGCACTATTATAAGCTAAGTTTGTCCACTACGGCGATGTATTCACTGTTTCAGTGCAAATTCATTCCCCATTTATTTCTATGGAGATAGTCTGCAGCACATTTGATTTGTGTTAACAGATACTGTAATTGATATCATAATCACCACAGAAACAACACAGCTTGGTGGCTGAGTAAATTACTCCATCAGGCTGAAAGCTGATTGGTTGCTGGTTTTTCCTTAATAACTTTGGATCTAAATGTCCGACACATACCAAACTTGGCAGTAATGACCAGAGGGACCCCAGGATCACATCTCTGGCATCAAAATGTTTTAAAAAGGCACAGGAACGTCCCGATGCCCAGTCTGCAGCACATTTGATGTGTGTTAACAGATACTGTAATTGATATCATAATCACCACAGAAACAACACAGCTTGGTGGCTGAGTAAATTACTCCATCAGGCTGAAAGGTGATTGGTTGCTGTTTTTTCTTTAATAACTTTGGATCTTAAGGTCCTATAACTACCAAACTGATGACCATGGTAACTCCAGCAATATGACAAACTGACAGCTGATTGGCTGTTGGAATTTCCTTAATAACTTTGGATCTAAATGTCTGACACATACCAAACTTGGCGGTAGTGACCAGAGGGACCCCAGGATCACATCCCTGGCATCAAAAGGTTTTAAAAAGCCACAGGAGAGTCCCGACGCCCAACGGCCCAGCCCGAACTCTCACAATTGCCGCGGGAATTGTCTAGTATCTATCTATCTTCTTCCGTAAAAAGTTTGGCTCGCTTCTCCTCCTAGGGAAAAGGACAAACCCCCACAATAGTTATATCAAATCGACCGGCTCGGCCGGGAATCGTGTGGTATGTCTTTTGGTGGCGATATTGGTTACTATGGCGACGTAGTCGCCATTTTTGTGCGAGATTTTGGCGCAATGCATTCCGGATGGGGAGTCCAGAGTGGTGATGTCATCAGTAGAGTGCAAAAGGACAAAAAATTCCTTTATAAAAAAAATTTCTAACTCGCAGCCGTGGCCACAGTTTTCACCGCACATTAATAATTTTTACATCAAAACGTCCGCACGACCCTCCCGATCGCGCCAATGTGAGTAAAAAAGCGGAGAGTTGTATGGTTTTGGCGCTATGAGCCTCCAAGCGCAGCTTCGCGCTCCTGCTCTTCCTATCTCTCCCATTATAAATTTTCGCTGATTCACCCTGCATTTTTCGAAAACATTGAATTTCTAACCTGCTCCTGTGCGCACATTTTTCAAGCTACAGAAATAAAAAATACATCAACACGACCAGGAGACCCTCACCTCTCACACGATATGCTCATTTTGTTATCATGTTTCACGGTTTTTGAGTTATGAGCAGTTGTTCGGGGTCTATTTTAAATGAAACAGCCGTTTCTCCACACACATTCAAAGCAGAGTTTGTCAGTTGGAATCGTTAACGATCTCTTCTACATCAAAGAGTTGCAGGTGTGTGAATATCCTAGTAACAGTCCCAGCTAATGCTGCATGACAGACAGAGCATTTTGGCTGTGGTTTTTCCTTAATAACTTTTGATATAAAGGTTGCAGGCTCACCAAACTTTGTGAGAGAAATAAAATTAAGGCTCTGCACTATTATAAGCTAAGTTCTGTCCACTACAGCGATGTCTTCACTGTTTCAGTGCAAATTCATTCCCCATTTATTTCTATGGAGATAGTCTGCAGCACATTTGATTTGTGTTAACAGATACTGTAATTGATATCATAATCACCACAGAAACAACACAGCTTGGTGGCTGAGTGGATTACTCGATCAGGCTGAAAGCTGATTGGTTGCTGGTTTTTCCTTAATAACTTTAGATCTTAAGGTCCTATAATTACCAAACTGATGACCATGGTAACTCCAGCAATATGACAGACTGACAGCTAATTGGCTGTTGGATTTTCCTTAATAACTTTGGATCTAAATGTCCGACACATACCAAACTTGGCAGTAATGATCAGAGGGACTGCAGAATCACATCCCTGGCATCAAAACGTTTTAAAAAGCCACAGGAACGTCCCGATGCCCAGTCTGCAGCACATTTGATTTATGTTAACAGATACTGTAATTGATATCATAGTCACCACAGAAACCACACAGCTTTGTGGCTGAGCTGTTTATTCCATCAGGCTGAAAGCTGATTGGTTGCTGTTTTTTCCTTAATAACTTTGGATCTAAATGTCCGACACATGTTATGGACAGTTGTTCGGGGTCTATTTTAAATGAAACAGCCGTTTCTCCAGACACATTCAAAGCAGAGTTTGTCAGTTGGGACTTTGATGGCTCGTTTACATCAAAGAGCTTCACAGATGTGTAGGTCGCCGTAGCAACGGTCCACAGCTCCAGAATGAGAACATTTTGGCTGTGGTTTTTCCTTAATAACTTTTGATGTAAAGGTTGTATCCTCACCAAACTTTGTGAGAGCAATACAATAAAAGCTCTGCACTATTATAAGATAAGTTCTGTCCACTACGGCGATGTATTCACTGTTTCAGTGCAAATTCATTCCCCATTTATTTCTATGGAGATAGTCTGCAGCACATTTGATTTGTGTTAACAGATACTGTAATTGATATCATAATCACCACAGAAACAACACAGCTTGGTGGGTGAGCTGTTTATTCCATCAGGCTGAAAGCTGATTGGTTGCTGGTTTTTCCTTAATAACTTTAGATCTTAAGGTTCTGTAACTAACAATCCGATGACCATGGTAACTCCAGTAATATGACAGACTGACAGCTGATTGGCTGTTGGATTTTCCTTAATACCTTTGGATATAAAGGTCGCATGCTCACCAAACTTTGGGAGAGAAATAAAAATAAAGCTCTGCACTAACACAAGCTAAGTTCTGTCCACTATGGCGATGTTTTCGCTGTTTCAGTGCAAATTCATTCCCCATTTATTTCTATGGAGATAGTCTGCAGCACATTTGATTTGTGTTAACAGATACTGTAATTGATATCATAATCACCACAGAAACAACACAGCTTGGTGGCTGAGTAAATTACTCCATCAGGCTGAAAGCTGATTGGTTGCTGGTTTTTCCTTAATAACTTTGGATCTAAATGTCCGACACATACCAAACTTGGCGGTAGTGACCAGAGGGACCCCAGGATCACATCTCTGGCATCAAAAGTTTTTAAAAGGCCACAGTAGAGTCCCGACGCCCAACGGCCCAGCCCGAACTCTCACAATTGCCGCGGGAATTGTCTAGTATTTATTATATCTATCTATCTATCTTCTTCCGTAAAAAGTTTGGCTCGCTTCTCCTCCTAGGGGAAAGGACAAACCCCCACAATAGTTATATCAAATCGACCGGCTCGGCCGGGAATCGTGTGGTATGACTTTTGGTGGCGATATTGGTTACTATGGCGACGTAGTCGCCATTTTTGTGCGAGATTTTGGCGCAATGCATTCCGGATGGGGAGTCCAGAGTGGTGATGTCATCGCTAGAGTGCAAAACACACAAAAAATTCCTCTGAAAAAAAAATTTCTAACTCGCAGCCGCGGCCACAGTTTTCACCGCACGTTAATAATTTTTACATCAAAACGTCGGCACGACCCTCCCGATCGCTCCAATGTGAGTAAAAAAGCGGAGCGTTGTATGGTTTTGGCGCTATGAGCCTCCAAGCGCAGCTTCGCGCTCCTGCTCTTCCTATCTCTCCCATTATAAATTTTCGCTGATTGACCCTGCATTTTTCGAAAACATTGAATTTCTAACCTGCTTCTGTGCGCACATTTTTCAAGCTACAGAAATAAAAAATACATCAACACGACCAGGAGACCCTCACCTCTCACACGATATGCTCATTTTGTTATCATGTTTCACGGTTTTTGAGTTATGAGCAGTTGTTCGGGGTCTATTTTAAATGAAACAGCCGTTTCTCCAGACACATTCAAAGCAGAGTTTGTCAATTGGAATCGTTAACGACCTCTTCTACATCAAAGAGTTGCAGGTGTGTGAATATCCTAGCAACAGTCCCAGCTAATGCTGCATGACAGACAGAGTATTTTGGCTGTGGTTTTTCCTTAATAAAGTTTGATATAAAGTTTGCAGGCTCACCAAACTTTGTGAGAGAAATAAAATTAAGGCTCTGCACTATTATAAGCTAAGTTCTGTCCACTACAGTGATGTATTCACTGTTTCAGTGCAAATTCATTCCCCATTTATTTCTATGGATATAGTCTGCAGCACATTTGATTTGTGTTAACAGATACTGTAATTGATATCATAACCACCACAGAAAACACACAGCTTGGTGGCTGAGCTGTTTATTCCATTAGGCTGAAAACTGATTGGTTAGTGGTTTTTCCTTAACAACTTTAGATCTTAAGGTCCTATAATTACCAAACTGATGACTATGGTAACTCCAGCAATATGACACACTGACGGCTGATTGGCTGTTGGATTTTCCTTAATAACTTTGGATCTAAATGTCCGACACATACCAAACTTGGCAGTAATGATCAGAGGGAGCGCAGGATCACATCCCTGGCATCAAAATGTTTTAAAAAGCCACAGGATCGTCCCGATGCCCAGTCTGCAGCACATTTGATTGATGTTAACAGATACTGTAATTGATATCATAATCACCACAGAAACAACATAGCTTGGTGGCTGAGTAAATTACTCGATCAGGCTGAAAGCTGATTGGTTGCTGGTTTTTCCTCAATAACTTTTGATCTTAAGGTCCTATAATTACCAAACTGATGACCATGGTAACTCCAGCAATATGATAGACTGACAGCTGATTGGCTGTTGGATTTTCCTTAATAACTTTGGATCTAAATGTCCGACACATACCAAACTTGGCAGTAATGATCAGAGGGACCCCAGGATTACATCCCTGGCATCAAAAGGTTTTAAAAAGCTACAAGAGATTGCCGACGCCCAACGGCCCAGCCCGAACTCTCACAATTGCCGCGGGAATTGTCTAGTATCTATCTATCTTCTTCCGTAAAAAGTTTGGCTCGCTTCTCCTCCTAGGGAAAAGGACAAACCCCCACAATAGTTATATCAAATCGACCGGCTCGGCCGGGAATCGTGTGGTATGTCTTTTGGTGGCGATATTGGTTACTATGGCGACGTAGTCGCCATTTTTGTGCGAGATTTTGGCGCAATGCATTCCGGATGGGGAGTCCAGAGTGGTGATGTCATCGCTAGAGTGCAAAACACACAAAAAATTCCTCTGAAAAAAATTTTTCTAACTCGCAGCCGCGGCCACAGTTTTCACCGCACGTTAATAATTTTTACATCAAAACGTCGGCACGACCCTCCCGATCGCTCCAATGTGAGTAAAAAAGCGGAGAGTTGTATGGTTTTGGCGCTATGAGCCTCCAAGCGCAGCTTCGCGCTCCTGCTCTTCCTATCTCTCCCATTATAAATTTTCGCTGATTCACCCTGCATTTTTCTAAAACATTGAATTTCTAACCTGCTCCTGTGTGCACATTTTTCAAGCTACAGAAATAAAAAATACATCAACACGACCAGGAGACCCTCACCTCTCACACGATATGCTCATTTTGTTATCATGTTTCACGGTTTTTGAGTTATGAGCAGTTGTTCGGGGTCTATTTTAAATGAAACAGCCGTTTCTCCAGACACATTCAAAGCAGAGTTTGTCAGTTGGGACTTTGATGGCTCGTTTACATCAAAGAGCTTCACAGATGTGTAGGTCGCCGTAGCAACGGTCCACAGCTCCAGAATGAGAACATTTTGGCTGTGGTTTTTCCTTAATAACTTTTGATATAAAGGTTGTATCCTCACCAAACTTTGTGAGAGCAATACAATAAAAGCTCTGCACTATTATAAGCTAAGTTCTGTCCACTACGGCGATGTATTCACTGTTTCAGTGCAAATTCATTCCCCATTTATTTCTATGGAGATAGTCTGCAGCACATTTGATTTGTGTTAACAGATACTGTAATTGATATCATAATCACCACAGAAACAACACAGCTTGGTGGGTGAGCTGTTTATTCCATCAGGCTGAAAGCTGATTGGTTGCTGGTTTTTCCTTAATAACTTTAGATCTTAAGGTTCTATAACTACCAAACTGATGACCATTGTAACTCCAGTAATATGACATACTGACAGCCGATTGGCTGTTGGATTTTTCTTAATAACTTTGCATCTAAATGTCCGACACATACCAAACTTGGCAGTAATGATCAGAGGGACTGCAGAATCACATCCCTGGCATCAAAACGTTTTAAAAAGCCACAGGAACGTCCCGATGCCCAGTCTGCAGCACATTTGATTTATGTTAACAGATACTGTAATTGATATCATAGTCACCACAGAAACCACACAGCTTGGTGGCTGAGCTGTTTATTCCATCAGGCTGAAAGCTGATTGGTTGCTGGTTTTTCCTTAATAACTTTGGATCTAAATGTCCGACACATACCAAACTTTGCAGTAATGACCCCAGGATCACATCTCTGGCATCAAAAGTTTTTAAAAGGCCACAGTTGAGTCCCGACGCCCAACGGCCCAGCCCGAACTCTCACAATTGCCGCGGGAATTGTCTAGTTAGTTCGGGCTGGTGCAGCCAGGCCAACTCTCGGCACAGTGCACAGAGTGCACTAGCCGAGAGTTGGGCTGGCAAAGCCAGCCCAACTCTTAATCTTTCTCATATTTATTATTATTAGTTCGGGCTGGTGCAGCCAGGCCAACTCTCGGCACAGTGCACAGAGTGCACTAGCCGAGAGTTGGGCTGGCGAAGCCAGCCCAACTCTTAATCTTTCTCATATTTATTATTATATCTATCTATCTTCTTCCGTAAAAAGTTTGGCTCGCTTCTCCTCCTAGGGAAAAGGACAAACCCCCACAATAGTTATATCAAATCGACCGGCTCGGCCGGGAATCGTGTGGTATGACTTTTGGTGGCGATATTGGTTACTATGGCGACGTAGTCGCCATTTTTGTGCGAGATTTTGGCGCAATGCATTCCGGATGGGGAGTCTAGAGTGGTGATGTCATCGCTAGAGTGCAAAACACACAAAAAATTCCTCTGAAAAAAAAATTTCTAACTCGCAGGCGCGACCACAGTTTTCACCGCACGTTAATAATTTTTACATCAAAACGTCGGCACGACCCTCCCGATCGCTCCAATGTGAGTAAAAAAGCGGAGAGTTGTATGGTTTTGGCGCTATGAGCCTCCAAGCGCAGCTTCGCGCTCCTGCTCTTCCTATCTCTCCCATTATAAATTTTCGCTGATTCACCCTGCATTTCTCTAAAACATTGAATTTCTAACCTGCTCCTGTGCGCACATTTTTCAAGCTACAGAAATAAAAAATACATCAACACGACCAGGAGACCCTCACCTCTCACACGATATGCTCATTTTGTTATCATGTTTCACGGTTTTTGAGTTATGAGCAGTTGTTCGGGGTCTATTTTAAATGAAACAGACGTTTCTCCACACACATTCAAAGCAGAGTTTGTCAGTTGGGACTTTGATGGCTCGTTTACATCAAAGAGCTTCACAGATGTGTAGGTTGC
This sequence comes from Eupleurogrammus muticus, assembly GCA_036785175.1. Classification (NCBI taxonomy): domain Eukaryota; kingdom Metazoa; phylum Chordata; class Actinopteri; order Scombriformes; family Trichiuridae; genus Eupleurogrammus; species Eupleurogrammus muticus. Next base: position 97,366 of record JAYKQN010000062.1, on the reverse strand, counting down.
CTAGCAACAGTCCCAGATAATGCTGCATGACAGACAGAGCATTTTGGCTGTGGTTTTTCCTTAATAACTTTTGATATAAATGTTGCAGGCTCACCAAACTTTGTGAGAGAAATAAAATTAAGGCTCTGCACTATTAAAAGCTAAGTTCTGTCCACTACAGCGATGTATTCACTGTTTCAGTGCAAATTCATTCCCCATTTATTTCTATGGAGATAGTCTGCAGCACATTTGATTTGTGTTAACAGATACTGTAATTGATATCATAGTCACCACAGAAACAACACAGCTTGGTGGCTGAGTAGATTACTCCATCAGGCTGAAAGCTGATTGGTTGCTGGTTTTTCCTTAATAACTTTAGATCTTAAGGTCCTATAATTACCAAACTGATGACCATGGTAACTCCAGCATTATGACAGACTGACAGCTGATTGGCTGTTGGATTTTTCTTAATAACTTTGCATCTAAATGTCCGACACATACCAAACTTGGCAGTAATGATCAGAGGGACTGCAGAATCACATCCCTGGCATCAAAACGTTTTAAAAAGCCACAGGAACGTCCCGATGCCCAGTCTGCAGCAGATTTGATTTATGTTAACAGATACTGTAATTGATATCATAGTCACCACAGAAACCACACAGCTTGGTGGCTGAGCTGTTTATTCCATCAGGCTGAAAGCTGATTGGTTGCTGGTTTTTCCTTAATAACTTTGGATCTAAATGTCCGACACATACCAAACTTGGCAGTAATGATCAGAAAGACATCAGGATCCCACCTGTTGTGTTAAACTTCTGTATTAAGCCACAGGAGAGTCCCGAAGCCCAACGGCCCAGCCCGAACTCTCACAATTGCCGCGGGAATTGTCTAGTATCTATCTATCTTCTTCCGTAAAAAGTTTGGCTCGCTTCTCCTCCTAGGGAAAAGGACAAACCCCCACAATAGTTATATCAAATCGACCGGCTCGGCCGGGAATCGTGTGGTATGACTTTTGGTGGCGATATTGGTTACTATGGCGACGTAGTCGCCATTTTTGTGCGAGATTTTGGCGCAATGCATTCCGGATGGGGAGTCTAGAGTGGTGATGTCATCGCTAGAGTGCAAAACACACAAAAAATTCCTTTGAAAAAAAAATTTCTAACTCGCAGCCGCGGCCACAGTTTTCACCGCACATTAATAATTTTTACATCAAAACGTCGGCACGACCCTCCCGATCGCTCCAATGTGACTAAAAAAGCGGAGAGTTGTATGGTTTTGGCGCTATGAGCCTCCAAGCGCAGCTTCGCGCTCCTGCTCTTCCTATCTCTCCCATTATAAATTTTCGCTGATTCACCCTGCATTTTTCTAAAACATTGAATTTCTAACCTGCTCCTGTGCGCACATTTTTCAAGCTACAGAAATAAAAAATACATCAACACGACCAGGAGACCCTCACCTCTCACACGATATGCTCATTTTGTTATCATGTTTCACGGTTTTTGAGTTATGAGCAGTTGTTCGGGGTCTATTTTAAATGAAACAGCCGTTTTTACACACACATTCAAAGCAGAGTTTGTCAGTTGGGACTTTGATGGCTCGTTTACATCAAAGAGCTTCACAGATGTGTAGGTCGCCGTAGCAACGGTCCACAGCTCCAGAATGAGAACATTTTGGCTGTGGTTTTTCCTTAATAACTTTTGATATAAAGGTTGCAGGCTCACCAAACTTTGTGAGAGAAATAAAATTAAGGCTGTGCACTAAAATAAGCTAAGTTCTGTCCAATACAGCGATGTTTTCACTGTTTCAGTGCAAATTCATTCCCCATTTATTTCTATGGAGATAGTCTGCAGCACATTTGATTTGTGTTAACAGATACTGTAATTGATATCATAATCACCACAGAAACAACACAGCTTGGTGGCTGAGTAAATTACTCCATCAGGCTGAAAGCTGATTGGTTGCTGGTTTTTCCTTAATAACTTTAGATCTTCAGGTTCTGTAACTACCAAACTGAAGACCATGGTAACTCCAGCAATATGTCACACTGACAGCTGATTGGCTGTTGGATTTTCCTTAATAACTTTGGATCTAAATGTCCTACAAATACCAAACTTGGCAGTAGTGACCAGAGGGACCACAGGATCACATCCCTAGCATCAAAATGTTTTAAAAAGCCACAGGAACGTCCCGATGCCTAGTCTGCAGCACATTTGATTTGTGTTAACAGATACTGTAATTGATATCATAATCACCACAGAAACAACACAGCTTGGTGGCTGAGTAAATTACTCCATCAGGCTGAAAGCTGATTGGTTGCTGGTTTTTCCTTAATAACTTTGGATCTAAATGTCCGACACATACCAAACTTGGCAGTAATGATCAGAAAGACATCAGCATCCCACCTGTTGTGTTAAACTTCTGTATTAAGCCACAGTAGAGTCCCGACGCCCAACGGCCCAGCCCGAACTCTCACAATTGCCGCGGGAATTGTCTAGTTAGTTCGGGCTGGTGCAGCCAGGCCAACTCTCGGCACAGTGCACAGAGTGCACTCGCCGAGAGTTGGGCTGGCGAAGCCAGCCCAACTCTTAATCTTTCTCATATTTATTATATCTATCTATCTTCTTCCGTAAAAAGTTTGGCTCGCTTCTCCTCCTAGGGGAAAGGACAAACCCCCACAATAGTTATATCAAATCGACCGGCTCGGCCGGGAATCGTGTGGTATGACTTTTGGTGGCGATATTGGTTACTATGGCGACGTAGTCGCCATTTTTGTGCGAGATTTTGGCGCAATGCATTCCGGATGGGGAGTCTAGAGTGGTGATGTCATCGGCAGAGTGCAAAAGAACAAAAAATTCCTTTGAAAAAAAAATTTCTAACTCGCAGCCGCGGCCACAGTTTTCACCGCACATTAATAATTTTTACATCAAAACGTCGGCACGACCCTCCCGATCGCTCCAATGTGAGTAAAAAAGCGGAGAGTTGTATGGTTTTGGCGCTATGAGCCTCCAAGCGCAGCTTCGCGCTCCTGCTCTTCCTATCTCTCCCATTATAAATTTTCGCTGATTCACCCTGCATTTTTCTAAAACATTGAATTTCTAACCTGCTCCTGTGCGCACATTTTTCAAGCTACAGAAATAAAATATACATCAACACGACCAGGAGACCCTCACCTCTCACACGATATGCTCATTTTGTTATCATGTTTCACGGTTTTTGAGTTATGAGCAGTTGTTCGGGGTCTATTTTAAATGAATCAGCCGTTTCTCCAGACACATTCAAAGCAGAGTTTGTCAGTTGGAATCGTTAACGATCTCTTCTACATCAAAGAGTTGCAGGTGTGTGAATATCCTAGCAACAGTCCCAGCTAATGCTGCATGACAGACAGAGCATTTTGGCTGTGGTTTTTCCTTAATAACTTTTGATATAAAGGTGGCAGGCTCACCAAACTTTGTGAGAGAAATAAAATTAAGGCTCTGCACTATTATAAGCTAAGTTCTGTCCACTACAGCGATGTCTTCACTGTTTCAGTGCAAATTCATTCCCCATTTATTTCTATGGAGATAGTCTGCAGCACATTTGATTTGTGTTAACAGATACTGTAATTGATATCATAACCACGACAGAAAACACACAACTTGGTGGCTGAGCTGTTTATTCCATCAGGCTGAAAGTTGATTGGTTGCTGGTTTTTCCTTAATAACTTTAGATCTTAAGGTTCTATAACTACCAAACTGATGACCATGGTAACTCCAGCAATATGACACACTGACGGCTGATTGGCTGTAGATTTTCCTTAATAACTTTGGATCTAAAAGTCCGACAAATACCAAACTTGCCAGTAATGATCAGAGGGACCACAGGATCACATCCCTAGCATCAAAATGTTTTTAAAAGCCACAGGAACGTCCCGATGCCCAGTCTGCAGCACATTTGATTTATGTTAACAGATACTGTAATTGATATCATTGTCACCACAGAAACAACACAGCTTTGTGGCTGAGTAGATTACTCCATCAGGCTGAAAGCTGATTGGTTGCTGGTTTTTCCTTAATAACTTTAGATCTTAAGGTCCTATAATTACCAAACTGATGACCATGGTAACTCCAGCATTATGACAGACTGACAGCTGATTGGCTGTTGGATTTTTCTTAATAACTTTGCATCTAAATGTCCGACACATACCAAACTTGGCAGTAATGACCAGAGGGACTGCAGAATCACATCTCTGGCATCAAAGTGTTTTAAAAAGCCACAGGAACGTCCCGATGCCCAGTCTGCAGCAAATTTGATTTGTGTTAACAGATACTGCAATTGATATCATAATCACCACAGAAACAACACAGCTTGGTGGCTGAGTAAATTACTCCATCAGGCTGAAAGCTGATTGGTTGCTGGTTTTTCCTTAATAACTTTAGATCTTAAGGTACTATAATTACCAAACTGATGACCATGGTAACTCCAGCAATATGATAGACTGACAGCTGATTGGCTGTCGGATTTACCCTAATAACTTTGGATCTAAATGTCCGACACATACCAAACATGTCTGTAATGATTATCAAGACATCAGCATCCCACCTGTTGTGTTGAACTTCTGTATTAAGCCACAGTAGAGTCCCGACGCCCAACGGCTCAGCCCGAACTCTCACAATTGCCGCGGGAATTGTCTAGTATCTATCTATCTTCTTCCGTAAAAAGTTTGGCTCGCTTCTCCTCCTAGGGAAAAGGACAAACCCCCACAATAGTTATATCAAATCGACCGGCTCGGCCGGGAATCGTGTGGTATGACTTTTGGTGGCGATATTGGTTACTATGGCGACGTAGTCGCCATTTTTGTGCGAGATTTTGGCACAATGCATTCCGGATGGGGAGTCCAGAGTGGTGATGTCATCGCTAGAGTGCAAAACACACAAAAAATTCCTCTGAAAAAAAATTTTCTAACTCGCAGCCGCGGCCACAGTTTTCACCGCACATTAATAATTTTTACATCAAAACGTCGGCACGACCCTCCCGATCGCTCCAATGTGAGTAAAAAAGCGGAGAGTTGTATGGTTTTGGCGCTATGAGCCTCCAAGCGCAGCTTCGCGCTCCTGCTCTTCCTATCTCTCCCATTATAAATTTTCGCTGATTCACCCTGCATTTTTCTAAAACATTGAATTTCTAACCTGCTCCTGTGCGCACATTTTTCAAGCTACAGAAATAAAAAATACATCAACACGACCAGGAGACCCTCACCTCTCACACGATATGCTCATTTTGTTATCATGATTCACGGTTTCTGAGTTATGAGCAGTTGTTCGGGGTCTACTTTAGCCCTCTCACAGCATGAAACAGCCGTTTCTCCACACACATTGAAAGCAGGTTTTGTCAGTTGGGACTTTGATGGCTCGTTTACATCAAAGAGCTTCACAGGTGTGTAGGTTGCCTAGCAACGGTCCCAGCTAATGCTGCATGACAGACAGAGCATTTTGGCTGTGGTTTTTCCTTAATAACTTTTGATATAAAGGTTGCAGGCTCACCAAACTTTGTGAGAGAAATAAAATTAAGGCTCTGCACTATTATAAGCTAAGTTCTGTCCACTACAGCGATGTCTTCACTGTTTCAGTGCAAATTCATTCCCCATTTATTTCTATGGAGGTAGTCTGCAGCACATTTAATTTGTGTTAACAGATACTGTAATTGATATCATAACCACCACAGAAAACACACAGCTTGGTGGCTGAGCTGTTTATTCCATCAGGCTGAAAGCTGATTGGTTAGTGGTTTTTCCTTAATAACTATAGATCTTAAGGTCCTATAACTACCAAACTGATGACAATGGTAACTCCAGTAATATGACAGACTGACAGCTGATTGGCTGTTGGATTTTCCTTATTAACTTTTGATATAAAGGTCGCATGCTCACCAAACTTTGTGAGAGAAATAAAATTAAGGCTCTGCACTATTATAAGCTAAGTTCTGTCCACTACAGCGATGTATTCACTGTTTCAGTGCAAATTCATTCCCCATTTATTTCTATGCAGATAGTCTGCAGCACATTTGATTTGTGTTAACAGATACTGTAATTGATATCATAACCACCACAGAAAACACACAGCTTGGTGGCTGAGCTGTTTATTCCATCAGGCTGAAAGCTGATTGGTTAGTGGTTTTTCCTTAATAACTTTAGATCTTAAGGTCCTATAATTACCAAACTGATGACTATGGTAACTCCAGCAATATGACAGACTGACGGCTGATTGGCTGTTGGTTTTTCCTTAAAAACTTTGGATCTAAATGTCCGACACATAACAAACTTGACAGTAATGATCAGAGGGAGCGCAGGATCACATCCCTGGCATCAAAATGTTTTAAAAAGCCACAGGAACGTCCCGATGCCCAGTATGCAGCACATTTGATTTGTGTTAACAGATACTGTAATTGATATCATAGTCACCACAGAAACAACACAGCTTGGTGGCTGAGCTGTTTACTCTGTCAGGCTGAAAGATGATTGGTTGCTGGTTTTTCCTTAATAACTTTTGATCTTAAGGTCCTATAACTACCAAACTGATGACCATGGTAACTCCAGCAATATGACACACTGACGGCTGATTGGCTGTTGGATTTTCCTTAATAACTTTGGATCTAAATGTCCGACACATACCAAACTTGGCTGTAATGATTGTCAAGACATCAGCATCCCACCTGTTGTGTTGAACTTCTGTATTAAGCCACAGGAGAGTCCCGACGCCCAACGGCCCAGCCCGAACTCTCACAATTGCCGCGGGAATTGTCTAGTATCTATCTATCTTCTTCCGTAAAAAGTTTGGCTCGCTTCTCCTCCTAGGGAAAAGGACAAACCCCCACAATAGTTATATCAAATCGACCGGCTCGGCCGGGAATCGTGTGGTATGTCTTTTGGTGGCGATATTGGTTACTATGGCGACGTAGTCGCCATTTTTGTGCGAGATTTTGGCGCAATGCATTCCGGATGGGGAGTCCAGAGTGGTGATGTCATCGCTAGAGTGCAAAACACACAAAAAATTCCTCTGAAAAAAATTTTTCTAACTCGCAGCCGCGGCCACAGTTTTCACCGCACGTTAATAATTTTTACATCAAAACGTCGGCACGACCCTCCCGATCGCTCCAATGTGAGTAAAAAAGCGGAGAGTTGTATGGTTTTGGCGCTATGAGCCTCCAAGCGCAGCTTCGCGCTCCTGCTCTTCCTATCTCTCCCATTATAAATTTTCGCTGATTCACCCTGCATTTTTCTAAAACATTGAATTTCTAACCTGCTCCTGTGTGCACATTTTTCAAGCTACAGAAATAAAAAATACATCAACACGACCAGGAGACCCTCACCTCTCACACGATATGCTCATTTTGTTATCATGTTTCACGGTTTTTGAGTTATGAGCAGTTGTTCGGGGTCTATTTTAAATGAAACAGCCGTTTCTCCAGACACATTCAAAGCAGAGTTTGTCAGTTGGGACTTTGATGGCTCGTTTACATCAAAGAGCTTCACAGATGTGTAGGTCGCCGTAGCAACGGTCCACAGCTCCAGAATGAGAACATTTTGGCTGTGGTTTTTCCTTAATAACTTTTGATATAAAGGTTGTATCCTCACCAAACTTTGTGAGAGCAATACAATAAAAGCTCTGCACTATTATAAGCTAAGTTCTGTCCACTACGGCGATGTATTCACTGTTTCAGTGCAAATTCATTCCCCATTTATTTCTATGGAGATAGTCTGCAGCACATTTGATTTGTGTTAACAGATACTGTAATTGATATCATAATCACCACAGAAACAACACAGCTTGGTGGGTGAGCTGTTTATTCCATCAGGCTGAAAGCTGATTGGTTGCTGGTTTTTCCTTAATAACTTTAGATCTTAAGGTTCTATAACTACCAAACTGATGACCATTGTAACTCCAGTAATATGACATACTGACAGCCGATTGGCTGTTGGATTTTTCTTAATAACTTTGCATCTAAATGTCCGACACATACCAAACTTGGCAGTAATGATCAGAGGGACTGCAGAATCACATCCCTGGCATCAAAACGTTTTAAAAAGCCACAGGAACGTCCCGATGCCCAGTCTGCAGCACATTTGATTTATGTTAACAGATACTGTAATTGATATCATAGTCACCACAGAAACCACACAGCTTGGTGGCTGAGCTGTTTATTCCATCAGGCTGAAAGCTGATTGGTTGCTGGTTTTTCCTTAATAACTTTGGATCTAAATGTCCGACACATACCAAACTTTGCAGTAATGACCCCAGGATCACATCTCTGGCATCAAAAGTTTTTAAAAGGCCACAGTTGAGTCCCGACGCCCAACGGCCCAGCCCGAACTCTCACAATTGCCGCGGGAATTGTCTAGTTAGTTCGGGCTGGTGCAGCCAGGCCAACTCTCGGCACAGTGCACAGAGTGCACTCGCCGAGAGTTGGGCTGGCGAAGCCAGCCCAACTCTTAATCTTTCTCATATTTATTATATCTATCTATCTATCTATCTTCTTCCGTAAAAAGTTTGGCTCGCTTCTCCTCCTAGGGGAAAGGACAAACCCCCACAATAGTTATATCAAATCGACCGGCTCGGCCGGGAATCGTGTGGTATGTCTTTTGGTGGCGATATTGGTTACTATGGCGACGTAGTCGCCATTTTTGTGCGAGATTTTGGCGCAATGCATTCCGGATGGGGAGTCCAGAGTGGTGATGTCATCGCTAGAGTGCAAAACACACAAAAAATTCCTCTGAAAAAAATTTTTCTAACTCGCAGCCGCGGCCACAGTTTTCACCGCACGTTAATAATTTTTACATCAAAACGTCGGCACGACCCTCCCGATCGCTCCAATGTGAGTAAAAAAGCGGAGAGTTGTATGGTTTTGGCGCTATGAGCCTCCAAGCGCAGCTTCGTGCTCCTGCTCTTCCTATCTCTCCCATTATAAATTTTCGCTGATTCACCCTGCATTTTTCTAAAACATTGAATTTCTAACCTGCTCCTGTGTGCACATTTTTCAAGCTACAGAAATAAAAAATACATCAACACGACCAGGAGACCCTCACCTCTCACACGATATGCTCATTTTGTTATCATGTTTCACGGTTTTTGAGTTATGAGCAGTTGTTCGGGGTCTATTTTAAATGAAACAGCCGTTTCTCCAGACACATTCAAAGCAGAGTTTGTCAGTTGGGACTTTGATGGCTCGTTTACATCAAAGAGCTTCACAGATGTGTAGGTCGCCGTAGCAACGGTCCACAGCTCCAGAATGAGAACATTTTGGCTGTGGTTTTTCCTTAATAACTTTTGATATAAAGGTTGTATCCTCACCAAACTTTGTGAGAGCAATACAATAAAAGCTCTGCACTATTATAAGCTAAGTTCTGTCCACTACGGCGATGTATTCACTGTTTCAGTGCAAATTCATTCCCCATTTATTTCTATGGAGATAGTCTGCAGCACATTTGATTTGTGTTAACAGATACTGTAATTGATATCATAATCACCACAGAAACAACACAGCTTGGTGGGTGAGCTGTTTATTCCATCAGGCTGAAAGCTGATTGGTTGCTGGTTTTTCCTTAATAACTTTAGATCTTAAGGTTCTATAACTACCAAACTGATGACCATTGTAACTCCAGTAATATGACATACTGACAGCCGATTGGCTGTTGGATTTTTCTTAATAACTTTGCATCTAAATGTCCGACACATACCAAACTTGGCAGTAATGATCAGAGGGACTGCAGAATCACATCCCTGGCATCAAAACGTTTTAAAAAGCCACAGGAACGTCCCGATGCCCAGTCTGCAGCACATTTGATTTATGTTAACAGATACTGTAATTGATATCATAGTCACCACAGAAACCACACAGCTTGGTGGCTGAGCTGTTTATTCCATCAGGCTGAAAGCTGATTGGTTGCTGGTTTTTCCTTAATAACTTTGGATCTAAATGTCCGACACATACCAAACTTTGCAGTAATGACCCCAGGATCACATCTCTGGCATCAAAAGTTTTTAAAAGGCCACAGTTGAGTCCCGACGCCCAACGGCCCAGCCCGAACTCTCACAATTGCCGCGGGAATTGTCTAGTATCTATCTATCTTCTTCCGTAAAAAGTTTGGCTCGCTTCTCCTCCTAGGGGAAAGGACAAACCCCCACAATAGTTATATCAAATCGACCGGCTCGGCCGGGAATCGTGTGGTATGACTTTTGGTGGCGATATTGGTTACTATGGCGACGTAGTCGCCATTTTTGTGCGAGATTTTGGCGCAATGCATTCCGGATGGGGACTCTAGAGTGGTGATGTCATCGCTAGAGTGCAAAACACACAAAAAATTCCTCTGAAAAAAAATTTTCTAACTCGCAGCCGCGGCCACAGTTTTCACCGCACGTTAATAATTTTTACATCAAAACGTCGGCACGACCCTCCCGATCGCTCCAATGTGAGTAAAAAAGCGGAGAGTTGTACGGTTTTGGCGCTATGAGCCTCCAAGCGCAGCTTCGCGCTCCTGCTCTTCCTATCTCTCCCATTATAAATTTTCGCTGATTCACCCTGTATTTTTCTAAAACATTGAATTTCTAACCTGCTCCTGTGCGCACATTTTTCAAGCTACAGAGATAAAAAATACATCAACACGACCAGGAGACCCTCACCTCTCACACGATATGCTCATTTTGTTATCATGTTTCACGGTTTTTGAGTTATGAGCAGTTGTTCGGGGTCTATTTTAAATGAAACAGCCGTTTCTCCAGACACATTCAAAGCAGAGTTTGTCAGTTGGGACTTTGATGGCTCGTTTACATCAAAGAGCTTCACAGATGTGTAGGTCGCCGTAGCAACGGTCCACAGCTCCAGAATGAGAACATTTTGGCTGTGGTTTTTCCTTAATAACTTTTGATATAATGGTTGTATCCTCACCAAACTTTGTGAGAGCAATACAATAAAAGCTCTGCACTATTATAAGCTAAGTTCTGTCCACTACGGCGATGTATTCACTGTTTCAGTGCAAATTCATTCCCCATTTATTTCTGAGGAGATAGTCTGCAGCACATTTGATTTGTGTTAACAGATACTGTAATTGATATCATAATCACCACAGAAACAACACAGCTTGGTGGCTGAGCTGTTTATTCCATCAGGCTGAAAGCTGATTGGTTAGTGGTTTTTCCTTAATAACTATAGATCTTAAGGTCCTATAACTACCAAACTGATGACAATGGTAACTCCAGCATTATGACAGACTGACAGCTGATTGGCTGTTGGATTTTCCTTAATAACTTTTGATATAAAGGTCGCATGCTAACCAAACTTTGGGAGAGAAATAAAATTAAGGCTCTGCACTAACACAAGCTAAGTTCTGTCCACTATGACGATGTTTTCGCTGTTTCAGTGCAAATTCATTCCCCATTTATTTCTATGGAGATAGTCTGCGGCACATATGATTGATGTTAACAGATACTGTAAATGATATCATAATCAACACAGAAACAACACAGCTTGGTGGCTGAGCTTTTTACTCCATCAGGCTGAAAGCTGATTGGTTGCTGGTTTTTCCTTAGTAACTTTGGATCTAAATGTCCGACAAATACCAAACTTGGCAGTAATGATCAGAGAGACCTCAGGATCACATCCCTGGCATCAAATTTTTTTAAAAAGCCACAGGAACGTCCCGATGCCCAGTCTGCAGCACATTTGATGTGTGTTGACAGATACTGTAATTGATATCATAATCACCACAGAAACAACACAGCTGGGTGGCTGAGTAAATTACTCCATCAGGCTGAAAGCTGATTGGTTAGTGGTTTTTCCTTAATAACTTTGGATGTAAATGTCCGACACATACCAAACTTGGCAGTAATGATCAGAAAGACATCAGCATCCCACCTGTTGTGTTAAACTTCTGTATTAAGCCACAGAAGAGTCCCGACGCCCAACGGCCCAGCCCGAACTCTCACAATTGCCGCGGGAATTGTCTAGTTAGTTCGGGCTGGTGCAGCCAGGCCAACTCTCGGCACAGTGCACAGAGTGCACTAGCCGAGAGTTGGGCTGGCAAAGCCAGCCCAACTCTTAATCTTTCTCATATTTATTATTATATCTATCTATCTTCTTCCGTAAAAAGTTTGGCTCGCTTCTCCTCCTAGGGAAAAGGACAAACCCCCACAATAGTTATATCAAATCGACCGGCTCGGCCGGGAATCGTGTGGTATGACTTTTGGTGGCGATATTGGTTACTATGGCGACGTAGTCGCCATTTTTGTGCGAGATTTTGGCGCAATGCATTCCGGATGGGGAGTCTAGAGTGGTGATGTCATCGCTAGAGTGCAAAACACACAAAAAATTCCTTTGAAAAAAAAATTTCTAACTCGCAGCCGCGGCCACAGTTTTCACCGCACATTAATAATTTTTACATCAAAACGTCGGCACGACCCTCCCGATCGCTCCAATGTGACTAAAAAAGCGGAGAGTTGTATGGTTTTGGCGCTATGAGCCTCCAAGCGCAGCTTCGCGCTCCTGCTCTTCCTATCTCTCCCATTATAAATTTTCGCTGATTCACCCTGCATTTTTCTAAAACATTGAATTTCTAACCTGCTCCTGTGCGCACATTTTTCAAGCTACAGAAATAAAAAATACATCAACACGACCAGGAGACCCTCACCTCTCACACGATATGCTCATTTTGTTATCATGTTTCACGGTTTTTGAGTTATGAGCAGTTGTTCGGGGTCTATTTTAAATGAAACAGCCGTTTTTACACACACATTCAAAGCAGAGTTTGTCAGTTGGGACTTTGATGGCTCGTTTACATCAAAGAGCTTCACAGATGTGTAGGTCGCCGTAGCAACGGTCCACAGCTCCAGAATGAGAACATTTTGGCTGTGGTTTTTCCTTAATAACTTTTGATATAAAGGTTGCAGGCTCACCAAACTTTGTGAGAGAAATAAAATTAAGGCTGTGCACTAAAATAAGCTAAGTTCTGTCCAATACAGCGATGTTTTCACTGTTTCAGTGCAAATTCATTCCCCATTTATTTCTATGGAGATAGTCTGCAGCACATTTGATTTGTGTTAACAGATACTGTAATTGATATCATAATCACCACAGAAACAACACAGCTTGGTGGCTGAGTAAATTACTCCATCAGGCTGAAAGCTGATTGGTTGCTGGTTTTTCCTTAATAACTTTAGATCTTCAGGTTCTGTAACTACCAAACTGAAGACCATGGTAACTCCAGCAATATGTCACACTGACAGCTGATTGGCTGTTGGATTTTCCTTAATAACTTTGGATCTAAATGTCCTACAAATACCAAACTTGGCAGTAGTGACCAGAGGGACCACAGGATCACATCCCTAGCATCAAAATGTTTTAAAAAGCCACAGGAACGTCCCGATGCCTAGTCTGCAGCACATTTGATTTGTGTTAACAGATACTGTAATTGATATCATAATCACCACAGAAACAACACAGCTTGGTGGCTGAGTAAATTACTCCATCAGGCTGAAAGCTGATTGGTTGCTGGTTTTTCCTTAATAACTTTGGATCTAAATGTCCGACACATACCAAACTTGGCAGTAATGATCAGAAAGACATCAGCATCCCACCTGTTGTGTTAAACTTCTGTATTAAGCCACAGTAGAGTCCCGACGCCCAACGGCCCAGCCCGAACTCTCACAATTGCCGCGGGAATTGTCTAGTATCTATCTATCTTCTTCCGTAAAAAGTTTGGCTCGCTTCTCCTCCTAGGGAAAAGGACAAACCCCCACAATAGTTATATCAAATCGACCGGCTCGGCCGGGAATCGTGTGGTATGACTTTTGGTGGCGATATTGGTTACTATGGCGACGTAGTCGCCATTTTTGTGCGAGATTTTGGCACAATGCATTCCGGATGGGGAGTCCAGAGTGGTGATGTCATCGCTAGAGTGCAAAACACACAAAAAATTCCTCTGAAAAAAAATTTTCTAACTCGCAGCCGCGGCCACAGTTTTCACCGCACATTAATAATTTTTACATCAAAACGTCGGCACGACCCTCCCGATCGCTCCAATGTGAGTAAAAAAGCGGAGAGTTGTATGGTTTTGGCGCTATGAGCCTCCAAGCGCAGCTTCGCGCTCCTGCTCTTCCTATCTCTCCCATTATAAATTTTCGCTGATTCACCCTGCATTTTTCTAAAACATTGAATTTCTAACCTGCTCCTGTGCGCACATTTTTCAAGCTACAGAAATAAAAAATACATCAACACGACCAGGAGACCCTCACCTCTCACACGATATGCTCATTTTGTTATCATGATTCACGGTTTCTGAGTTATGAGCAGTTGTTCGGGGTCTACTTTAGCCCTCTCACAGCATGAAACAGCCGTTTCTCCACACACATTGAAAGCAGGTTTTGTCAGTTGGGACTTTGATGGCTCGTTTACATCAAAGAGCTTCACAGGTGTGTAGGTTGCCTAGCAACGGTCCCAGCTAATGCTGCATGACAGACAGAGCATTTTGGCTGTGGTTTTTCCTTAATAACTTTTGATATAAAGGTTGCAGGCTCACCAAACTTTGTGAGAGAAATAAAATTAAGGCTCTGCACTATTATAAGCTAAGTTCTGTCCACTACAGCGATGTCTTCACTGTTTCAGTGCAAATTCATTCCCCATTTATTTCTATGGAGGTAGTCTGCAGCACATTTAATTTGTGTTAACAGATACTGTAATTGATATCATAACCACCACAGAAAACACACAGCTTGGTGGCTGAGCTGTTTATTCCATCAGGCTGAAAGCTGATTGGTTAGTGGTTTTTCCTTAATAACTATAGATCTTAAGGTCCTATAACTACCAAACTGATGACAATGGTAACTCCAGTAATATGACAGACTGACAGCTGATTGGCTGTTGGATTTTCCTTATTAACTTTTGATATAAAGGTCGCATGCTCACCAAACTTTGTGAGAGAAATAAAATTAAGGCTCTGCACTATTATAAGCTAAGTTCTGTCCACTACAGCGATGTATTCACTGTTTCAGTGCAAATTCATTCCCCATTTATTTCTATGCAGATAGTCTGCAGCACATTTGATTTGTGTTAACAGATACTGTAATTGATATCATAACCACCACAGAAAACACACAGCTTGGTGGCTGAGCTGTTTATTCCATCAGGCTGAAAGCTGATTGGTTAGTGGTTTTTCCTTAATAACTTTAGATCTTAAGGTCCTATAATTACCAAACTGATGACTATGGTAACTCCAGCAATATGACAGACTGACGGCTGATTGGCTGTTGGTTTTTCCTTAAAAACTTTGGATCTAAATGTCCGACACATAACAAACTTGACAGTAATGATCAGAGGGAGCGCAGGATCACATCCCTGGCATCAAAATGTTTTAAAAAGCCACAGGAACGTCCCGATGCCCAGTATGCAGCACATTTGATTTGTGTTAACAGATACTGTAATTGATATCATAGTCACCACAGAAACAACACAGCTTGGTGGCTGAGCTGTTTACTCTGTCAGGCTGAAAGATGATTGGTTGCTGGTTTTTCCTTAATAACTTTTGATCTTAAGGTCCTATAACTACCAAACTGATGACCATGGTAACTCCAGCAATATGACACACTGACGGCTGATTGGCTGTTGGATTTTCCTTAATAACTTTGGATCTAAATGTCCGACACATACCAAACTTGGCTGTAATGATTGTCAAGACATCAGCATCCCACCTGTTGTGTTGAACTTCTGTATTAAGCCACAGGAGAGTCCCGACGCCCAACGGCCCAGCCCGAACTCTCACAATTGCCGCGGGAATTGTCTAGTTAGTTCGGGCTGGTGCAGCCAGGCCAACTCTCGGCACAGTGCACAGAGTGCACTCGCCGAGAGTTGGGCTGGCGAAGCCAGCCCAACTCTTAATCTTTCTCATATTTATTATATCTATCTATCTATCTATCTATCTATCTTCTTCCGTAAAAAGTTTGGCTCGCTTCTCCTCCTAGGGGAAAGGACAAACCCCCACAATAGTTATATCAAATCGACCGGCTCGGCCGGGAATCGTGTGGTATGTCTTTTGGTGGCGATATTGGTTACTATGGCGACATAGTCGCCATTTTTGTGCGAGATTTTGGCGCAATGCATTCCGGATGGGGAGTCTAGAGTGGTGATGTCATCGGCAGAGTGCAAAAGAACAAAAAATTCCTTTGAAAAAAAAATCTCTAACTCGCAGCCGCGGCCACAGTTTTCACCGCACATTAATAATTTTTACATCAAAACGTCGGCACGACCCTCCCGATCGCTCCAATGTGAGTAAAAAAGCGGAGAGTTGTATGGTTTTGGCGCTATGAGCCTCCAAGCGCAGCTTCGCGCTCCTGCTCTTCCTATCTCTCCCATTATAAATTTTCGCTGATTCACCCTGCATTTTTCTAAAACATTGAATTTCTAACCTGCTCCTGTGCGCACATTTTTCAAGCTACAGAAATAAAACATACATCAACACGACCAGGAGACCCTCACCTCTCACACGATATGCTCATTTTGTTATCATGTTTCACGGTTTTTGAGTTATGAGCAGTTGTTCGGGGTCTATTTTAAATGAAACAGCCGTTTCTCCACACACATTCAAAGCAGAGTTTGTCAGTTGGGACTTTGATGGCTCGTTTACATCAAAGAGCTTCACAGATGTGTAGGTCGCCGTAGTAACGGTCCACAGCTCCAGAATGAGAACATTTTGGCTGTTGGTTTTTCCTTAATAACTTTTGATATAAAGGTTGTATCCTCACCAAACTTTGTGAGAGCAATACAATAAAAGCTCTGCACTATTATAAGCTAAGTTCTGTCCACTACGGCGATGTATTCACTGTTTCAGTGCAAATTCATTCCCCATTTATTTCTATGGAGATAGTCTGCAGCACATTTGATTTGTGTTAACAGATACTGTAATTGATATCATAACCACCACCACAGAAAACACACAGCTTGGTGGCTGAGCTGTTTATTCCATCAGGCTGAAAGCTGATTGGTTGCTGGTTTTTCCTTAATAACTTTAGATCTTAAGGTTCTATAACTACCAAACTGAAGACCATGGTAACTCCAGCAATATGACACACTGACGGCTGATTGGCTGTTGGATTTTCCTTAATAACTTTGGATCTAAATGTCCGACACATACCAAACTTGGCAGTAGTGACCAGAGGGACCACAGGATCACATCCCTAGCATCAAAATGTTTTAAAAAGCCACAGGAACGTCCCGATGCCCAGTATGCAGCACATTTGATTTGTGTTAAAAGATACTGTAATTGATATCATAATCACCACAGAAACAACACAGCTTGGTGGCTGAGTAAATTACTTTATCAGGCTGAAAGCTGATTGGTTGTTGGATTTTCCTTAATAACTTTGGATCTAAATGTCCGACACATACCAAACTTGGCAGTAATGATCAGAGGGAGTGCAGGATGACATCCCTGGCATCAAAATGTTTTAAAAAGCCACAGGAACGTCCCGATGCCCAGTATGCAGCACATTTGATTTGTGTTAACAGATACTGTAATTGATATCATAATCACCACAGAAACAACACAGCTTGGTGGCTGAGTAAATTACTCTATCAGGCTGAAAGCTGATTGGTTGCTGGTTTTTCCTTAATTACTTTGGATCTAAATGTCCGACACATACCAAACTTGGCAGTAATGATCAGAAACACATCAGCATCCCACCTGTTGTGTTAAACTTCTGTATTAAGCCACAGTAGAGTCCGGACGCCCAACGGCCCAGCCCGAACTCTCACAATTGCCGCGGGAATTGTCTAGTATCTATCTATCTTCTTCCGTAAAAAGTTTGGCTCGCTTCTCCTCCTAGGGAAAAGGACAAACCCCCACAATAGTTATATCAAATCGACCGGCTCGGCCGGGAATCGTGTGGTATGTCTTTTGGTGGCGATATTGGTTACTATGGCGACGTAGTCGCCATTTTTGTGCGAGATTTTGGCGCAATGCATTCCGGATGGGGAGTCCAGAGTGGTGATGTCATCGCTAGAGTGCAAAACACACAAAAAATTCCTCTGAAAAAAATTTTTCTAACTCGCAGCCGCGGCCACAGTTTTCACCGCACGTTAATAATTTTTACATCAAAACGTCGGCACGACCCTCCCGATCGCTCCAATGTGAGTAAAAAAGCGGAGAGTTGTATGGTTTTGGCGCTATGAGCCTCCAAGCGCAGCTTCGCGCTCCTGCTCTTCCTATCTCTCCCATTATAAATTTTCGCTGATTCACCCTGCATTTTTCTAAAACATTGAATTTCTAACCTGCTCCTGTGTGCACATTTTTCAAGCTACAGAAATAAAAAATACATCAACACGACCAGGAGACCCTCACCTCTCACACGATATGCTCATTTTGTTATCATGTTTCACGGTTTTTGAGTTATGAGCAGTTGTTCGGGGTCTATTTTAAATGAAACAGCCGTTTCTCCAGACACATTCAAAGCAGAGTTTGTCAGTTGGGACTTTGATGGCTCGTTTACATCAAAGAGCTTCACAGATGTGTAGGTCGCCGTAGCAACGGTCCACAGCTCCAGAATGAGAACATTTTGGCTGTGGTTTTTCCTTAATAACTTTTGATATAAAGGTTGTATCCTCACCAAACTTTGTGAGAGCAATACAATAAAAGCTCTGCACTATTATAAGCTAAGTTCTGTCCACTACGGCGATGTATTCACTGTTTCAGTGCAAATTCATTCCCCATTTATTTCTATGGAGATAGTCTGCAGCACATTTGATTTGTGTTAACAGATACTGTAATTGATATCATAATCACCACAGAAACAACACAGCTTGGTGGGTGAGCTGTTTATTCCATCAGGCTGAAAGCTGATTGGTTGCTGGTTTTTCCTTAATAACTTTAGATCTTAAGGTTCTATAACTACCAAACTGATGACCATTGTAACTCCAGTAATATGACATACTGACAGCCGATTGGCTGTTGGATTTTTCTTAATAACTTTGCATCTAAATGTCCGACACATACCAAACTTGGCAGTAATGATCAGAGGGACTGCAGAATCACATCCCTGGCATCAAAACGTTTTAAAAAGCCACAGGAACGTCCCGATGCCCAGTCTGCAGCACATTTGATTTATGTTAACAGATACTGTAATTGATATCATAGTCACCACAGAAACCACACAGCTTGGTGGCTGAGCTGTTTATTCCATCAGGCTGAAAGCTGATTGGTTGCTGGTTTTTCCTTAATAACTTTGGATCTAAATGTCCGACACATACCAAACTTTGCAGTAATGACCCCAGGATCACATCTCTGGCATCAAAAGTTTTTAAAAGGCCACAGTTGAGTCCCGACGCCCAACGGCCCAGCCCGAACTCTCACAATTGCCGCGGGAATTGTCTAGTATCTATCTATCTTCTTCCGTAAAAAGTTTGGCTCGCTTCTCCTCCTAGGGAAAAGGACAAACCCCCACAATAGTTATATCAAATCGACCGGCTCGGCCGGGAATCGTGTGGTATGACTTTTGGTGGCGATATTGGTTACTATGGCGACGTAGTCGCCATTTTTGTGCGAGATTTTGGCACAATGCATTCCGGATGGGGAGTCCAGAGTGGTGATGTCATCGCTAGAGTGCAAAACACACAAAAAATTCCTCTGAAAAAAAATTTTCTAACTCGCAGCCGCGGCCACAGTTTTCACCGCACATTAATAATTTTTACATCAAAACGTCGGCACGACCCTCCCGATCGCTCCAATGTGAGTAAAAAAGCGGAGAGTTGTATGGTTTTGGCGCTATGAGCCTCCAAGCGCAGCTTCGCGCTCCTGCTCTTCCTATCTCTCCCATTATAAATTTTCGCTGATTCACCCTGCATTTTTCTAAAACATTGAATTTCTAACCTGCTCCTGTGCGCACATTTTTCAAGCTACAGAAATAAAAAATACATCAACACGACCAGGAGACCCTCACCTCTCACACGATATGCTCATTTTGTTATCATGATTCACGGTTTCTGAGTTATGAGCAGTTGTTCGGGGTCTACTTTAGCCCTCTCACAGCATGAAACAGCCGTTTCTCCACACACATTGAAAGCAGGTTTTGTCAGTTGGGACTTTGATGGCTCGTTTACATCAAAGAGCTTCACAGGTGTGTAGGTTGCCTAGCAACGGTCCCAGCTAATGCTGCATGACAGACAGAGCATTTTGGCTGTGGTTTTTCCTTAATAACTTTTGATATAAAGGTTGCAGGCTCACCAAACTTTGTGAGAGAAATAAAATTAAGGCTCTGCACTATTATAAGCTAAGTTCTGTCCACTACAGCGATGTCTTCACTGTTTCAGTGCAAATTCATTCCCCATTTATTTCTATGGAGGTAGTCTGCAGCACATTTAATTTGTGTTAACAGATACTGTAATTGATATCATAACCACCACAGAAAACACACAGCTTGGTGGCTGAGCTGTTTATTCCATCAGGCTGAAAGCTGATTGGTTAGTGGTTTTTCCTTAATAACTATAGATCTTAAGGTCCTATAACTACCAAACTGATGACAATGGTAACTCCAGTAATATGACAGACTGACAGCTGATTGGCTGTTGGATTTTCCTTATTAACTTTTGATATAAAGGTCGCATGCTCACCAAACTTTGTGAGAGAAATAAAATTAAGGCTCTGCACTATTATAAGCTAAGTTCTGTCCACTACAGCGATGTATTCACTGTTTCAGTGCAAATTCATTCCCCATTTATTTCTATGCAGATAGTCTGCAGCACATTTGATTTGTGTTAACAGATACTGTAATTGATATCATAACCACCACAGAAAACACACAGCTTGGTGGCTGAGCTGTTTATTCCATCAGGCTGAAAGCTGATTGGTTAGTGGTTTTTCCTTAATAACTTTAGATCTTAAGGTCCTATAATTACCAAACTGATGACTATGGTAACTCCAGCAATATGACAGACTGACGGCTGATTGGCTGTTGGTTTTTCCTTAAAAACTTTGGATCTAAATGTCCGACACATAACAAACTTGACAGTAATGATCAGAGGGAGCGCAGGATCACATCCCTGGCATCAAAATGTTTTAAAAAGCCACAGGAACGTCCCGATGCCCAGTATGCAGCACATTTGATTTGTGTTAACAGATACTGTAATTGATATCATAGTCACCACAGAAACAACACAGCTTGGTGGCTGAGCTGTTTACTCTGTCAGGCTGAAAGATGATTGGTTGCTGGTTTTTCCTTAATAACTTTTGATCTTAAGGTCCTATAACTACCAAACTGATGACCATGGTAACTCCAGCAATATGACACACTGACGGCTGATTGGCTGTTGGATTTTCCTTAATAACTTTGGATCTAAATGTCCGACACATACCAAACTTGGCTGTAATGATTGTCAAGACATCAGCATCCCACCTGTTGTGTTGAACTTCTGTATTAAGCCACAGGAGAGTCCCGACGCCCAACGGCCCAGCCCGAACTCTCACAATTGCCGCGGGAATTGTCTAGTATCTATCTATCTTCTTCCGTAAAAAGTTTGGCTCGCTTCTCCTCCTAGGGAAAAGGACAAACCCCCACAATAGTTATATCAAATCGACCGGCTCGGCCGGGAATCGTGTGGTATGTCTTTTGGTGGCGATATTGGTTACTATGGCGACGTAGTCGCCATTTTTGTGCGAGATTTTGGCGCAATGCATTCCGGATGGGGAGTCCAGAGTGGTGATGTCATCGCTAGAGTGCAAAACACACAAAAAATTCCTCTGAAAAAAATTTTTCTAACTCGCAGCCGCGGCCACAGTTTTCACCGCACGTTAATAATTTTTACATCAAAACGTCGGCACGACCCTCCCGATCGCTCCAATGTGAGTAAAAAAGCGGAGAGTTGTATGGTTTTGGCGCTATGAGCCTCCAAGCGCAGCTTCGCGCTCCTGCTCTTCCTATCTCTCCCATTATAAATTTTCGCTGATTCACCCTGCATTTTTCTAAAACATTGAATTTCTAACCTGCTCCTGTGTGCACATTTTTCAAGCTACAGAAATAAAAAATACATCAACACGACCAGGAGACCCTCACCTCTCACACGATATGCTCATTTTGTTATCATGTTTCACGGTTTTTGAGTTATGAGCAGTTGTTCGGGGTCTATTTTAAATGAAACAGCCGTTTCTCCAGACACATTCAAAGCAGAGTTTGTCAGTTGGGACTTTGATGGCTCGTTTACATCAAAGAGCTTCACAGATGTGTAGGTCGCCGTAGCAACGGTCCACAGCTCCAGAATGAGAACATTTTGGCTGTGGTTTTTCCTTAATAACTTTTGATATAAAGGTTGTATCCTCACCAAACTTTGTGAGAGCAATACAATAAAAGCTCTGCACTATTATAAGCTAAGTTCTGTCCACTACGGCGATGTATTCACTGTTTCAGTGCAAATTCATTCCCCATTTATTTCTATGGAGATAGTCTGCAGCACATTTGATTTGTGTTAACAGATACTGTAATTGATATCATAATCACCACAGAAACAACACAGCTTGGTGGGTGAGCTGTTTATTCCATCAGGCTGAAAGCTGATTGGTTGCTGGTTTTTCCTTAATAACTTTAGATCTTAAGGTTCTATAACTACCAAACTGATGACCATTGTAACTCCAGTAATATGACATACTGACAGCCGATTGGCTGTTGGATTTTTCTTAATAACTTTGCATCTAAATGTCCGACACATACCAAACTTGGCAGTAATGATCAGAGGGACTGCAGAATCACATCCCTGGCATCAAAACGTTTTAAAAAGCCACAGGAACGTCCCGATGCCCAGTCTGCAGCACATTTGATTTATGTTAACAGATACTGTAATTGATATCATAGTCACCACAGAAACCACACAGCTTGGTGGCTGAGCTGTTTATTCCATCAGGCTGAAAGCTGATTGGTTGCTGGTTTTTCCTTAATAACTTTGGATCTAAATGTCCGACACATACCAAACTTTGCAGTAATGACCCCAGGATCACATCTCTGGCATCAAAAGTTTTTAAAAGGCCACAGTTGAGTCCCGACGCCCAACGGCCCAGCCCGAACTCTCACAATTGCCGCGGGAATTGTCTAGTTAGTTCGGGCTGGTGCAGCCAGGCCAACTCTCGGCACAGTGCACAGAGTGCACTCGCCGAGAGTTGGGCTGGCGAAGCCAGCCCAACTCTTAATCTTTCTCATATTTATTATATCTATCTATCTATCTATCTTCTTCCGTAAAAAGTTTGGCTCGCTTCTCCTCCTAGGGGAAAGGACAAACCCCCACAATAGTTATATCAAATCGACCGGCTCGGCCGGGAATCGTGTGGTATGTCTTTTGGTGGCGATATTGGTTACTATGGCGACGTAGTCGCCATTTTTGTGCGAGATTTTGGCGCAATGCATTCCGGATGGGGAGTCCAGAGTGGTGATGTCATCGCTAGAGTGCAAAACACACAAAATATTCCTCTGAAAAAAAATTTCTAACTCGCAGCCGCGGCCACAGTTTTCACCGCACGTTAATAATTTTTACATCAAAACGTCGGCACGACCCTCCCGATCGCTCCAATGTGAGTAAAAAAGCGGAGAGTTGTATGGTTTTGGCGCTATGAGCCTCCAAGCGCAGCTTCGCGCTCCTGCTCTTCCTATCTCTCCCATTATAAATTTTCGCTGATTCACCCTGCATTTTTCTAAAACATTGAATTTCTAACCTGCTCCTGTGCGCACATTTTTCAAGCTACAGAAATAAAAAATACATCAACACGACCAGGAGACCCTCACCTCTCACACGATATGCTCATTTTGTTATCATGATTCACGGTTTTTGAGTTATGAGCAGTTGTTCGGGGTCTATTTTAAATGAAACAGCCGTTTCTACACACACATTCAAAGCAGGTTTTGTCAGTTGGGACTTTGATGGCTCGTTTACATCAAAGAGCTTCACAGATGTGTAGGTTGCCTAGCAACGGTCCCAGATAATGCTGCATGACAGACAGAGCATTTTGGCTGTGGTTTTTCCTTAATAACTTTTGATATAAAGGTTGCAGGCTCACCAAACTTTGTGAGAGAAATAAAATTAAGGCTCTGCACTATTATAAGCTAAGTTCTGTCCACTACAGCGATGTATTCACTGTTTCAGTGCAAATTCATTCCCCATTTATTTCTATGGAGATAGTCTGCAGCACATTTGATTTGTGTTAACAGATACTGTAATTGATATCATAACCACCACAGAAAACACACAGCTTGGTGGCTGATTAAATGACTCCATCAGGCTGAAAGCTGATTGGTTTCTGGTTTTTCCTTAATAACTTTAGATCTTAAGGTACTATAATTACCAAACTGATGACCATGGTAACTCCAGCAATATGATAGACTGACAGCTGATTGGCTGTTGGATTTTCCTTAATAACTTTGGATCTAAATGTCCAACACATACCAAACTTGGCAGTAATGATCAGTAATTGATCTGTAATTGATATCATAACCACCACCACAGAAAACACACAGCATGGTGGCTGAGCTGTTTATTCCATCAGGCTGAAAGCTGATTGGTTAGTGTTTTTTCCTTAACAACTTTAGATCTTAAGGTCCTATAATTACCAAACTGATGACTATGGTAACTCCAGCAATATGACACACTGACGGCTGATTGGTTGCTGGTTTTTCCTTAATAACTTTGGATCTAAATGTCCGACAAATACCAAACTTGGCAGTAATGATCAGAGGGACCCCAGGATCACATCCCCTGGCATTAAAATGTTTTAAAAAGCCACAGGAACGTCCGGATGCCCAGTCTGCCGCACATTTGATTTGTGTTAACAGATACTGTAATTGATATCATAATCACCACAGAAACAACACACCTTGGTGGCTGAGCTGGTTATTCCATCAGGCTGAAAGCTGATTGGTTGCTGTTTTTTCTTTAATAACTTTGGATCTTAAGGTCCTATAACTACCAAACTGATGACCATGGTAATTCAAGCAATATGACAGACTGACAGCTGATTGGCTGTTGGAATTTCCTTAATAACTTTGGATCTAAATGTCCGACACATACCAAACTTGGCGGTAGTGACCAGTTTTAAAAAGCCACAGGAACGTCCTGATGCCCAGTATGCAGCACATTTGATTTGTATTAACAGATACTGTAATTGATATCATAATCACCACAGAAACAACACAGCTTGGTGGCTGAGTAAATTACTCCATCAGGCTGAAAGCTGATTGGTTGCTGGTTTTTCCTTAATAACTTTGGATCTAAATGTCCGACACATACCAAACTGGGCAGTAATGATCAGAAAGACATCAGCATCCCACCTGTTGTGTTAAACATCTGTATTAAGACACAGTAGAGTCCCGACGCCCAACGGCCCAGCCCGAACTCTCACAATTGCCGCGGGAATTGTCTAGTATCTATCTATCTTCTTCCGTAAAAAGTTTGGCTCGCTTCTCCTCCTAGGGAAAAGGACAAACCCCCACAATAGTTATATCAAATCGACCGGCTCGGCCGGGAATCGTGTGGTATGTCTTTTGGTGGCGATATTGGTTACTATGGCGACGTAGTCGCCATTTTTGTGCGAGATTTTGGCGCAATGCATTCCGGATGGGGAGTCCAGAGTGGTGATGTCATCGCTAGAGTGCAAAACACACAAAAAATTCCTCTGAAAAAAATTTTTCTAACTCGCAGCCGCGGCCACAGTTTTCACCGCACGTTAATAATTTTTACATCAAAACGTCGGCACGACCCTCCCGATCGCTCCAATGTGAGTAAAAAAGCGGAGAGTTGTATGGTTTTGGCGCTATGAGCCTCCAAGCGCAGCTTCGCGCTCCTGCTCTTCCTATCTCTCCCATTATAAATTTTCGCTGATTCACCCTGCATTTTTCTAAAACATTGAATTTCTAACCTGCTCCTGTGTGCACATTTTTCAAGCTACAGAAATAAAAAATACATCAACACGACCAGGAGACCCTCACCTCTCACACGATATGCTCATTTTGTTATCATGTTTCACGGTTTTTGAGTTATGAGCAGTTGTTCGGGGTCTATTTTAAATGAAACAGCCGTTTCTCCAGACACATTCAAAGCAGAGTTTGTCAGTTGGGACTTTGATGGCTCGTTTACATCAAAGAGCTTCACAGATGTGTAGGTCGCCGTAGCAACGGTCCACAGCTCCAGAATGAGAACATTTTGGCTGTGGTTTTTCCTTAATAACTTTTGATATAAAGGTTGTATCCTCACCAAACTTTGTGAGAGCAATACAATAAAAGCTCTGCACTATTATAAGCTAAGTTCTGTCCACTACGGCGATGTATTCACTGTTTCAGTGCAAATTCATTCCCCATTTATTTCTATGGAGATAGTCTGCAGCACATTTGATTTGTGTTAACAGATACTGTAATTGATATCATAATCACCACAGAAACAACACAGCTTGGTGGGTGAGCTGTTTATTCCATCAGGCTGAAAGCTGATTGGTTGCTGGTTTTTCCTTAATAACTTTAGATCTTAAGGTTCTATAACTACCAAACTGATGACCATTGTAACTCCAGTAATATGACATACTGACAGCCGATTGGCTGTTGGATTTTTCTTAATAACTTTGCATCTAAATGTCCGACACATACCAAACTTGGCAGTAATGATCAGAGGGACTGCAGAATCACATCCCTGGCATCAAAACGTTTTAAAAAGCCACAGGAACGTCCCGATGCCCAGTCTGCAGCACATTTGATTTATGTTAACAGATACTGTAATTGATATCATAGTCACCACAGAAACCACACAGCTTGGTGGCTGAGCTGTTTATTCCATCAGGCTGAAAGCTGATTGGTTGCTGGTTTTTCCTTAATAACTTTGGATCTAAATGTCCGACACATACCAAACTTTGCAGTAATGACCCCAGGATCACATCTCTGGCATCAAAAGTTTTTAAAAGGCCACAGTTGAGTCCCGACGCCCAACGGCCCAGCCCGAACTCTCACAATTGCCGCGGGAATTGTCTAGTATTTATTATTATTAGTTCGGGCTGGTGCAGCCAGGCCAACTCTCGGCACAGTGCACAGAGTGCACTCGCCGAGAGTTGGGCTGGCGAAGCCAGCCCAACTCTTAATCTTTCTCATATTTATTATATCTATCTATCTTCTTCCGTAAAAAGTTTGGCTCGCTTCTCCTCCTAGGGGAAAGGACAAACCCCCACAATAGTTATATCAAATCGACCGGCTCGGCCGGGAATCGTGTGGTATGTCTTTTGGTGGCGATATTGGTTACTATGGCGACGTAGTCACCATTTTTGTGCGAGATTTTGGCCCAATGCATTCCGGATGGGGAGTCCAGAGTGGTGATGTCATCGGTAGAGTGCAAAACACACAAAAAATTCCTCTGAAAAAAAATTTCTAACTCGCAGCCGCGGCCACAGTTTTCACCGCACATTAATAATTTTTACAACAAAACGTCGGCACGACCCTCCCGATCGCTCCAATGTGAGTAAAAAAGCGGAGAGTTGTATGGTTTTGGCGCTATGAGCCTCCAAGCGCAGCTTCGCACTCCTGCTCTTCCTATCTCTCCCATTATAAATTTTCGCCGATTCACCCTGCATTTTTCTAAAACATTGAATTTCTAACCTGCTCCTGTGCGCACATTTTTCAAGCTACAGAAATAAAAAATACATCAACACGACCAGGAGACCCTCACCTCTCACACGATATGCTCGTTTTGTTATCATGTTTCACGGTTTTTGAGTTATGAGCAGTTGTTCGGGGTCTATTTTAAATGAAAAAGCCGTTTCTCCAGACACATTCAAAGCAGAGTTTGTCAGTTGGGACTTTGATGGCTCGTTTACATCAAAGAGCTTCACAGATGTGTAGGTCACCGTAGCAACGGTCCACAGCTCCAGAATGAGAACATTTTGGCTGTTGGTTTTTCCTTTATAACTTTTGATATAAAGGTTGCAGGTTCACCAAACTTTGTGAGAGCAATACAATAAAAGCTCTGCACTATTATGAGCTAAGTTCTGTCCACTACGGCGATGTATTCACTGTTTCAGTGCAAATTCATTTCCCATTTATTTCTATGGAGATAGTCTGCAGCACATTTGATTTGTGTTAACAGATACTGTAATTGATATCATAATCACCACAGAAACAACACAGCTTGGTGGGTGAGCTGTTTATTCCATCAGGCTGAAAGCTGATTGGTTGCTGGTTTTTCCTTAATAACTTTAGATCTTAAGGTTCTATAACTACCAAACTGAAGACCATGGTAACTGCAGCAATATGACACACTGACGGCTGATTGGCTGTTAGATTTTCCTTAATAACTTTGGATCTAAATGTCCAACAAATACCAAACTTGGCAGTAGTGACCAGAGGGACCCCAGGATCACATCCCTAGCATCAAAATGTTTTAAAAAGCCACAGGAACATCCGGATGCCCAGTCTGCAGCACATTTGATGTGTGTTAACAGATACTGTAATTGATATCATAATCACCACAGAAACAACACAGCTTTGTGGCTGAGCTGTTTATTCCATCAGGCTGAAAGCTGATTGGTTGCTGTTTTTTCTTTAATAACTTTGGATCTTAAGGTCCTATAACTACCAAACTGATGACCATGGTAACTCCAGCAATATGACAGATTGACAGCTGATTGCCTGTTGGATTTTCCTTAATAACTTATGATCTAAATGTTCGACACATACCAAACTTGGCAGTAATGATCAGAAATACATCAGCATCCCACCTGTGGTATTAGACTTCTGTATAAAGCCACAGGAGAGTCCCGACGCCCAACGGCCCAGCCCGAACTCTCACAATTGCCGCGGGAATTGTCTAGTATCTATCTATCTTCTTCCGTAAAAAGTTTGGCTCGCTTCTCCTCCTAGGGAAAAGGACAAACCCCCACAATAGTTATATCAAATCGACCGGCTCGGCCGGGAATCGTGTGGTATGACTTTTGGTGGCGATATTGGTTACTATGGCGACGTAGTCGCCATTTTTGTGCGAGATTTTGGCGCAATGCATTCCGGATGGGGAGTCTAGAGTGGTGATGTCATCGCTAGAGTGCAAAACACACAAAAAATTCCTCTGAAAAAAACTTTTCCAACTCGCAGCCGCGGCCACAGTTTTCACCGCACGTTAATAATTTTTACATCAAAACGTCGGCACGACCCTCCCGATCGCTCCAATGTCAGTAAAAAAGCGGAGAGTTGTATGGTTTTGGCGCTATGAGCCTCCAAGCGCAGCTTCGCGCTCCTGCTCTTCCTATCTCTCCCATTATAAATTTTCGCTGATTCACCCTGCATTTTTCTAAAACATTGAATTTCTAACCTGCTCCTGTGCGCACATTTTTCAAGCTACAGAACTAAAAAATACATCAACACGACCAGGAGACCCTCACCTCTCACACGATATGCTCATTTTGTTATCATGTTTCACGGTTTTTGAGTTATGAGCAGTTGTTCGGGGTCGATTTTAAATGAAACAGCCGTTTCTCCAGACACATTCAAAGCAGACTTTGTCAGTTGGGACTTTGATGGCTCGTTTACATCAAAGAGCTTCACAGATGTGTAGGTTGCCTAGCAACGGTCCCAGATAATGCTGCATGACAGACAGAGCATTTTGGCTGTGGTTTTTCCTTAATAACTTTTGATATAAAGGTTGCAGGCTCACCAAACTTTGTGAGAGAAATAAAATTAAGGCTCTGCACTATTAAAAGCTAAGTTCTGTCCACTACAGCGATGAATTCACTGTTTCAGAGCAAATTCATTCCCCATTTATTTCTGTGGAGATAGTCTGCAGCACATTTGATTTGTGTTAACAGATACTGTAATTCACATCATAACCACCACAGAAAACACACAGCTTGGTGGCTGAGCTGTTTATTCCATCAGGCTGAAAGCTGATTGGCTGTTGGATTTCCCTTAATAACTTTGGATCTAAATGTCCGACAAATACCAAACTTGGCAGTAATGATCAGAGAGACCTCAGGATCACATCCCTGGCATCAAAATGTTTTAAAAAGCCACAGGAACGTCCCGATGCCCAGTCTGCAGCACATTTGATGTGTGTTGACAGATACTGTAATTGATATCATAATCACCACAGAAACAACACAGCTGGGTGGCTGAGTAAATTACTCCATCAGGCTGAAAGCTGATTGGTTAGTGGTTTTTCCTTAATAACTATAGATCTTAAGGTCCTATAACTACCAAACTGGTGACCATGGTAACTCCAGCATTATGACAGACTGACAGCTGATTGGCTGTTGGATTTTCCTTAATAACTTTGGATCTAAATGTCCGACACATACCAAACTTGGCGGTAGTGACCAGAGGGACCCCAGGATAACATCTCTGGCATCAAAAGTTTTTAAAAGGCCACAGTTGAGTCCCGACGCCCAACGGCCCAGCCCGAACTCTCACAATTGCCGCGGGAATTGTCTAGTTAGTTCGGGCTGGTGCAGCCAGGCCAACTCTCGGCACAGTGCACAGAGTGCACTAGCCGAGAGTTGGGCTGGCG
The DNA here is from genome assembly GCA_036785175.1 of Eupleurogrammus muticus. Lineage (NCBI taxonomy): Eukaryota > Metazoa > Chordata > Actinopteri > Scombriformes > Trichiuridae > Eupleurogrammus > Eupleurogrammus muticus. The sequence goes on along the minus strand of JAYKQN010000062.1, from coordinate 66,880 downwards.
AAGCCAGCCCAACTCTTAATCTTTCTCATATTTATTATTATATCTATCTATCTTCTTCCGTAAAAAGTTTGGCTCGCTTCTCCTCCTAGGGGAAAGGACAAACCCCTACAATAGTTATATCAAATCGACCGGCTCGGCCGGGAATCGTGTGGTATGTCTTTTGGTGGCGATATTGGTTACTATGGCGACGTAGTCGCCATTTTTGTGCGAGATTTTGGCGCAATGCATTCCGGATGGGGAGTCTAGAGTGGTGATGTCATCGCTAGAGTGCAAAACACACAAAAAATTCCTCTGAAAAAAAAATTTCTAACTCGCAGCCGCGGCCACAGTTTTCACCGCACATTAATAATTTTTACATCAAAACGTCGGCACGACCCTCCCGATCGCTCCAATGTGAGTAAAAAAGCGGAGAGTTGTATGGTTTTGGCGCTATGAGCCTCCAAGCGCAGCTTCGCGCTCCTGCTCTTCCTATCTCTCCCATTATAAATTTTCGCTGATTCACCCTGCATTTTTCTAAAACATTGAATTTCTAACCTGCTCCTGTGCGCACATTTTTCAAGCTACAGAAATAAAAAATACATCAACACGACCACGAGACCCTCACCTCTCACACGATATGCTCATTTTGTTATCATGTTTCACGGTTTTTGAGTTATGAGCAGTTGTTCGGGGTCTATTTTAAATGAAACAGCCGTTTCTCCACACACATTCAAAGCAGAGTTTGTCAGTTGGGACTTTGATGGCTCGTTTACATCAAAGAGCTTCACAGATGTGTAGGTCGCCGTAGCAACGGTCCACAGCTCCAGAATGAGAACATTTTGGCTGTGGTTTTTCCTTAATAACTTTTGATGTAAAGGTTGTATCCTCACCAAACTTTGTGAGAGCAATACAATAAAAGCTCTGCACTATTATAAGCTAAGTTCTGTCCACTACGGCGATGTATTCACTGTTTCAGTGCAAATTCATTCCCCATTTATTTCTATGGAGATAGTCTGCAGCACATTTGATTTGTGTTAACAGATACTGTAATTGATATCATAATCACCACAGAAACAACACAGCTTGGTGGGTGAGCTGTTTATTCCATCAGGCTGAAAGCTGATTGGTTGCTGGTTTTTCCTTAATAACTTTAGATCTTAAGGTTCTATAACTACCAAACTGAAGACCATGGTAACTCCAGCAATATGACACACTGACGGCTGATTGGCTGTTGGATTTTCCTTAATAACTTTGGATCTAAATGTCCGACAAATACCAAACTTGGCAGTAGTGACCAGAGGGACCACAGGATGACATCCCTAGCATCAAAATGTTTTAAAAAGCCACAGGAACGTCCCGATGCCCAGTCTGCAGCACATTTGATGTGTGTTAACAGATACTGTAATTGATATCATAATCACCACAGAAACAACACAGCTTGGTGGGTGAGCTGTTTATTCCATCAGGCTGAAAGCTGATTGGTTGCTGGTTTTTCCTTAATAACTTTGGATCTAAATGTCCGACACATACCAAACTTGGCAGTAATGATCAGAAAGACATCAGCATCCCACCTGTTGTGTTGAACTTCTGTATTAAGCCACAGGAGAGTCCCGACGCCCAACGGCCCAGCCCGAACTCTCACAATTGCCGCGGGAATTGTCTAGTATCTATCTATCTTCTTCCGTAAAAAGTTTGGCTCGCTTCTCCTCCTAGGGGAAAGGACAAACCCCCACAATAGTTATATCAAATCGACCGGCTCGGCCGGGAATCGTGTGGTATGACTTTTGGTGGCGATATTGGTTACTATGGCGACGTAGTCGCCATTTTTGTGCGAGATTTTGGCGCAATGCATTCCGGATGGGGAGTCCAGAGTGGTGATGTCATCGCTAGAGTGCAAAACACACAAAAAATTCCTCTGAAAAAAAATTTTCTAACTCGCAGCCGCGGCCACAGTTTTCACCGCACGTTAATAATTTTTACATCAAAACGTCGGCACGACCCTCCCGATCGCTCCAATGTGTGTAAAAAGGCGGAGAGTTGTATGGTTTTGGCGCTATGAGCCTCCAAGCGCAGCTTCGCGCTCCTGCTCTTCCTATCTCTCCCATTATAAATTTTCGCTGATTCACCCTGCATTTTTCTAAAACATTGAATTTCTAACCTGCTCCTGTGCGCACATTTTTCAAGCTACAGAAATAAAAAATACATCAACACGACCAGGAGACCCTCACCTCTCACACGATATGCTCATTTTGTTATCATGTTTCACGGTTTTTGAGTTATGAGCAGTTGTTCGGGGTCTATTTTAAATGAAACAGCCCTTTCTCCACACACATTCAAAGCAGAGTTTGTCAGTTGGGACTTTGATGGCTCGTTTACATCAAAGAGCTTCACAGATGTGTAGGTCACCATAGCAACGGTCCACAGCTCCAGAATGAGAACATTTTGGCTGTGGTTTTTCCTTAATAACTTTTGATATAAAGGTTGCAGGCTCACCAAACTTTGTGAGAGAACTAAAATTAAGGCTCTGCACTATTATAAGCTAAGTTCTGTCCACTACAGTGATGTATTCACTGTTTCAGTGCAAATTCATTCCCCATTTATTCCTATGGATATAGTCTGCAGCACATTTGATTTGTGTTAACAGATACTGTAATTGATATCATAACCACCACAGAAAACACACAGCTTGGTGGCTGAGCTGTTTATTCCATCAGGCTGAAAACTGATTGGTTAGTAACTCCAGCAATATGACACACTGACGGCTGATTGGCTGTTGGATTTTCCTTAATAACTTTGGATCTAAATGTCCGACACATACCAAACTTGGCAATAATGATCAGAGGGAGCGCAGGATCACATCCCTGGCATCAAAATGTTTTAAAAAACCACAGGATCGTCCCGATGCCCAGTCTACAGCACATTTGATTTATGTTAACAGATACTGTAATTGATATCATAATCACCACAGAAACAACATAGCTTGGTGGCTGAGTAAATTACTCCATCAGGCTGAAAGCTGATTGGTTGCTGGTTTTTCCTTAATAACGTTTGATCTTAAGGTCCTATAATTACCAAACTGATGACCATGGTAACTCCAGCAATATGATAGACTGACAGCTGATTGGCTGTTGGATTTTCCTTAATAACTTTGGATCTAAATGTCCGACACATACCAAACTTGGCAGTAATGACCAGAGGGACCCCAGGATCACATCTCTGGCATCAAAAGTTTTTAAAAGGCCACAGTTGAGTCCCGACGCCCAACGGCCCAGCCCGAACTCTCACAATTGCCGCGGGAATTGTCTAGTTAGTTCGGGCTGGTGCAGCCAGGCCAACTCTCGGCACAGTGCACAGAGTGCACTAGCCGAGAGTTGGGCTGGCGAAGCCAGCCCAACTCTTAATCTTTCTCATATTTATTATTATATCTATCTATCTTCTTCCGTAAAAAGTTTGGCTCGCTTCTCCTCCTAGGGAAAAGGACAAACCCCCACAATAGTTATATCAAATCGACCGGCTCGGCCGGGAATCGTGTGGTATGTCTTTTGGTGGCGATATTGGTTACTATGGCGACGTAGTCGCCATTTTTGTGCGAGATTTTGGCGCAATGCATTCCGGATGGGGAGTCCAGAGTGGTGATGTCATCGCTAGAGTGCAAAACACACAAAAAATTCCTCTGAAAAAAATTTTTCTAACTCGCAGCCGCGGCCACAGTTTTCACCGCACGTTAATAATTTTTACATCAAAACGTCGGCACGACCCTCCCGATCGCTCCAATGTGAGTAAAAAAGCGGAGAGTTGTATGGTTTTGGCGCTATGAGCCTCCAAGCGCAGCTTCGTGCTCCTGCTCTTCCTATCTCTCCCATTATAAATTTTCGCTGATTCACCCTGCATTTTTCTAAAACATTGAATTTCTAACCTGCTCCTGTGTGCACATTTTTCAAGCTACAGAAATAAAAAATACATCAACACGACCAGGAGACCCTCACCTCTCACACGATATGCTCATTTTGTTATCATGTTTCACGGTTTTTGAGTTATGAGCAGTTGTTCGGGGTCTATTTTAAATGAAACAGCCGTTTCTCCAGACACATTCAAAGCAGAGTTTGTCAGTTGGGACTTTGATGGCTCGTTTACATCAAAGAGCTTCACAGATGTGTAGGTCGCCGTAGCAACGGTCCACAGCTCCAGAATGAGAACATTTTGGCTGTGGTTTTTCCTTAATAACTTTTGATATAAAGGTTGTATCCTCACCAAACTTTGTGAGAGCAATACAATAAAAGCTCTGCACTATTATAAGCTAAGTTCTGTCCACTACGGCGATGTATTCACTGTTTCAGTGCAAATTCATTCCCCATTTATTTCTATGGAGATAGTCTGCAGCACATTTGATTTGTGTTAACAGATACTGTAATTGATATCATAATCACCACAGAAACAACACAGCTTGGTGGGTGAGCTGTTTATTCCATCAGGCTGAAAGCTGATTGGTTGCTGGTTTTTCCTTAATAACTTTAGATCTTAAGGTTCTATAACTACCAAACTGATGACCATTGTAACTCCAGTAATATGACATACTGACAGCCGATTGGCTGTTGGATTTTTCTTAATAACTTTGCATCTAAATGTCCGACACATACCAAACTTGGCAGTAATGATCAGAGGGACTGCAGAATCACATCCCTGGCATCAAAACGTTTTAAAAAGCCACAGGAACGTCCCGATGCCCAGTCTGCAGCACATTTGATTTATGTTAACAGATACTGTAATTGATATCATAGTCACCACAGAAACCACACAGCTTGGTGGCTGAGCTGTTTATTCCATCAGGCTGAAAGCTGATTGGTTGCTGGTTTTTCCTTAATAACTTTGGATCTAAATGTCCGACACATACCAAACTTTGCAGTAATGACCCCAGGATCACATCTCTGGCATCAAAAGTTTTTAAAAGGCCACAGTTGAGTCCCGACGCCCAACGGCCCAGCCCGAACTCTCACAATTGCCGCGGGAATTGTCTAGTTATATCTATCTATCTTCTTCCGTAAAAAGTTTGGCTCGCTTCTCCTCCTAGGGAAAAGGACAAACCCCCACAATAGTTATATCAAATCGACCGGCTCGGCCGGGAATCGTGTGGTATGTCTTTTGGTGGCGATATTGGTTACTATGGCGACGTAGTCGCCATTTTTGTGCGAGATTTTGGCGCAATGCATTCCGGATGGGGAGTCCAGAGTGGTGATGTCATCGCTAGAGTGCAAAACACACAAAAAATTCCTCTGAAAAAAATTTTTCTAACTCGCAGCCGCGGCCACAGTTTTCACCGCACGTTAATAATTTTTACATCAAAACGTCGGCACGACCCTCCCGATCGCTCCAATGTGAGTAAAAAAGCGGAGAGTTGTATGGTTTTGGCGCTATGAGCCTCCAAGCGCAGCTTCGTGCTCCTGCTCTTCCTATCTCTCCCATTATAAATTTTCGCTGATTCACCCTGCATTTTTCTAAAACATTGAATTTCTAACCTGCTCCTGTGTGCACATTTTTCAAGCTACAGAAATAAAAAATACATCAACACGACCAGGAGACCCTCACCTCTCACACGATATGCTCATTTTGTTATCATGTTTCACGGTTTTTGAGTTATGAGCAGTTGTTCGGGGTCTATTTTAAATGAAACAGCCGTTTCTCCAGACACATTCAAAGCAGAGTTTGTCAGTTGGGACTTTGATGGCTCGTTTACATCAAAGAGCTTCACAGATGTGTAGGTCGCCGTAGCAACGGTCCACAGCTCCAGAATGAGAACATTTTGGCTGTGGTTTTTCCTTAATAACTTTTGATATAAAGGTTGTATCCTCACCAAACTTTGTGAGAGCAATACAATAAAAGCTCTGCACTATTATAAGCTAAGTTCTGTCCACTACGGCGATGTATTCACTGTTTCAGTGCAAATTCATTCCCCATTTATTTCTATGGAGATAGTCTGCAGCACATTTGATTTGTGTTAACAGATACTGTAATTGATATCATAATCACCACAGAAACAACACAGCTTGGTGGGTGAGCTGTTTATTCCATCAGGCTGAAAGCTGATTGGTTGCTGGTTTTTCCTTAATAACTTTAGATCTTAAGGTTCTATAACTACCAAACTGATGACCATTGTAACTCCAGTAATATGACATACTGACAGCCGATTGGCTGTTGGATTTTTCTTAATAACTTTGCATCTAAATGTCCGACACATACCAAACTTGGCAGTAATGATCAGAGGGACTGCAGAATCACATCCCTGGCATCAAAACGTTTTAAAAAGCCACAGGAACGTCCCGATGCCCAGTCTGCAGCACATTTGATTTATGTTAACAGATACTGTAATTGATATCATAGTCACCACAGAAACCACACAGCTTGGTGGCTGAGCTGTTTATTCCATCAGGCTGAAAGCTGATTGGTTGCTGGTTTTTCCTTAATAACTTTGGATCTAAATGTCCGACACATACCAAACTTTGCAGTAATGACCCCAGGATCACATCTCTGGCATCAAAAGTTTTTAAAAGGCCACAGTTGAGTCCCGACGCCCAACGGCCCAGCCCGAACTCTCACAATTGCCGCGGGAATTGTCTAGTTAGTTCGGGCTGGTGCAGCCAGGCCAACTCTCGGCACAGTGCACAGAGTGCACTCGCCGAGAGTTGGGCTGGCGAAGCCAGCCCAACTCTTAATCTTTCTCATATTTATTATATCTATCTATCTTCTTCCGTAAAAAGTTTGGCTCGCTTCTCCTCCTAGGGAAAAGGACAAACCCCCACAATAGTTATATCAAATCGACCGGCTCGGCCGGGAATCGTGTGGTATGACTTTTGGTGGCGATATTGGTTACTATGGCGACGTAGTCGCCATTTTTGTGCGAGATTTTGGCGCAATGCATTCCGGATGGGGACTCCAGAGTGGTGATGTCATCGGCAGAGTGCGAAAGAACAAAAAATTCCTTTGAAAAAAAAATTTCTAACTTGCAGCCGTGGCCACAGTTTTCACTGCACATTAATAATTTTTACATCAAAACGTCGGCACGACCCTCCCGATCGCTCCAATGTGAGTAAAAAAGCGGAGAGTTGTATGGTTTTGGCGCTATGAGCCTCCAAGCGCAGCTTCGCGCTCCTGCTCTTCCTATCTCTCCCATTATAAATTTTCGCTGATTCACCCTGCATTTTTCTAAAACATTGAATTTCTAACCTACTCCCGTGCCCACATTTTTCAAGCTACAGAAATAAAACATACATCAACACGACCAGGAGACCCTCACCTCTCAGAGAATGTACTCATTTTTTTTATTATGATTCACGGTTTTTGAGTTATGAGCAGTTGTTTGGGGTCTACTTTAGCCCTCTTACAGCATGTAACAGCCGTTTCTCCACACACATTGAAAGCAGATTTTTCAGTTTGGACTTTGATGGCTCGTTAACATCAAAGAGCAGGAGCAGGTGTGTAGGTTGCCATAGCAACTGTCCACAGCTGCAGCAATATAACAGACAGAGCATTTTGGCTGTTGGTTTTACCTCATACAACCAATCTCAAGGTTCCACACTCAACAACTTGACTATTTCCTCAGCAAGGTAGTCTCATTGCAGTGTATTATTTTCAGTGCACCTCAATTCCCCAATCATTTCTATGGAGAAACACTGCAGTAGGTAGGGTGAATGATACATCAGTTAGGCATGTTCTAATGTCATTGACTTCAAAGACCTTGCAGTCAAATTAGTTAGTCACCAGCAAGTAGTGACCTCCGCAAAGTATTTACCTTTTCTATACTCCACTCACTAACAATATTAATGTTACTACAATAAATTTACTGCATTTAAATAACATAAATAGTATTTGTCATTATTACAGTTTTTGGACAGGCATTACTTAAATAGATAGATAGACAGACAAATGCATGTTTTATAGTGTAGTTATATTACAATTCACTCAGTCACACCCACATACCTTAAGCATACAACAACCATTAAAAGAATTTGAAAGAATATTAGAATGTAAAATAAACAATACAATTATATATATATATATATATATATATATATATATTTTTTTTTTACATGTGTGTAAATGTATATAAAAATAAGAAATATGTAAATGACAGGTGTAACTTTACAGATCTACAATCTTCCAAAGATACTTTTATAATTGTTGTTCATTTATTGACTAAATAATTAGTAAGTATTTGATATAACTGTATATGTATTTTAATTATGAATTATTTATTAATTAAAATAAGTCCAGTTGCTTACAAGTAACTCCTTTTTACAATGATCTTTAGATCAGAAACATCGAGCAGAATCTTCTGGAAGGACTGACGTCATCACATAGTATAAAACTCCTACTTTCGCGCCACTCGTCCCCTTTGTCCTCCTAGCTCTGCTTCGAGAACAAAGGATTTTGCTGGCTCCCCATTAAGTGGATTTGCTGGACAGACTTTGACTTTTTCTGGATTACTTCGTTGCTCCTGTGGATTCCTGTGACCGCCTGTGACCTTTTTGGACCGTCTTTATCAGGTAAGAATGACTTTTTTGAGTAAATGTCTATTTTCTACTTTTAGCATTTGCATGCTAGCTGCTTTGCCTGAGTCTTTCTAACTGACATAAGTGCTGTTAGTTTAACTATTTATATAGTTTGTGTCCGTGCGTGTGCCTGTGTCAAAGAAAAAACTGTATTTTTGATAGGATTTGCTTTTTTATGTTTTTTTTTCGTCCAATGACTGTTAGCATAAGTGCTGTTTGCGAGCTAGCTTGTTAGCCCGTGTGTATGTATATTTGTGTGAGACAGGTTATATGACCTATAAGGAGGCTGAGTGTGTCCGTGTGTGTGTGTGTGTCTGTGTCAGACAGAAAACATGTATTTTTGACAGTATTCAATTTTTTTGTTCATTGTCGCCATATCATGACTGTTAGCATAAGCGCTGTTAGCGAGCTAGCTTGTTAGCACGTGTGTATGTATATATGTGTGAGACAGATTTTATGACATAAAAGGAGGCGAGGTGTTCATGTGTGTCTGTGTCAGACAAAAAAAAACAGTATTTTGAAAGTATTTGCTTTTTTCTTGTTGCCATATCATGTTAGCATAACCGCTGTTAGCGAGCTAGCTTGTTAGCCCGTGTGTGAGACGTATAGCTACTGTTACTTGACATATGCGGGTGTTTGTGATTACTTAAGTTTTTGTGTGTATGTATGTTTATATCAGTAGTTGATGGACTTAGTAAAGGTGCAATTCAATTCTAATCATATTCTAAATATTTTTTTATATATAGTATGTACATATATATGTATATATATGTATGTGTGTATATATATATATATTAGTATAGTTAGTTGATAGAATCAAATACTGTAGCTACAGTACATATTTTAGTTAGTATTGTGAGTTGGAGTTAAATACTGCAGATATAGTATATAAACTAGGTAGTGTTGTGAACTTATGTAGTAAAGTGAGGCAGTAAAGCTGTAAATAAATTCCAATCCTGTTACATATTCTTTGTTTTTATATATTAAAAAGGGTTCATTACTGCATTATGTCAAAGCTTTGTTCTATGCCTTGTGTGTGTGCGTGCACTAGATAGTATTGAGTTGATGGAGTTAAACACTGCACCTCCAGAACATATACTTGGTAGTATTGTGAATTGATGGGGTTTACTGCTGCACTTGCATAGTTTTGTGTGTTAGGGAAGTTAACTGCTGCAGCTACAGTCCATATACTAGGTAGTATTGTGAGCTCTTTTAGTAAAGGTGTCATGCAGTAAAGGTGTAAATTCCAATCCTGTTATATGTTCTTGGTTTATAGATTTTTAAAACCTTTTACATTAATTTTATGATAAAACTTTATCTATGCCGTGTGTGCGCACAAGTGTGTGTGTATACAAGGTAGTTTGTGAGTTGGAGTTAACTACTGCAGTTACAGTACATATAGTACATAGTATTGTGTGCCAATAGAAGTAAGTGCTGCAGTTACAGTTCATATACTAAATAGTATTTTGAGTTGATGCAGTAGTATGTAGGGATTTGATCCAAATAAGTGGAAGTAATCTTCCAGTACATATACTAGGTAGTAATGAAAGTTATTGGAGTTAACTACTGCTATTACAGTACATATAGTACCTAGTATTGTGTGAAGATGGAGTTAACTATTGCATTACATATACTAGATAGCATTGTGACCTAATGCAGTTAAATACTGCAGTGACAGTACATATACTTGGTAGTGTAGTGAGTTAATGGAGTTTACTGCAGCAGTTACAATACAAATGCTAAATAGTATTTTGAGTTGAAGTAGGTAACTACTGCTATTCCAGTACATACACTAGATAGTATTGTGAGGTAATAGATTTGACAACTGCTATTACAGTGTATATATAGTATGTAGTATTGTCAGTTGATGAAGTTAAATACGGCATCTACAGCATATATTGTATGTAGTATTGTGAGCTCATGGAGTGACCTCTTTGCTAGATAGTACTGTGAGTTGATGGAGTTTAGCACTGTGAATACAGTACATATACTATACAGTATTGTGAGTAGATGCAATTAAATACTGCAGCTACAGTACATATATTAAGTAGTATTTTGAGTTGATGTAGTTAACAGCTGCACTTGGTACATGTACAATGTGGTGTTGTAAGTTGGTGGAGTAACTACTGCTATTACAGTACATTTATTACACAGTATTGTGTGTTGATGGAATTAATTACTGAGGTTACAGTACATATAGTACATAATGTGTGGTGATGCAGTTAACTACTAGGGATACTGTACATATACTAGGTAGTATTGTGAGTTGATGGAGTTTGGCACTGCAATTACAGTACGTATACCATACAGAATTGTGATTTGATGCAGTTAAATACTGCAGCTACAGTACATATACTAGGCAGTACTGTTAGTTGATATAAATACTGCAGTTACAGTATTGTAGGTAGTATTGTGAGCTTATAAAGTAAAGTGAGATAATAGTGTAATTACATTCTAATCCTCTTGACATAAATGTCAAAAATATATTAACATATTTTGTGTGTATATATAATGTATTTTAATGTATTTTCCTTATTTCATCATGAACAAAGTTTGTTCTATGCCCTTGTGTTTTATTAGTATTGTCAGTTAATGGAGGAAAGTATCACAATAAAGGTGTCAACTCTGGTGTTTATTTGCAGTCAGCCGTCAATAATATTTGTGTTGTTCTTCTCTTCTGCAGCTCCTTGTCAGGTTTATCACACACACACAGACACACACACACACAGACACGCACACACACACACACACACACACACCTGCATTTACAAACACATACACAGACCTGTCACACAACAATAAAACCTTCCATAGAACTCTGCCTGTTTCTTTAAAGCAACTAACTCTGTTTGGAAGTTTTCTATCTTGTGTGCAGGATGCCACGGAAGGGGAAGCGTTCCCAGGCCCAGAAGCTGCGCTGGAGGCCGCTGGACCCGCAGGACCCTCGGTTCCAGCAGGTAACTGCACAAGACACAGCCCACGTCTTCTCAAAAGCAACGTCACCTTTCACACATAAAAAATGATCGTCATCATATGGTCCTCTGACAGTCTGCCTCTACAATATAGATCTTTGCATCACCATTGCACTTACAACTTACAACCTAGCTGTTTTTGTCTTGTTTTTAGAAGACCCCGCCACTGACTCCGCCCCCAGCCCCTGGAGTCTGGACCCTGAGGACCGCTGCCACGGAGTCCCCACCTGCAAAGGTGAGCCTCAATCTGGTTGGTTGCTATTATTTCTAATCAACAATCCTCCATTGATTGAATCCTGACTGTTCTAAATTACTGTTTGGTTTCATCAGGTGCCCTGCCTGTCTGCCCCTGCCGCTCGACAGGTACGTTTTTCTTTATTACACACACACACACACACACACACACACACACACACACACACACACAGTTTTTCATTTCACATCTTTTGTCATTTCACATGTCATGCGTCTTTTAACGCTTGTGTGTTCTGTTTCAGGTGCCTGATGCCTTGACCCCCAGACCGGACCTCCTCCTCCCTGTCCCTGGTTTCATACCAGGTATGTAATCCTATGAATTTCCTTTAATATTTACATTAACATGCTCATTAGTATACATGTTGCCTGGGTTCTTTCAATGTGTGTGTGTGTGTGTGTGTAAAGTGTTTCAGACTCTGATCGTCTTTGTTGTATTTATATAGTCAAGGGTTTGGGACGTCGCCACCGTGCCCTGACCTGGCCCAGGTCAGACTTCACCAGGCACACCAGGAGGGTTGTGGTTCCTCCACCATCGGCAGATAAGGTACAACTTGTTGACAGCATCTGGCGACACATTGATGTCAGAAGAATATTGGAGGATTTGCACATGTTAAAAATTCTTTTGTTTTGCAGTTTGTCCTGCTGATCGGTGACTCCCACCTGCGCTCCATCGTGGAGGACATCGCGCCCATGCCGGTGGGAGGGCTCTCCTTCGGGGTGCTCTCGGTACCTGGAGCCAAGGCAGGCGCCATTGAGGTTGAGGTAGCTAATTTGAATCTGCCTCGCACTCCAGAGGCAGTTGTTGTTTTGGCGCCCAGTAATAACCTGGACGAGAAGCTTTCTCTTTCAGATTCAGCTAGGGATTTTGAGAAGCTTCTCTCCACCACCTGTCGTGCCTGGCGCAACGTAAGTTACTTTGCCTTATGACTACATATTTTCCATGTTTACATGTTTGAAGTCTATGTCACCAAACCATAGAACCGTGGAAGGTGGAGACAGATTCAGATTCCTGGACCCGGTGAGAGATTTCTACAAACATTTAAAGATCTTGCCAGGTTTACTAAACAAATTTTCTTCTTCAGGTCTGTGTCCTGGACTTCCCGCCCAGGCTGACCGTCCCGCCGGAGTGGCATGAGGCCCTGCGCCACAGGTACCAAGAGGTGGCTGCACGAATGGGTATGAAAAAATATCTGTATACTGTTTATGCAGTTTATGCATGTTGAATGTGTATTACAAGTGTGTTGCCTGTTTCATCAGTTTAATATAATCTGATATTTACTTATTACAGGTGTCAGGTTCGTGTCGGCAGTGGGATCCTTTCCACTGACACGGCGGGTCCTGTGGGGCAGGGACGGTGTAAGTATTACATTTCATACACATCACACCCTTGTCTCACATTTTTCGTTAATCATTCTTTTTGTGGATATGAAGTGTTTGTTTCATGACAGATATAGGTTGACTGCTAAATTGTCTTATGGTTTTTTTGTATATTATGTCTGGCAGGTGCACCTCAGTGACAACGTTGGGATGCCCGTCCTCACTGGCCTCCTGTATGCTGCTGCTGCCCGGCAGCTACAGGATGCCATGGGCGACACCCCTAAAAAGGTAAAATTACATTTTATTACCGTGTTTTTAATGTTTGCCAAAATAACAAATGTATTGTGCATGTTGCTTCTGCTCTTGCTATCATCTTATTTATATGCACTTATTTGTTGTTTCTTTACTCTGTTTTGGTTACATTCCCCCTGTTTTTAATTGTTGCCAATTGTTTTTAACTTCTTCTTCTTTCCATTAAATTCAGTATTTGTATTTTTTCCAAGAGTGCTGTTCACACAATCAAAATGTAAACATTTCGTGTTTTTGGTTCCACAGACGGCGCCCCCCACACCTCCTACCACACGGGTTCTGACAGGTGTGTCTGTGAAGGTGAAGGGCCCTGTCCCTTCTCTTTCCAGTTCACCTGGAGGGACTAGTGTGGCTCAGTTGGCTAAGGTAATATATTACAACACTATTACTATTGGCTTGTTTAGATGTTTGACATAATAACCAGTGTATTGCATGTTGCTGGTCCTAGATTTGTCTTTTTTTCTTCACTTGTGCTGTTGGCAATTCAACATAAATTTTCCATTTAAAATTGCTAACAATTTGTCAGTGTTTTTCTTTATTGAATTTTGTTTAATGTAAATTGTCCTTGGTTTTACAGAAGAGGCCTCAGACATCCCTTGCCGCACGGGTCGTACCAGCAGTGTCTGTGAAGGCAGAGGTCCCTGTACCTCGTCCTTCCAGTCCTACTGGATGGACCACTGTCGGCCGGACAAAGAAGGTACATTACACCCTATAAATGTTTGTCTGAACATTTGAATTATTGATCACTGTGTTATTGAGGTCAATGCCCTACTGCTGCTGCTATCTGTTGATGCACATTTTTGAGTTTATTCCTGTTTTTTAATAACGGTATTATTATTTTTAACCTTTGTCTCTTTTTTTTCCATTTTCAAATATCTTGTCACTTTTGCTGTTGGCAGACTCAACAACATGTAAACTTTTACCGTTTATTAACAATGTCTCTTTGTTTTTTCATTAATGTTGTTGTTGTGTTTATGTTTTTGTCTCATTTTGCTCCATATTTGAATTTCCTGTCACTGTTGCTGTTGGCAGACTCAACAACACGTAAAATTTTACCCTTAATTTAAAATGTTTTATAGTTTGTCTGTAACTTGGCTGTCATTCATTTTTCTAATGTAAACTATGTGTTTGGTTTCATAGAAGGCCCCCTCCACGCCTCCTGCCACACGGGTCCCGACAGGTGCGCCTGTGAAGGTGAAGGGCCCTGTCCCTTCTCCTTCCAGTCCTCCTGGAGGGACTAGTGTTGGTCAGGCCAAAAAGGTACGACATTACACACTTTGAACATTTGATACAACTCCTGTATTATGTAGTTTATCACACTGCTGCTGCTATCTGTTTATGCACATCAGCTACTTTATAACTGCATTTTCATTAATGTTGTTGTTTTTATCCTTTATCCTTTTTCTCTTTTTTGTCTCATTTTGTTCCATATTTGAATTTCCTGTCACGGTTGCTGTTGGCAGACTCAACAACACGTGAAATTTGACCCTTAATTTAAAATGTTTTTCAATTTGTCTGTAACTTGGCTGTTATTCATTTTTCTAATGTAAACTATGTGTTTGGTTCCATAGAAGGCCTCCTCCACGCCTCCTGCCACACGGGTCCTGACAGGTGCGCCTGTGAAGGTGAAGGGCCCTGTCCCTTCTCTTTCCAGTCCTCCTGGATGGACTAGTGTTGGTCAGGCCAAAAAGGTACGACATTACACACTATTACTCTTTGAACATTTGATACAACTCCTGTATTATGAAGTTTATTACACTGCTGCTGCCATCTGTTTATGCACATCAGCTACTCTATAACTGCTTTTTTTATTGTTGTTGTTTTTATCCTTTTTCTCTTTTTTGTCTCAGTTTGTTCCATATTTGAATTTCCTGTCACTGTTGCTGTTGGCAGACTCAACACGTAAAATTTTACCCGTAATTTAAAATGTTTTATAGTTTGTCTGTAACTTGGCTGTCATTCATTTTTCTAATGTAAACTATGTGTTTGGTTTCATAGAAGGCCCCCTCCACGCCTCCTGCCACACGGGTCCCGACAGGTGCGCCTGTGAAGGTGAAGGGCCCTGTCCCTTCTCCTTCCAGTCCTCCTGGAGGGACTAGTGTTGGTCAGGCCAAAAAGGTACGACATTACACACTTTGAACATTTGATGCAACTCCTGTATTATGTAGTTTAATACACTGCTGCTGCTATCTGTTTATGCACATCAGCTACTTTATAACTGCATTTTCATTAATGTTGTTGTTGTTTTTATCCTTTTTCTCTTTTTTGTCTCATTTTGTTCCATATTTGAATTTCCTGTCACTGTTGCTGTTGGCAGACTCAACAACTCGTAAAATTTTACCCGTAATTTAAAATGTTTTATAGTTTGTCTGTAACTTGGCTGTCATTCATTTTTCTAATGTAAACTATGTGTTTGGTTTCATAGAAGGCCCCCTCCACGCCTCCTGCCACACGGGTCCCGACAGGTGCGCCTGTGAAGGTGAAGGGCCCTGTCCCTTCTCCTTCCAGTCCTCCTGGAGGGACTAGTGTTGGTCAGGCCAAAAAGGTACGACATTACACACTTTGAACATTTGATACAACTCCTGTATTATGTAGTTTAATACACTGCTGCTGCTATCTGTTTATGCACATCAGCTACCTTATAACTGCATTTTCATTAATGTTGTTGTTGTTGTTGTTTTTATCCTTTTTCTCTTTTTTCTCATTTTGTGCCATATTCGAATTTCATGTCAGTTTTGCTGTTAGCAGACTCAAAAACACGTAAAATTTTACCCTTTATTAACAATGTCTCCAGTTCGTCTTATGTAGCCTGTTTCGCATTCATTTTTCTGATGTAAACTATCCGTTTGGTTCAACAGAAGGCCCCCCGCACGCTTCCTGCCACACAGTCCCCGAAGGGTGCGCCTGTGAAGGTGAAGGGCCCTGTCCCCTCTCCTTCCAGTCCTCCTGGAGGGACTAGTGTTGGTCAGGCCAAAAAGGTAATGCATTACAACACTACATTAATTTTTTTTGTGTAAATGTTTGACAGAATAACAAGTATATTGTACTTAACTTTGTTGCTGCTCTTGCTGTCAGATTATTTATATCCACACTGTCATTCAAATGTGGTTGGACACATTGCCATTTTTTTGTCTTTATTTTGTCCTATATATAATAACTCACTGCTGCTGCTATCTGTTAATGCATATCACCTACATTATTGCCTTTATTTTTTTATATTGTTTTAATCTTTTCTTTTTTGTTCCATTTTTTGAAATTTGCAGCTCTACCACTTATTCAATATGTGTTCAGTTCATTCGGTGCATCTTATCTCTTATGCATTATTTTAATGTAAACTGTCATTGTTTTTACAGCTTGAGCCAAGGGCCCATCCTTGTCCTTCGAGTCGGACCTATGTTGATCAGACCAAGAAGGTAATATAATAATTACCTATATAATTAATGAGTTAACCAATGTATTTTCTAACATAACCCACCGCTGCATGTTACTATCAGTTTTTTTTTCATATTCACATGACCTTGTGTTTGTATTGCGTTGTTTGTCAGGGCTTTGTCACTATCTTTAATGCTTTTTTTTTCTTTTCAATTTCTATGTATATTTGCCTCCCATGCACTTCATAATACAAAACTCTGCTCATCTTTGCAGACGCAGAAGACTGAGGTGAAGTGGAAGAATGAGGTGAAATTAAAAAATATTTTCATGCTTTTCACGTTACTTTATACTAGTGAAATTGATCAATATCATTTTGTGTGACTTGCCGGTCAATGACTGTATCTATATCATGTCTTTAACAGGTGGCCTCCATCCCACTCAATCCAATGTGGTTCAGCCCTGAGGTCCTGGAGCTGATGGAAGACGTAAGTTTTACATACTATTTTATTAACATTTTTAAAAGCATGATCTCATTATATTTTCATATTTCAGATTATTTTGTTTTTTTGTGAAGAGGGATACAGAAATGTACTGCTTTATATTTTGGCATTATTTGCCACATTGTTCATTTTTGCAGCATGGGTTAATCTTATCTTTAGAGACTTGTGACTCAAAATTTTACACCCTAGAGATTAAACAAAATGCATTTCATTTCAGCATTCTGACATCCAGTGGACCAATGTAGTAAGGGCTTCACATTCTCAGGCGGATCCCAGGTATGGAACTTTTTCCCGTAACAGACAGTGCACCTGCATGGCTCTGACATTTCTCGCGTACCACAACGAGGGGTTGCAATTTGACAGTGTTTCTCTTGATAGAGTGCTTTCTCAGGGAGACTCACTCTATGTAGGTGTGAAACAGCAGCTTATTGTGGATGGTACTTTTACACATGACTATTTGACCCTTGAGCAGATGCCAAACCATGTCTACACTGATAGTAATTCTTATCAAGTTACCATGAATGCTGCAGATCTCATGGTTGGCCCGCTCAAGGTTGCAGAGCATAGTCTGCAAAGTCACGCAGCTTTGCCCCTTGCCATACAGCTTGAATGCTTGGCTCTGGATGTTCGTCATGCTGTCCTTCTGGTCGCCCCAGAATGCTTTGGCGTGTTTCGTGATGACACGGGCCGCTATGGTTTCTTTGACTCGCACTCGAGGTCTGCTAACGGTTTACCTTACCATAGTGGCACTGCAATAATGATGACTTTTCATCATTTTAGTGATCTGGTCGACCACGTGCATAAGCTCTTGCAGGATCGTGGACCTTATGCGAGCTATGAGCTTATGCCAGTTTACTTTACCAGGGACCACAGTGAGTGCCCTACAGTGGCGGACCTTGTTGCAATATCTCAAGCAGCTGCAACAGAACCAACCACATTTCTTCTTGATGGTGATACCCCTGAACTGGAAGCCGATACTGTTATCATTCCGGATGCTGCACTGGAACATAGCTGTGTTGAAGACTTCCAGCGTGTAGTTTTTCTTGAAGGGGGCACCCCCGAATTAGAAGCTGATACGGTTCTCACTCCAGATGCTGCACCAGAATCAGTGTTTGTAGAAGTTCATGTTCCACAGATCCAAACTGAAGTTGGTGTAGTTCCTGAGAAAATGGAGCAGTATGTTTCAAAACTTGGCTCATGCAGGCGAAGGAAAGCTGCGCGTCGAGCAAGTGCGATCGGCAAACGTCTGCCTTCTGGAGGTGGTCAGAAGAGAACCACTGGCAGAAGTCAGTCTGAAAAACTGCAATATGCCAGTAGCTCAGAATTTCGGGAGAAGAAGTTGCGGGCAATGAGGGCAAACTATTGTCATCAACACCAAAAAAAGAGGACTTCCTTTATGAAGCGTTATAGAACTGATCCTCTTTTCCAGCAGCACCGCAAGTCTTTGATGGCGTCTTACAGCCGGAAGAAGTACACATCAGATATTGCTTCCCAGCAGCGGAAGAAGTCTTTGATGGCGTCTTACAGCCGGAAGAAGTATACATCAGATATTGCTTCCCAGCAGCGAAAAAAGTTAGCAATGAAGTCGTACATCTGTACACGGTACTGCACTGATCTTGGTTTCCGGCAGCGGCAACTGGAATATATTCACAATAGATATCAACATGATGCCCAGTTCCGGAATCATCACTTGCAACGTTGCAGACTATACCAACAGGCAAGACACACAAATAGAGCAATTTATATCCGTCATAAAATGCGGTGTGCCTTGTCTGTCAAGCGCAGGTATATGTCCAACATCTGCCGTGCAGTTAACCCTATACAGCTTCTTTCTAACTCCTTGCTGGATACGGCCATCACCGCCTTTCGTGAAAGGGTTCGACTTGGACCCACCTTTGTTTGCACTGTGTGTCACAGGACTGAGTTTCCAAACCAGGTGAAACGGTGCATCAGAGGCAAGTACACGAAAGACCAGCGAGTGTCTGCTGCTTGCTTGACTGGACAGTATGTCCATGTGTGTGATGTGTCATGCTCTGCTCCTTGCGCAGTTCCGCCGGAGAGACTGTGTGAGTGGATCTGTCACACTTGTGACAGCCACTTGATTAGAGGAAGGATGCCATCCCATGCTGTCGCAAATAAAATGGTGTTGGCACCCATTCCTTCACAGCTGGAGTGTTGTAATGTCCTGGAACGGCACCTGCTTGCAAAAGTCCTGCCTTTTGCAAAAATAGTAACATTGCCCAAGGGAAGACAACGTGCTGTTCACGGTGCTGTAGTTTGCGTTCCTTCAGAGGTGGAAACCGTTGTCAATGCTCTCCCCAGGCCCAACGCTGAAGCTCAGCTGTTACAGGTGAAGCTAAAGCGAAAAATTACATACAAAGGTTACCAGCACTTCTATAAAGTAAACATGCAGAATGTGCTGGAAGGATTGAGGACCCTGAAAGCTATTAATCCGGAGTATAGAGACGTAAGAATCGACGAAAGCGTGACGTTCAACATTATGGACGACGAGCCAGGCGACGACGAGCCAGGCGACGACGAGCCAAGCGACGATGCACAGGTTGAAGACATTGATGCAGACACTGGGCTAAAGGTAGCTGCCGCAGAAACTCCAACCAGGCAACTCAATGAGCAGGAGGCGCTCCGACCTGGCCTGGCTCTGGATACATGTATGCAGCCCCCCGACATTGCGCAAGAAGTCCTGTCATATGGAGACGGAATTTTCAGCGTCGCGCCCGCCCAAGGTAACAGACCTGTGGGTTTTTTTAGCATCCCAAAGCTTGAGGCCATGGCATTTCCTGTCCAGTTTCCCACTGGAGAGAACACGCTGGATGAAGAACGGGAAGTTAAGGTGTCTCCCAGCCTGTACTTCAACACTCGACTGTTCAGCGTGGATCCTCGATTTTCCCAGGATCAAACGTACCTCTTTTTTGCGCAGTTTCTTATCGAAACTCACATGGCCAAAAACAGCATGTCGATTCAGATGCGTAAGGGGCGACAGACCAAATGTGGCAGAGCTGTTACCAAAGAAATGCTCCAGAGTAAGGAGGAATTGGAAAAGCTCATCCTGGACAAGGAAGCCACTCGTTTTATGCAGCCGCTCAGAGGCACGCCGGCGTATTGGGAGAAAGCGCTCCGCGAATTACATGCCATGGCGCGACAGTTGGGCAAGCCCACTTTTTTCCTCACCTTTTCTGCCGCTGAGATGCGATGGCCTGAGGTGATTGAGGCCATAAAAGCCCAGGAAGGAAAGTCTGTGGATTTTTCGGCGCTGGACTGGAACGAGAAATGCGACGTTCTTCGTAGCAATCCAGTCACTGTCATGCGCATGTTCACTAAAAGAGTAGAGGCTCTCCTGAACGAACTCCTCCTCTCCCCTGCAGAGCCCATTGGACCCGTTGAAGATTTTTATATCCGCACGGAGTATCAGGCCAGAGGTAGTCCCCACATTCATATGATGGTGTGGATTAAAGATGCGCCTGTGATAAAGGATACCGAGCACTGTTCTGAAGTTCTGGATTTCATCGATAAGTACATCTGCTGCCAGATGCCCGATGAAAAAGGGGACCCAGAACTTTTCCGCATTGTGTCGGAGGTGCAAGTTCATAGCCGGAATCACTCGAAGACGTGCAGGAAAGGAAACGTCATTTGTAGATTTGGGTTCCCCCAACTCCCTATGCTGAAGACTATCCTCGCCCCGGGGGCGTCTTCATTGTTTTTCAGCGAAGACGAAGATGACGACGCAGACGCCGAACAGAAATTGGATGAGCAGGCTGCTGCCAAGAAGAAGAAAAAGCAGCACAACAAGGCCGTGCTCAAGAGACAGCGGGAGGCCATGAAGAGGCTAAAACCGGTCCGCGAGCTTCTCATGGATGCAAATGCCTCCTTCGAGGACTTGCCCTCCTTGCTGCAACACTGTAACATGACTCAAGAGGAGTACCTTCGGGAAGTTTACAACATCGTGTTTGGAATGGCGATCATGATAAAGCGTGACCCCAGTGACGCCTGGGTAAATGCTTATAACCCGCATTTGTTGCGGGCATGGAACGCCAATATGGACATACAGTATGTACTGGACGACTTTAGTTGTATCATGTACATGATGTCCTACATTGCGAAGCCGGAACACGAGATGACTGAGTTACTTAACTCAGTCATCAAGGAGGTGCGGAGGAAAAGGACCACAAAGGACTCCAAGGCACGTGAGGAGATGCAGCAGATCATGCAGGCATACTCCAAAAACAGAGAGGTCAGCGCGCAAGAAGCTGTGGCGCGAGTGTGCAGTCTGCCCCTCAAGAGAAGTTCACGCACCGTTGTCTTTCTTCAGACTGACGAAGAAGGTGTGAAGATGAGTCTTCCCATGAGCAGACTCCAAGACATGGCCGATGACGCAGAGAACGTTTGGATGTCAGGCTTGCCAGAGAAGTATTTGCACAGACCTGACACCCCGGTCTTTCAAAACATGTGTCTGGCCGAATTTGCGTCAAAGTACAGGGTTGTGTACGGCGCAGAAGCAAAAAGACGGAACACGATCGCCCTCCAGAATGACATGGGCTTCATCCAGGAGCGGACTGTCGGGAAACCCGCTGTTATCCGGTTTACGCGCTTCTCTATGACGAAGCAACCAGAGAAGCATTACCGACGCCTGCTCAAGTTGTATTATCCACACAGAGCAGATGAAGAACTGCGGACAGAGGCTCATCCCACATATCATGGCTTTTACTTTAGTGAGAAAAGCATCACGCGTCAGGTAAACTTATACCAAAAAGTCTACGAAGGTGGGGGCATCAGTCTTGAAAAAGCGCTTGAACAGATCAACAGGACCGGGCCAGTCCTCAATGCGTGGAATCATTTTCCGGCAGAGGCCGAACTGGACAACCTGGAATGCAAAGCTCAGCGTGAAGCAAGACATGAGGACAGTGAAGACGATGATCCTATCCCTGATTTCACCAAGGTTTGGGATGATGCCGCCGCGCCTGCCGTTCAGGCGCCCCAGTTGAGCCCGGATTTTGTCAGGTCTATGTACCGTAGCCTGAACGAGGAGCAAGCAAATGTATTCTATGCCGTTCGCGAATGGTGTTTGCAGCGCGTCTGGGGCCTCAATCCACCACCTTTTTCTTATTTTGTGTCTGGGGGAGCTGGCTGTGGAAAATCACACCTTATCAAGTGCGTTTTTCAGGAGGCTACCAAGATTCTGCGGGACCTTCCCAGGTTTCGTGATGTGGCAGACATGTCGACGCCTGCGGTTCTTTTGGCAGCGTTTACCGGTACCGCTGCCTACAACATCTCTGGGAAGACGCTGCACTCGCTCTTGAAGCTTCCTCGCAACTTGAAACCGCCTTATCAGGGACTTGGGAATGCGCTGGATGAACTCAGAGCGTCGCTATCCAGTGCGGAAATATTGATCATTGACGAGATCTCGATGATTTCCAAGGACCTCTTTACCTATGTGCACTGGCGGTTGCAGCAAATCAAAGGCAACAAGAGGCCCTTTGGAGGCATGTCAGTCTTGGCGGTCGGTGACTTTTATCAACTGCCGCCACTTGGCAGAGCCAAGCCGCTTTGTGTGTGTGAAGATGATTTCCTTGACCTCTGGAGTTCTTTCCAGATAGTCACATTGACGGAGATCATGCGGCAGAAGGAGGACCGGTCTTTTGCCGAACTCTTGAACAGACTCCGCACAAAGCCAAAGACTGAACCGCTTGCCGTTGACGACAGAGAGCTGCTCTTGCAGTGTGTCGCCACTGCCGAAAACTGTCCGGTGGATGCCCTTCACATCTTTGCGACAAACAAGGAGGTGGATGCCCACAATGCCGCCACCGTCGCAGCCCTTTGCTTGACTGTTGTCAACATACCTGCGCAGGATTATCGGAAGGATCCCCGCAACGGTGAAATGAAGGCCTGGTCCTTCAAGGGCAACAGAAGGGATCTGCTGGATGAGATCAAAGCAGCTGTGGGAGCGCGCGTCATGGTGACGAGGAACATCGACATCGAGGATGGCCTTGTCAATGGCACATTCGGTACAATCAGACACCTGTGCATGTCTGCGGAAGACCCGGAAACTGTGAAGCTGATCGGGCTGGAGTTGGACAATCTAGAGGCCGGTCAGAAGTTTCGTAAAAGGGTTCTCGGGCCAACGGACACGCTGGTGTACATTGAGCGGGTTGAGGAACCTTCGAGCAAAAAGGGAGCGGTCCGGCGACAGTTTCCAATCAAGTTGGCATTTGGCTGTACGGCTCACAAAGTGCAAGGCATGACCGTGCCGTCCGCCGTGGTTTCTCTAAAGCACATTTTCGAACCGGGTATGTCGTATGTTGCCCTCAGCAGGACAACCTCTCTTCAAGGGCTGTGGATAACAGGCTTTGAGGAGAAGAAAATCTTTGCTGATCTAACAATCAAGGCAGCATTAGAGGGAATGACTCGTGCATCCTTCGTGTCTTTGAGGCCACTTTTGCACTTTGCGAGGACACCAGTCAGTGCGCCAACGCTGATTGTGATCCACCACAACAGCCAGGGGCTTCCATCCCACATGGAGGACATGAAGCGCCATCATGAACTCCTCCTTGGAGATATTTTGTGCATCACCGAGAGCCATTTGTCGGGGTCGTTCATTCCTCCGGCGTTTCAATTGGAAGGATACGACATGTTTGCTCGTAACAGGAATGTCTGTTATGCAAACAGACCTGACATGGCCACAAAGGATGGAGGTGGTGTCGCCGTGTACTACAGGAGCAATCTTGTAGCCGGGCCGCGCAGGTACTTGCAGAACGTAACCGATATTGAAGTTGCTGTTCTCAAGGTTGAGCGCCCGGTTGCAGCTTTGATTGCTGCTGTGTACAAACCACCAGGCTACTCTCTTAGCGTGTTTCTCACAAGCATGCAAGCGCTCTTGGAGTCCTTAGAGCTCATGGGTTGTCAGCCGATTGTTGTTTGCGGCGATTTTAATGAAAACCTTCTTTCTGGTGAGAAGAAGGCAATTTATGAAATGTTTGTGTCCAAGGGATATAGTCAGCTCATCTCCGGTCCCACCACCGAAAAGCAGACCCTGATTGACCACATTTACATCTCGCGTCCCGATTCGTGTGTTCAGTCAGGTGTTCTGCATTCCTATTACAGTTACCATGAGCCGGTATACTGTATTTTGACGTAGCTGACATTTCTTCCTTAATGCGCATAGTTTCTTGGTTTTGGCATGTGACTTCTTTTGCATCAATCTGCTGGACCTGGCCCAGCCAGCAGCACATGTTGTAGGCTTTTCAGTATTGTGGCGTTTTTATGTGAAAGGTTTTGGCTTTGTGGTGCTGTACTTCCGTGCAAGGTTTTGTCTTGCACACATTCTTCAGGTGCTGTGTTTTTGGTGCTGCTGTTTTGGTGCTGTTGTGCCATCCACTAACGTGCTGTGCTTTTTTTTTTTTTTTTTAGTTCGATGTTGTCAAGCCTCTTTATTGCAGTTTATTTTCTTTTTCATTTTGCAACCCCTCTTGTGGTACCGATAAATACAGAGCACTGTTACGCTTTCTCTATCCCTCTCTCCACCTCTCTACCACAATTTGTTTGTCCTGTTACATGTTACCTACTGTTGTCCTTGTTTCATGTCTCTCTGCATTTGCATTTCAATACTGCAGCTAAACCATACATTTTATAGTTGTCCCCTTGAGACTTTGAAAGTCATCCGGTCACTGTCCAGTTCAGTGTTTAGTTAAGTGCTTTGTTCAGTGTTCAGTTAAGCCAACAGTTAGAAGAATTTTACAGTAATCTGGTGACTCTACTGACTGCTAAGTGATTAATTTGTTTTACAACTGCTAATTTTAAGCTAGCAGCTACAAAATAATGCTGTGGTGATCATTTATTTGGCCAATACGACAAATGCAACTTTGTCTATTTGTGATGTTAAATGTTTGTCTCGTTTGTGTGTGGGTGTTTGTACACAGTGTTGTGTGC
Source organism: Eupleurogrammus muticus (assembly GCA_036785175.1). Taxonomy (NCBI): domain Eukaryota; kingdom Metazoa; phylum Chordata; class Actinopteri; order Scombriformes; family Trichiuridae; genus Eupleurogrammus; species Eupleurogrammus muticus. Next base: position 41,692 of record JAYKQN010000062.1, on the reverse strand, counting down.
TAACACAGGGTATGTGTGAAGCGTCTCGTGCAGTAGTCATGCGATCCTGCATGTTACACCTACTGCTGCTGGCTAGCCTTCTAAACTGAAGGTGAAAAGAGGACCATTCTTCTGCCAGTATATAGCCTCTCCACTACCAAGACTCCTACAGTGCCTCCCCGGGGCCACGCACGGGAACTGGGTACCTCATGGTCCCAGGCTGAACTGTATGGGGATCTCGGAGCAACAGTGGGCCCCAGAGACGCGGCATCCAGGAGCTGATGCCCGTCAACCACTGTCCCAGCTATGGGTAAATAGCCCCACAGTCTCACATGTGCAAAAAGAAGTGAGTAAAACATTTGATATTCATTTAACTCGTGCTGATTCTTTTCTAAATGGTGATCTTAATGTTTTTGACCTGATGTGTGTGTTTTCGTTTTTCCCACAGTCTGACTGTTGAAGCCTTCTGAGATGACTGCTCCATGTAACCTGTCTGCTTACAGAAAGATTGAAGTACAACTTGCAAGTCACGCCTACAACAGCAACTACAGGAAGCTGACCCTGCCCAAAAGTAAGGCTCATTTCAGATAATGTGGATCACTGAATACTGTTATCCTTATAAACATTCACACTATGTGTTATGTTTTTTTTCTCTTTGAGTGCTAGTAATTGACACTAATTGGTCTCCCTACTTCACCACCTACTTCAATGGCTCTACTGATAGCATCCTGACCAACAGCACCACTTCCTGGTTCATAAGCTGCAGTGTCGATGGACCACAAAGACAGCCAACTAGGATTGATGAAGAGAGCCAGCAGAACCATTGCTGCTACTGCCCTTTTCTGATCAAGCTCTACCAGTAGCAATGCATTTACACTGCTACGGCCATCTTCAAAGACTCTCTCCACCTTACTGAATGCTCAACCTTTTGCAAGCTGCGGAACTGAGTCTCCTCCCTCTACACACACTCACCCACATTCCTAGCTCCGCCTAAACACACATCCATACTCCCCAAGATGGATGACAATCAAGGAAAATGTTTGAACTAATTTGAGGAGATGTTTTGAGGTAATTTGAAGAGCACTGTCTGTTTTGGAGAGGTTAAAGCACATCTTTCTTACACTGTGAAACACTGAGTTTTTAAATATTTAATATTGATATTATAATAAATATTTGTGTGATTGAAAATGGATTCTCTTTGTCTTTATTTATATATGTATACATGATTTTATTATATATATATATTTGTAGTAATGTAATTACAATATAATTTAAAAAACAAATATGCATACATTGCTATATAGAGGTGACAAGATTTATATAACTATATAGATATTTTATTTATCATTTACCCATAATTTACGTTGATTGCAATATCAAAAACTGGTACAAAACACATTTCAGGCTGTAAAATGTAAGTGGTGAATCATATGACAATGAAATGAATCTTGAATGGAATGTCGGAGGATATTAATGACATGCATAGTAGATGTGCTATGAGAGTTCAGCGATAAGCTTGTTTAATGTACATAAAGGGATAGCTACATCTGAAACACATCATTTATCATTCAAGCTACAGGGTCTTTGCTTTCGAAACATTTCTTCAGTTCGCCAGAAAAATCCAAAGTTTTCCAGTCAGAGGCAGGACTTTGACAAGAGAACCTGACACATTTCCCATTGATTCGGAGTTTGTGAATAGTTACTGCAGGCATTGCTTCACTGACAGAGCAGCCTGTGTCAGTGAGGTCACTATCACCATGGAAACACAACAGCTTGATGGCTGAGCTAATTACTCTATCAGGCTGAAAGCTGATTGACTGATGGTTTGTCTTCAATTACTTTTGATCTGAAGGTCCAATGTGTACTTAACTCTGTAGTAATGATTTTCGTGGAGCTCAAGGATCCTCCTTTGTTGTCACAAATTTTCTTATTTGGCCACAGCACAGAGTCCCGATGCCCAACGGCCCTCTCTCCACACACATTGTATACAATTTTGTCTTATCGTTAATGATGTCTTCTACATCAAAGGGCTGCAGTTACGTGAGGGTGTAACCGTGATGCCCAACGTCCCAGCCCGAACTCTCACAATTGCCGCGGGAATTGTCTAGTATTTATTATTATATCTATCTATCTTCTTCCGTAAAAAGTTTGGCTCGCTTCTCCTCCTAGGGGAAAGGACAAACCCCCACAATAGTTATATCAAATCGACCGGCTCGGCCGGGAATCGTGTGGTATGTCTTTTGGTGGCGATATTGGTTACTATGGCGACGTAGTCGCCATTTTTGTGCGAGATTTTGGCGCAATGCATTCCGGATGGGGAGTCCAGAGTGGTGATGTCATCGCTAGAGTGCAAAACACACAAAAAATTCCTCTGAAAAAAACTTTTCTAACTCGCAGCCGCGGCCACAGTTTTCACCGCACGTTAATAATTTTTACATCAAAACGTCGGCACGACCCTCCCGATCGCTCCAATGTGAGTAAAAAAGCGGAGAGTTGTATGGTTTTGGCGCTATGAGCCTCCAAGCGCAGCTTCGCGCTCCTGCTCTTCCTATCTCTCCCATTATAAATTTTCGCTGATTCACCCTGCATTTTTCTAAAACATTGAATTTCTAACCTGCTCCTGTGCGCACATTTTTCAAGCTACAGAAATAAAAAATGCATCAACACGACCAGGAGACCCTTACCTCTCACACGATATGCTCATTTTGTTATCATGTTTCACGGTTTTTGAGTTATGAGCAGTTGTTCGGGGTCTATTTTAAATGAAACAGCCGTTTCTCCAGACACATTCAAAGCAGAGTTTGTCAGTTGGGACTTTGATGGCTCGTTTACATCAAAGAGCTTCACAGATGTGTAGGTCGCCGTAGCAACGGTCCACAGCTCCAGAATGAGAACATTTTGGCTGTGGTTTTTCCTTAATAACTTTTGATATAAAGGTTGTATCCTCACCAAACTTTGTGAGAGCAATACAATAAAAGCTCTGCACTATTATAAGCTAAGTTCTGTCCACTACAGCGATGTATTCACTGTTTCAGTGCAAATTCATTCCCCATTTATTTCTATGGAGATAGTCTGCAGCACATTTGATTTGTGTTAACAGATACTGTAATTGATATCATAATCACCACAGAAACAACACAGCTTGGTGGCTGAGCTGTTTATTCCATCAGGCTGAAAGCTGATTGGTTAGTGGTTTTTCCTTAATAACTATAGATCTTAAGGTCCTATAACTACCAAACTAATGACAATGGTAACTCCAGCATTATGACAGACTGACAGCTGATTGGCTGTTGGATTTTCCTTAATAACTTTTGATATAAAGGTCGCATGCTCACCAAACTTTGGGAGAGAAATAAAATTAAGGCTCTGCACTAACATAAGCTAAGTTCTGTCCACTATGACGATGTTTTCGCTGTTTCAGTGCAAATTCATTCCCCATTTATTTCTATGGAGATAGTCTGCAGCACATATGATTGATGTTAACAGATACTGTAAATGATATCATAATCACCACAGAAACAACACAGCTTGGTGGCTGAGTGAATTACTCCATCAGGCTGAAAGCTGATTGGTTGCTGTTTTTTCCTTAATAACTTTGGATGTAAATGTCCGACACATACCAAACTTGGCAGTAATGATCAGAAAGACATCAGCATCCCACCTGTCGTGTTAAACTTCTGTATTAAGCCACAGTAGAGTCCCGACGGCCAACGGCCCAGCCCGAACTCTCACAATTGCCGCGGGAATTGTCTAGTATCTATCTATCTTCTTCCGTAAAAAGTTTGGCTCGCTTCTCCTCCTAGGGGAAAGGACAAACCCCCACAATAGTTATATCAAATCGACCGGCTCGGCCGGGAATCGTGTGGTATGACTTTTGGTGGCGATATTGGTTACTATGGCGACGTAGTCGCCATTTTTGTGCGAGATTTTGGCGCAATGCATTCCGGATGGGGACTCTAGAGTGGTGATGTCATCGCTAGAGTGCAAAACACACAAAAAATTCCTCTGAAAAAAAATTTTCTAACTCGCAGCCGCGGCCACAGTTTTCACCGCACGTTAATAATTTTTACATCAAAACGTCGGCACGACCCTCCCGATCGCTCCAATGTGAGTAAAAAAGCGGAGAGTTGTACGGTTTTGGCGCTATGAGCCTCCAAGCGCAGCTTCGCGCTCCTGCTCTTCCTATCTCTCCCATTATAAATTTTCGCTGATTCACCCTGTATTTTTCTAAAACATTGAATTTCTAACCTGCTCCTGTGCGCACATTTTTCAAGCTACAGAGATAAAAAATACATCAACACGACCAGGAGACCCTCACCTCTCACACGATATGCTCATTTTGTTATCATGTTTCACGGTTTTTGAGTTATGAGCAGTTGTTCGGGGTCTATTTTAAATGAAACAGCCGTTTCTCCAGACACATTCAAAGCAGAGTTTGTCAGTTGGGACTTTGATGGCTCGTTTACATCAAAGAGCTTCACAGATGTGTAGGTCGCCGTAGCAACGGTCCACAGCTCCAGAATGAGAACATTTTGGCTGTGGTTTTTCCTTAATAACTTTTGATATAATGGTTGTATCCTCACCAAACTTTGTGAGAGCAATACAATAAAAGCTCTGCACTATTATAAGCTAAGTTCTGTCCACTACGGCGATGTATTCACTGTTTCAGTGCAAATTCATTCCCCATTTATTTCTGAGGAGATAGTCTGCAGCACATTTGATTTGTGTTAACAGATACTGTAATTGATATCATAATCACCACAGAAACAACACAGCTTGGTGGCTGAGCTGTTTATTCCATCAGGCTGAAAGCTGATTGGTTAGTGGTTTTTCCTTAATAACTATAGATCTTAAGGTCCTATAACTACCAAACTGATGACAATGGTAACTCCAGCATTATGACAGACTGACAGCTGATTGGCTGTTGGATTTTCCTTAATAACTTTTGATATAAAGGTCGCATGCTAACCAAACTTTGGGAGAGAAATAAAATTAAGGCTCTGCACTAACACAAGCTAAGTTCTGTCCACTATGACGATGTTTTCGCTGTTTCAGTGCAAATTCATTCCCCATTTATTTCTATGGAGATAGTCTGCGGCACATATGATTGATGTTAACAGATACTGTAAATGATATCATAATCAACACAGAAACAACACAGCTTGGTGGCTGAGCTTTTTACTCCATCAGGCTGAAAGCTGATTGGTTGCTGGTTTTTCCTTAGTAACTTTGGATCTAAATGTCCGACAAATACCAAACTTGGCAGTAATGATCAGAGAGACCTCAGGATCACATCCCTGGCATCAAATTTTTTTAAAAAGCCACAGGAACGTCCCGATGCCCAGTCTGCAGCACATTTGATGTGTGTTGACAGATACTGTAATTGATATCATAATCACCACAGAAACAACACAGCTGGGTGGCTGAGTAAATTACTCCATCAGGCTGAAAGCTGATTGGTTAGTGGTTTTTCCTTAATAACTTTGGATGTAAATGTCCGACACATACCAAACTTGGCAGTAATGATCAGAAAGACATCAGCATCCCACCTGTTGTGTTAAACTTCTGTATTAAGCCACAGAAGAGTCCCGACGCCCAACGGCCCAGCCCGAACTCTCACAATTGCCGCGGGAATTGTCTAGTTAGTTCGGGCTGGTGCAGCCAGGCCAACTCTCGGCACAGTGCACAGAGTGCACTAGCCGAGAGTTGGGCTGGCGAAGCCAGCCCAACTCTTAATCTTTCTCATTAGTTCGGGCTGGTGCAGCCAGGCCAACTCTCGGCACAGTGCACAGAGTGCACTCGCCGAGAGTTGGGCTGGCAAAGCCAGCCCAACTCTTAATCTTTCTCATATTTATTATATCTATCTATCTATCTATCTTCTTCCGTAAAAAGTTTGGCTCGCTTCTCCTCCTAGGGAAAAGGACAAACCCCCACAATAGTTATATCAAATCGACCGGCTCGGCCGGGAATCGTGTGGTATGTCTTTTGGTGGCGATATTGGTTACTATGGCGACGTAGTCGCCATTTTTGTGCGAGATTTTGGCGCAATGCATTCCGGATGGGGAGTCCAGAGTGGTGATGTCATCGCTAGAGTGCAAAACACACAAAAAATTCCTTTGAAAAAAAATTTTCTAACTCGCAGCCGCGGCCACAGTTTTCACCGCACGTTAATAATTTATACATCAAAACGTCGGCACGACCCTCCCGATCGCTCCAATGTGAGTAAAAAAGCGGAGAGTTGTATGGTTTTGGCGCTATGAGCCTCCAAGCGCAGCTTCGCGCTCCTGCTCTTCCTATCTCTCCCATTATAAATTTTCGCTGATTCACCCTGCATTTTTCTAAAACATTGAATTTCTAACCTGCTCCTGTGCGCACATTTTTCAAGCTACAGAAATAAAAAATACATCAACACGACCAGGAGACCCTCACCTCTCACACGATATGCTCATTTTGTTATCATGTTTCACGGTTTTTGAGTTATGAGCAGTTGTTCGGGGTCTATTTTAAATGAAACAGCCGTTTCTCCAGACACATTCAAAGCAGAGTTTGTCAGTTGGGACTTTGATGGCTCGTTTACATCAAAGAGCTTCACAGGTGTGTAGGTTGCCTAGCAACGGTCCCAGCTAATGCTGCATGACAGACAGAGCATTTTGGCTGTGGTTTTTCCTTAATAACTTTTGATATAAAGGTTGCAGGCTCACCAAACTTTGTGAGAGAAATAAAATTAAGGCTCTGCACTATTATAAGCTAAGTTCTGTCCACTACAGCGATGTCTTCACTGTTTCAGTGCAAATTCATTCCCCATTTATTTCTATGGAGATAGTCTGCAGCACATTTGATTTGTGTTAACAGATACTGTTATTGATATCATAACCACCACAGAAAACACACAGCTTGGTGGCTGAGCTGTTTATTCCATCAGGCTGAAAGCTGATTGGCTGTTGGATTTTCTTTATTAACTTTGGGTTTAAATGTCCGACAAATACCAAACTTGGCAGTAATGATCAGAGGGACCCCAGGATCACATCCCCTGGCATCAAAATGTTTTAAAAAGCCACAGGAACGTCCGGATGCCCAGTCTGCCGCACATTTGATTTGTGTTAACAGATAATGTAATTGATATCATAATCACCACAGAAACAACACAGCTTGGTGGCTGAGTAAATTACTCCATCAGGCTGAAAGCTGATTGGTTGCTGGTTTTTCCTTAATAACTTTAGATCTTAAGGTCCTAAAATTACCAAACTGATGACCATGGTAATTCAAGCAATATGACAGACTGACAGCTGATTGGCTGTTGGAATTTCCTTAATAACTTTAGATCTAAATGTCCGACACAAACCAAACTTGGCGGTAGTGACCAGAGGGACCCCAGGATCACATCCCTGGCATCAAAAGGTTTTAAAAAGCCACAGGAGAGTGCCGACGCCCAACGGCCCAGCCCGAACTCTCACAATTGCCGCGGGAATTGTCTAGTTAGTTCGGGCTGGTGCAGCCAGGCCAACTCTCGGCACAGTGCACAGAGTGCACTCGCCGAGAGTTGGGCTGGCAAAGCCAGCCCAACTCTTAATCTTTCTCATATTTATTATATCTATCTATCTATCTATCTTCTTCCGTAAAAAGTTTGGCTCGCTTCTCCTCCTAGGGAAAAGGACAAACCCCCACAATAGTTATATCAAATCGACCGGCTCGGCCGGGAATCGTGTGGTATGTCTTTTGGTGGCGATATTGGTTACTATGGCGACGTAGTCGCCATTTTTGTGCGAGATTTTGGCGCAATGCATTCCGGATGGGGAGTCCAGAGTGGTGATGTCATCGCTAGAGTGCAAAACACACAAAAAATTCCTTTGAAAAAAAATTTTCTAACTCGCAGCCGCGGCCACAGTTTTCACCGCACGTTAATAATTTATACATCAAAACGTCGGCACGACCCTCCCGATCGCTCCAATGTGAGTAAAAAAGCGGAGAGTTGTATGGTTTTGGCGCTATGAGCCTCCAAGCGCAGCTTCGCGCTCCTGCTCTTCCTATCTCTCCCATTATAAATTTTCGCTGATTCACCCTGCATTTTTCTAAAACATTGAATTTCTAACCTGCTCCTGTGCGCACATTTTTCAAGCTACAGAAATAAAAAATACATCAACACGACCAGGAGACCCTCACCTCTCACACGATATGCTCATTTTGTTATCATGTTTCACGGTTTTTGAGTTATGAGCAGTTGTTCGGGGTCTATTTTAAATGAAACAGCCGTTTCTCCAGACACATTCAAAGCAGAGTTTGTCAGTTGGGACTTTGATGGCTCGTTTACATCAAAGAGCTTCACAGGTGTGTAGGTTGCCTAGCAACGGTCCCAGCTAATGCTGCATGACAGACAGAGCATTTTGGCTGTGGTTTTTCCTTAATAACTTTTGATATAAAGGTTGCAGGCTCACCAAACTTTGTGAGAGAAATAAAATTAAGGCTCTGCACTATTATAAGCTAAGTTCTGTCCACTACAGCGATGTCTTCACTGTTTCAGTGCAAATTCATTCCCCATTTATTTCTATGGAGATAGTCTGCAGCACATTTGATTTGTGTTAACAGATACTGTTATTGATATCATAACCACCACAGAAAACACACAGCTTGGTGGCTGAGCTGTTTATTCCATCAGGCTGAAAGCTGATTGGCTGTTGGATTTTCTTTATTAACTTTGGGTTTAAATGTCCGACAAATACCAAACTTGGCAGTAATGATCAGAGGGACCCCAGGATCACATCCCCTGGCATCAAAATGTTTTAAAAAGCCACAGGAACGTCCGGATGCCCAGTCTGCCGCACATTTGATTTGTGTTAACAGATAATGTAATTGATATCATAATCACCACAGAAACAACACAGCTTGGTGGCTGAGTAAATTACTCCATCAGGCTGAAAGCTGATTGGTTGCTGGTTTTTCCTTAATAACTTTAGATCTTAAGGTCCTAAAATTACCAAACTGATGACCATGGTAATTCAAGCAATATGACAGACTGACAGCTGATTGGCTGTTGGAATTTCCTTAATAACTTTAGATCTAAATGTCCGACACAAACCAAACTTGGCGGTAGTGACCAGAGGGACCCCAGGATCACATCCCTGGCATCAAAAGGTTTTAAAAAGCCACAGGAGAGTGCCGACGCCCAACGGCCCAGCCCGAACTCTCACAATTGCCGCGGGAATTGTCTAGTATTTATTATTATTAGTTCGGGCTGGTGCAGCCAGGCCAACTCTCGGCACAGTGCACAGAGTGCACTCGCCGAGAGTTGGGCTGGCGAAGCCAGCCCAACTCTTAATCTTTCTCATATTTATTATATCTATCTATCTTCTTCCGTAAAAAGTTTGGCTCGCTTCTCCTCCTAGGGGAAAGGACAAACCCCCACAATAGTTATATCAAATCGACCGGCTCGGCCGGGAATCGTGTGGTATGTCTTTTGGTGGCGATATTGGTAACTATGGCGACGTAGTCGCCATTTTTGTGCGAGATTTTGGCGCAATGCATTCCGGATGGGGAGTCTAGAGTGGTGATGTCATCGGTAGAGTGCAAAAGAACAAAAAATTCCTTTGAAAAAAAAATTTCTAACTCGCAGCCGCGGCCACAGTTTTCACCGCACGTTAATAATTTTTACATCAAAACATCGGCACGACCCTCCCGATCGCTCCAATGTGAGTAAAAAAGCGGAGAGTTGTATGGTTTTGGCGCTATGAGCCTCCAAGCGCAGCTTCGCGCTCCTGCTCTTCCTATCTCTCCCATTATAAATTTTCGCTGATTCACCCTGCATTTTTCTAAAACATTGAATTTCTAACCTGCTCCTGTGCGCACATTTTTCAAGCTACAGAAATAAAAAATACATCAACACGACCAGGAGACCCTCACCTCTCACACGATATGCTCATTTTGTTATCATGTTTCACGGTTTTTGAGTTATGAGCAGTTGTTCGGGGTCTATTTTAAATGAAACAGCCGTTTCTCCAGACACATTCAAAGCAGAGTTTGTCAGTTGGGACTTTGATGGCTCGTTTACATCAAAGAGCTTCACAGATGTGTAGGTCGCCGTAGCAACGGTCCACAGCTCCAGAATGAGAACATTTTGGCTGTGGTTTTTCCTTAATAACTTTTGATATAAAGGTTGTATCCTCACCAAACTGTGTGAGAGCAATACAATAAAAGCTCTGCACTATTATAAGCTAAGTTCTGTCCACCACGGCGATGTATTCACTGTTTCAGTGCAAATTCATTCCCCATTTATTTCTATGGAGATAGTCTGCAGCACATTTGATTTGTGTTAACAGATACTGTAATTGATATCATAACCACCACAGAAAACACACAGCTTGGTGGCTGAGCTGTTTATTCCATCAGGCTGAAAGCTGATTGGCTGTTGGATTTTCCTTAATAACTTTGGATCTAAATGTCCGACAAATACCAAACTTGGCAGTAGTGACCAGAGGGACCACAGGATCACATCCCTAGCATCAAAATGTTTTAAAACGCCACAGGAACGTCCCGATGCCCAGTCTGCAGCACATTTGATGTGTGTTAACAGATACTGTAATTGATATCATAATCACCACAGAAACAACACAGCTTGGTGGCTGAGCTGTTTATTCCATCAGGCTGAAAGCTGATTGGTTAGTGGTTTTTCCTTAATAACTTTAGATCTTAAGGTTCTATAACTACCAAACTGATGACCATGGTAACTCCAGTAATATGACAGACTGACAGCTGATTGGCTGTTGGATTTTCCTTAATAACTTTTGATATAAAGGTCGCATGCTCACCAAACTTTGTGAGAGAAATAAAATTAAGGCTCTGCACTAACACAAGCTAAGTTCTGTCCACTATGGCGATGTTTTCGCTGTTTCAGTGCAAATTCATTCCCCATTTATTTCTATGGAGATAGTCTGCAGCACATATGATTGATGTTAACAGATACTGTAAATGATATTATAATCACCACAGAAACAACACAGCTTGGTGGCTGAGTAAATTACTCCGTCAGGCTGAAAGCTGATTGGTTGCTGGTTTTTCCTTAATAACTTTGGATCTAAATGTCCGACACATACCAAACTTGGCAATAATGACCAGAGGGACCCCAGGATCACATCCCTGGCATCAACAGGTTTTAAAAAGCCACAGGAGAGTCCCGACGCCCAACGGCCCAGCCCGAACTCTCACAATTGCCGCAGGAATTGTCTAGTATCTATCTATCTTCTTCCGTAAAAAGTTTGGCTCGCTTCTCCTCCTAGGGAAAAGGACAAACCCCCACAATAGTTATATCAAATCGACCGGCTCGGCCGGGAATCGTGTGGTATGACTTTTGGTGGCGATATTGGTTACTATGGCGACGTAGTCGCCATTTTTGTGCGAGATTTTGGCGCAATGCATTCCGGATGGGGACTCTAGAGTGGTGATGTCATCGCTAGAGTGCAAAACACACAAAAAATTCCTTTGAAAAAAAAATTTCTAACTCGCAGCCGCGGCCACAGTTTTCACCGCACATTAATAATTTTTACATCAAAACGTCGGCACGACCCTCCTGATCGCTCCAATGTGACTAAAAAAGTGGAGAGTTGTATGGTTTTGGCGCTATGAGCCTCCAAGCGCAGCTTCGCGCTCCTGCTCTTCCTATCTCTCCCATTATAAATTTTCGCTGATTCACCCTGCATTTTTCTAAAACATTGAATTTCTAACCTGCTCCTGTGCGCACATTTTTCAAGCTACAGAAATAAAAAATACATCAACACGACCAGGAGACCCTCACCTCTCACACGATATGCTCATTTTTTTATCATGTTTCACGGTTTTGGAGTTATGAGCAGTTGTTCTGGGTCTATTTTAAATGAAACAGCCGTTTCTCCAGACACATTCAGAGCAGAGTTTGTCAGTTGGGACTTTGATGGCTCGTTTACATCAAAGAGCTTCACAGATGTGTAGGTCGCCGTAGCAACGGTCCACAGCTCCAGAATGAGAACATTTTGGCTGTGGTTTTTCCTTAATAACTTTTGATATAAAGGTTGCAGGCTCACCAAACTTTGTGAGAGAAATAAAATTAAGGCTCTGCACTATTATAAGCTAAGTTCTGTCCACTACGGCGATGTATTCACTGTTTCAGTACAAATTCATTCCCCATTTATTTCTATGGAGATAGTCTGCAGCACATTTGATTTGTGTTAACAGATACTGTAATTGATATCATAATAACCACAGAAACAACACAGCTTGGTGGCTGAGCTGTTTATTCCATCAGGCCAAAAGCTGATTGGCTGTTGGATTTTCCTTAATAACTTTGGATCTAAATGTCCGACAAATACCAAACTTGGCAGTAATGATCAGAGAGACCTCAGGATCACATCCCTGGCATCAAATTTTTTTAAAAAGCCACAGGAACGTCCCGATGCCCAGTCTGCAGCACATTTGATATGTGTTAACACATACTGTAATTGATATCATAATCACCACAGAAACAACACAGCTGGGTGGCTGAGCTGTTTACTCCATCAGGCTGAAAGCTGATTGGTTGCTGGTTTTTCCTTAATAACTTTAGATCTTAAGGTCCTATAATTACCAAACTGATGACCATGGTAACTCCAGCATTATGACAGACTGACAGCTGATTGGCTGTTGGATTTTCCTTAATAACTTTGGATCTAAATGTCCGACACATACCAAACTTGGCAGTAATGATCAGAAATACATCAGCATCCCACCTGTGGTATTAGACTTCTGTATAAAGCCACAGGAGAGTCCCGACGCCCAACGGCCCAGCCCGAACTCTCACAATTGCCGCGGGAATTGTCTAGTTAGTTCGGGCTGGTGCAGCCAGGCCAACTCTCGGCACAGTGCACAGAGTGCACTCGCCGAGAGTTGGGCTGGCGAAGCCAGCCCAACTCTTAATCTTTCTCATATTTATTATATCTATCTATCTTCTTCCGTAAAAAGTTTGGCTCGCTTCTCCTCCTAGGGAAAAGGACAAACCCCCACAATAGTTATATCAAATCGACCGGCTCGGCCGGGAATCGTGTGGTATGACTTTTGGTGGCGATATTGGTTACTATGGCGACGTAGTCGCCATTTTTGTGCGAGATTTTGGCGCAATGCATTCCGGATGGGGAGTCTAGAGTGGTGATGTCATCGCTAGAGTGCAAAACACACAAAAAATTCCTCTGAAAAAATTTTTTCTAACTCGCAGCCGCGGCCACAGTTTTCACCGCACGTTAATAATTTTTACATCAAAACGTCGGCACGACCCTCCCGATCGCTCCAATGTCAGTAAAAAAGCGGAGAGTTGTATGGTTTTGGCGCTATGAGCCTCCAAGCGCAGCTTCGCGCTCCTGCTCTTCCTATCTCTCCCATTATAAATTTTCGCTGATTCACCCTGCATTTTTCTAAAACATTGAATTTCTAACCTGCTCCTGTGCGCACATTTTTCAAGCTACAGAAATAAAAAATACATCAACACGACCAGGAGACCCTCACCTCTCACACGATATGCTCATTTTGTTATCATGTTTCACGGTTTTTGAGTTATGAGCAGTTGTTCAGGGTCTATTTTAAATGAAACAGCCGTTTCTCCAGACACATTCAAAGCAGAGTTTGTCAGTTGGGACTTTGATGGCTCGTTTACATCAAAGAGCTTCACAGATGTGTAGGTTGCCTAGCAACGGTCCCAGCTAATGCTGCATGACAGACAGAGCATTTTGGCTGTGGTTTTTCCTTAATAACTTTTGATATAAAGGTTGCAGGCTCACCAAACTTTGTGAGAGAAATAAAATTAAGGCTCTGCACTATTATAAGCTAAGTTCTGTCCACTACGGCGATGTATTCACTGTTTCAGTGCAAATTCATTCCCCATTTATTTCTATGGAGATAGTCTGCAGCACATTTGATTTGTGTTAACAGATACTGTAATTGATATCATAATCACCACAGAAACAACACAGCTTGGTGGCTGAGCTGTTTATTCCATCAGGCTGAAAGCTGATTGGTTGCTGTTTTTTCTTTAATAACTTTGGATCTTAAGGTCCTATAACTACCAAACTGATGACCATGGTAACTCCAGCAATATGACAAACTGACAGCTGATTGGCTGTTGGAATTTCCTTAATAACTTTGGATCTAAATGTCCGACACATACCAAACTTGGCGGTAGTGACCAAAGGGACCCCAGGATCACATCCCTGGCATCAAAAGGTTTTAAAAAGCCACAGGAGAGTCCCGACGCCCAACGGCCCAGCCCGAACTCTCACAATTGCCGCGGGAATTGTCTAGTATTTATTATTATATCTATCTATCTATCTTCTTCCGTAAAAAGTTTGGCTCGCTTCTCCTCCTAGGGGAAAGGACAAACCCCCACAATAGTTATATCAAATCGACCGGCTCGGCCGGGAATCGTGTGGTATGTCTTTTGGTGGCGATATTGGTTACTATGGCGACGTAGTCGCCATTTTTGTGCGAGATTTTGGCGCAATGCATTCCGGATGGGGAGTCCAGAGTGGTGATGTCATCAGTAGAGTGCAAAAGGAGAAAAAATTCCTTTGAAAAAAAATTTTCTAACTTGCAGCCGCGGCCACAGTTTTCACCGCACGTTAATAATTTTTACATCAAAACGTCGGCACGACCCTCCCGATCGCTCCAATGTGAGTAAAAAAGCGGAGAGTTGTACGGTTTTGGCGCTATGAGCCTCCAAGCGCAGCTTCGCGCTCCTGCTCTTCCTATCTCTCCCATTATAAATTTTCGCTGATTCACCCTGCATTTTTCTAAAACATTGAATTTCTAACCTGCTCCTGTGCGCACATTTTTCAAGCTACAGAAATAAAAAATACATCAACACGACCAGGAGACCCTCACCTCTCACACGATATGCTCATTTTTTTATCATGTTTCACGGTTTTGGAGTTATGAGCAGTTGTTCGGGGTCTATTTTAAATGAAACAGCCGTTTCTCCAGACACATTCAAAGCAGAGTTTGTCAGTTGGAATAGTTAACGACCTCTTCTACATCAAAGAGTTGCAGGTGTGTGAATATCCTAGCAACAGTCCCAGCTAATGCTGCATGACAGACAGAGCATTTTGGCTGTGGTTTTTCCTTAATAACTTTTGATATAAAGGTTGCAGGCTCACCAAACTTTGTGAGAGCAATACAATAAAAGCTCTGCACTATTATAACCTAAGTTCTGTCCACTACGGCGATGTATTCACTGTTTCAGTGCAAATTCATTCCCCATTTATTTCTATGGATATAGTCTGCAGCACATTTGATTTGTGTTAACAGATACTGTAAATGATATCATAATCACCACAGAAACAACACAGCTTGGTGGCTGAGCTGTTTATTCCATCAGGGTGAAAGCTGACTGGTTGCTGGTTTTTCCTTAGTAACTTTGGATCTTAAGGTCCTATAATTACAGAACTGATGACCATGGTAACTCCAGCAATATGACACACTGACGGCTGATTGGCTGTTGGATTTTCCTTAATAACTTTTGATATAAAGGTCGCATGGTCACCAAACTTTGGGAGAGAAATAAAATTAAGGCTCTGCACTAACACAAGCTAAGTTCTGTCCACTATGGCGATGTTTTCGCTGTTTCAGTGCAAATTCATTCCCCATTTATTTCTATGGAGATAGTCTGCAGCACATATGATTGATGTTAACAGATACTGTAAATGACATCATAATCACCACAGAAACAACACAGCTTGGTGGCTGAGCTGTTTATTCCATCAGGCTGAAAGCTGATTGGTTAGTGGTTTTTCCTTAATAACTATAGATCCTAAGGTCCTATAACTACCGAACTGATGACAATGGTAACTCCAGCAATATGACAGACTGACAGCTGATTGGCTGTTGGATTTTCCTTAATAACTTTGGATCTAAATGTCTGACACATACCAAACTTGGCAGTAATGACCAGAGGGACCCCAGGATCACATCCCCTGGCATCAAAATGTTTTAAAAAGCCACAGGAACGTCCGGATGCCCAGTCTGCCGCACATTTGATTTGTGTGAACAGATACTGTAATTGATATCATAATCACCACATAAACAACACAGCTTGGTGGCTGAGCAGTTTATTCCATCAGGCTGAAAGCTGATTGGTTGCTGTTTTTTCTTTAATAACTTTGGATCTTAAGGTCCTATAACTACCAAACTGATGACCATGGTAACTCCAGCAATATGACACACTGACGGCTGATTGGCTGTTGGATTTTCCTTAATAACTTTGGATCTAAATGTCCCACAAATACCAAACTTGGCAGTAATGATCAGAGGGACCGCAGGATCACATCCCTGGCATCAAAAGGTTTTAAAAAGCCACAGGAGAGTCCCGACGCCCAACGGCCCAGCCCGAACTCTCACAATTGCCGCGGGAATTGTCTAGTTAGTTCGGGCTGGTGCAGCCAGGCCAACTCTCGGCACAGTGCACAGAGTGCACTCGCCGAGAGTTGGGCTGGCGAAGCCAGCCCAACTCTTAATCTTTCTCATATTTATTATATCTATCTATCTTCTTCCGTAAAAAGTTTGGCTCGCTTCTCCTCCTAGGGGAAAGGACAAACCCCCACAATAGTTATATCAAATCGACCGGCTCGGCCGGGAATCGTGTGGTATGTCTTTTGGTGGCGATATTGGTAACTATGGCGACGTAGTCGCCATTTTTGTGCGAGATTTTGGCGCAATGCATTCCGGATGGGGAGTCTAGAGTGGTGATGTCATCGGTAGAGTGCAAAAGAACAAAAAATTCCTTTGAAAAAAAAATTTCTAACTCGCAGCCGCGGCCACAGTTTTCACCGCACGTTAATAATTTTTACATCAAAACATCGGCACGACCCTCCCGATCGCTCCAATGTGAGTAAAAAAGCGGAGAGTTGTATGGTTTTGGCGCTATGAGCCTCCAAGCGCAGCTTCGCGCTCCTGCTCTTCCTATCTCTCCCATTATAAATTTTCGCTGATTCACCCTGCATTTTTCTAAAACATTGAATTTCTAACCTGCTCCTGTGCGCACATTTTTCAAGCTACAGAAATAAAAAATACATCAACACGACCAGGAGACCCTCACCTCTCACACGATATGCTCATTTTGTTATCATGTTTCACGGTTTTTGAGTTATGAGCAGTTGTTCGGGGTCTATTTTAAATGAAACAGCCGTTTCTCCAGACACATTCAAAGCAGAGTTTGTCAGTTGGGACTTTGATGGCTCGTTTACATCAAAGAGCTTCACAGATGTGTAGGTCGCCGTAGCAACGGTCCACAGCTCCAGAATGAGAACATTTTGGCTGTGGTTTTTCCTTAATAACTTTTGATATAAAGGTTGTATCCTCACCAAACTGTGTGAGAGCAATACAATAAAAGCTCTGCACTATTATAAGCTAAGTTCTGTCCACCACGGCGATGTATTCACTGTTTCAGTGCAAATTCATTCCCCATTTATTTCTATGGAGATAGTCTGCAGCACATTTGATTTGTGTTAACAGATACTGTAATTGATATCATAACCACCACAGAAAACACACAGCTTGGTGGCTGAGCTGTTTATTCCATCAGGCTGAAAGCTGATTGGCTGTTGGATTTTCCTTAATAACTTTGGATCTAAATGTCCGACAAATACCAAACTTGGCAGTAGTGACCAGAGGGACCACAGGATCACATCCCTAGCATCAAAATGTTTTAAAACGCCACAGGAACGTCCCGATGCCCAGTCTGCAGCACATTTGATGTGTGTTAACAGATACTGTAATTGATATCATAATCACCACAGAAACAACACAGCTTGGTGGCTGAGCTGTTTATTCCATCAGGCTGAAAGCTGATTGGTTAGTGGTTTTTCCTTAATAACTTTAGATCTTAAGGTTCTATAACTACCAAACTGATGACCATGGTAACTCCAGTAATATGACAGACTGACAGCTGATTGGCTGTTGGATTTTCCTTAATAACTTTTGATATAAAGGTCGCATGCTCACCAAACTTTGTGAGAGAAATAAAATTAAGGCTCTGCACTAACACAAGCTAAGTTCTGTCCACTATGGCGATGTTTTCGCTGTTTCAGTGCAAATTCATTCCCCATTTATTTCTATGGAGATAGTCTGCAGCACATATGATTGATGTTAACAGATACTGTAAATGATATTATAATCACCACAGAAACAACACAGCTTGGTGGCTGAGTAAATTACTCCGTCAGGCTGAAAGCTGATTGGTTGCTGGTTTTTCCTTAATAACTTTGGATCTAAATGTCCGACACATACCAAACTTGGCAATAATGACCAGAGGGACCCCAGGATCACATCCCTGGCATCAACAGGTTTTAAAAAGCCACAGGAGAGTCCCGACGCCCAACGGCCCAGCCCGAACTCTCACAATTGCCGCAGGAATTGTCTAGTATCTATCTATCTTCTTCCGTAAAAAGTTTGGCTCGCTTCTCCTCCTAGGGAAAAGGACAAACCCCCACAATAGTTATATCAAATCGACCGGCTCGGCCGGGAATCGTGTGGTATGACTTTTGGTGGCGATATTGGTTACTATGGCGACGTAGTCGCCATTTTTGTGCGAGATTTTGGCGCAATGCATTCCGGATGGGGACTCTAGAGTGGTGATGTCATCGCTAGAGTGCAAAACACACAAAAAATTCCTTTGAAAAAAAAATTTCTAACTCGCAGCCGCGGCCACAGTTTTCACCGCACATTAATAATTTTTACATCAAAACGTCGGCACGACCCTCCTGATCGCTCCAATGTGACTAAAAAAGTGGAGAGTTGTATGGTTTTGGCGCTATGAGCCTCCAAGCGCAGCTTCGCGCTCCTGCTCTTCCTATCTCTCCCATTATAAATTTTCGCTGATTCACCCTGCATTTTTCTAAAACATTGAATTTCTAACCTGCTCCTGTGCGCACATTTTTCAAGCTACAGAAATAAAAAATACATCAACACGACCAGGAGACCCTCACCTCTCACACGATATGCTCATTTTTTTATCATGTTTCACGGTTTTGGAGTTATGAGCAGTTGTTCTGGGTCTATTTTAAATGAAACAGCCGTTTCTCCAGACACATTCAGAGCAGAGTTTGTCAGTTGGGACTTTGATGGCTCGTTTACATCAAAGAGCTTCACAGATGTGTAGGTCGCCGTAGCAACGGTCCACAGCTCCAGAATGAGAACATTTTGGCTGTGGTTTTTCCTTAATAACTTTTGATATAAAGGTTGCAGGCTCACCAAACTTTGTGAGAGAAATAAAATTAAGGCTCTGCACTATTATAAGCTAAGTTCTGTCCACTACGGCGATGTATTCACTGTTTCAGTACAAATTCATTCCCCATTTATTTCTATGGAGATAGTCTGCAGCACATTTGATTTGTGTTAACAGATACTGTAATTGATATCATAATAACCACAGAAACAACACAGCTTGGTGGCTGAGCTGTTTATTCCATCAGGCCAAAAGCTGATTGGCTGTTGGATTTTCCTTAATAACTTTGGATCTAAATGTCCGACAAATACCAAACTTGGCAGTAATGATCAGAGAGACCTCAGGATCACATCCCTGGCATCAAATTTTTTTAAAAAGCCACAGGAACGTCCCGATGCCCAGTCTGCAGCACATTTGATATGTGTTAACACATACTGTAATTGATATCATAATCACCACAGAAACAACACAGCTGGGTGGCTGAGCTGTTTACTCCATCAGGCTGAAAGCTGATTGGTTGCTGGTTTTTCCTTAATAACTTTAGATCTTAAGGTCCTATAATTACCAAACTGATGACCATGGTAACTCCAGCATTATGACAGACTGACAGCTGATTGGCTGTTGGATTTTCCTTAATAACTTTGGATCTAAATGTCCGACACATACCAAACTTGGCAGTAATGATCAGAAATACATCAGCATCCCACCTGTGGTATTAGACTTCTGTATAAAGCCACAGGAGAGTCCCGACGCCCAACGGCCCAGCCCGAACTCTCACAATTGCCGCGGGAATTGTCTAGTATCTATCTATCTTCTTCCGTAAAAAGTTTGGCTCGCTTCTCCTCCTAGGGGAAAGGACAAACCCCCACAATAGTTATATCAAATCGACCGGCTCGGCCGGGAATCGTGTGGTATGTCTTTTGGTGGCGATATTGGTTACTATGGCGACGTAGTCGCCATTTTTGTGCGAGATTTTGGCGCAATGCATTCCGGATGGGGAGTCTAGAGTGGTGATGTCATCGGCAGAGTGCAAAAGAACAAAAAATTCCTTTGAAAAAAAAATTTCTAACTCGCAGCCGCGGCCACAGTTTTCACCGCACATTAATAATTTTTACATCAAAACGTCGGCACGACCCTCCCGATCGCTCCAATGTGAGTAAAAAAGCGGAGAGTTGTATGGTTTTGACGCTATGAGCCTCCAAGCGCAGCTTCGCGCTCCTGCTCTTCCTATCTCTCCCATTATAAATTTTCGCTGATTCACCCTGCATTTTTCTAAAACATTGAATTTCTAACCTGCTCCTGAGCCCACATTTTTCAAGTTACAGGAATAAAAAATACATCAACACGACCAGGAGACCCTCACCTCTCAGAGAATGTGCTTGTTTTGTTTTCATGATTCACGGTTTTTGAGTTATGAGCAGTTGTTCGGGGTCTATTTTAAATGAAACAGCCGTTTCTACACACACATTCAAAGCAGGTTTTGTCAGTTGGGACTTTGATGGCTCGTTTACATCAAAGAGCTTCACAGATGTGTAGGTTGCCTAGCAACGGTCCCAGATAATGCTGCATGACAGACAGAGCATTTTGGCTGTGGTTTTTCCTTAATAACTTTTGATATAAAGGTTGCAGGCTCACCAAACTTTGTGAGAGAAATAAAATTAAGGCTCTGCACTATTATAAGCTAAGTTCTGTCTACTACAACGATGTATTCACTGTTTCAGTGCAAATTCATTCCCCATTTATTTCTATGGAGATAGTCTGCAGCACATTTGATTTGTGTTAACAGATACTGTAATTGATATCATAACCACCACAGAAAACACACAGCTTGGTGGCTGAGCTGTTTATTCCATCAGGCTGAAAGCTGATTGGCTGTTGGATTTTCCTTAATAACTTTGGATCTAAATGTCCGACACATACCAAACTTGGCAGTAATGATCAGAGGGACCCCAGGATCACATCCCCTGGCATCAAAATGTTTTAAAAAGCCACAGGAACGTCCGGATGCCCAGTCTGCCGCACATTTGATTTGTGTTAACAGATACTGTAATTGATATCATAATCACCACAGAAACAACACAGCTTGGTGGCTGAGCTGTTTATTCCATCAGGCTGAAAGCTGATTGGTTGCTGTTTTTTCTTTAATAACTTTGGATCTTAAGGTCCTATAACTACCAAACTGATGACCATTGTAACTCCAGCAATATGACAAACTGACAGCTGATTGGCTGTTGGAATTTCCTTAATAACTTTGGATCTAAATGTCCGACACATACCATACTTGGCGGTAGTGACCAGAGGGACCCCAGGATCACATCCCTGGCATCAAAAGGTTTTAAAAAGCCACAGAAGAGTCCCGACGCCCAACGGCCCAGCCCGAACTCTCACAATTGCCGCGGGAATTGTCTAGTATCTATCTATCTTCTTCCGTAAAAAGTTTGGCTCGCTTCTCCTCCTAGGGAAAAGGACAAACCCCCACAATAGTTATATCAAATCGACCGGCTCGGCCGGGAATCGTGTGGTATGACTTTTGGTGGCGATATTGGTTACTATGGCGACGTAGTCGCCATTTTTGTGCGAGATTTTGGCGCAATGCATTCCGGATGGGGAGTCTAGAGTGGTGATGTCATCGCTAGAGTGCAAAACACACAAAAAATTCCTCTGAAAAAAATTTTTCTAACTCGCAGCCGCGGCCACAGTTTTCACCGCACGTTAATAATTTTTACATCAAAACGTCGGCACGACCCTCCCGATCGCTCCAATGTCAGTAAAAAAGCGGAGAGTTGTATGGTTTTGGCGCTATGAGCCTCCAAGCGCAGCTTCGCGCTCCTGCTCTTCCTATCTCTCCCATTATACATTTTCGCTGATTCACCCTGCATTTTTCTAAAACATTGAATTTCTAACCTGCTCCTGTGCGCACATTTTTCAAGCTACAGAAATAAAAAATACATCAACACGACCAGGAGACCCTCACCTCTCACACGATATGCTCATTTTGTTATCATGTTTCACGGTTTTTGAGTTATGAGCAGTTGTTCGGGGTCTATTTTAAATGAAACAGCCGTTTCTCCAGACACATTCAAAGCAGAGTTTGTCAGTTGGGACTTTGATGGCTCGTTTACATCAAAGAGCTTCACAGATGTGTAGGTCGCCGTAGCAACGGTCCACAGCTCCAGAATGAGAACATTTTGGCTGTGGTTTTTCCTTAATAACTTTTGATATAAAGGTTGTATCCTCACCAAACTTTGTGAGAGCAATACAATAAAAGCTCTGCACTATTATAAGCTAAGTTCTGTCCACTACGGCGATGTATTCACTGTTTCAGTGCAAATTCATTCCCCATTTATTTCTATGGAGATAGTCTGCAGCACATTTGATTTGTGTTAACAGATACTGTAATTGATATCATAATCACCACAGAAACAACACAGCTTGGTGAATGAGTAAATTACTCCATCAGGCTGAAAGCTGATTGGTTGCTGGTTTTTCCTTAATAACTTTAGATCTTAAGGTCCTATAATTACCAAACTTGGCAGTAATGATCAGAGGGACCCCAGGATCACATCCCCTGGCATCAAAATGTTTTAAAAAGCCACAGGAACGTCCGGATGCCCAGTCTGCCGCACATTTGATTTGTGTTAACAGATACTGTAATTGATATCATAATCACCACAGAAACAACACAGCTTGGTGGCTGAGTAAATTACTCCATCAGGCTGAAAGCTGATTGGTTGCTGGTTTTTCCTTAATAACTTTAGATCTTAAGGTCCTATAATTACCAAACTTGGCAGTAATGATCAGAGGGACCCCAGGATCACATCCCCTGGCATCAAAATGTTTTAAAAAGCCACAGGAACGTCCGGATGCCCAGTCTGCCGCACATTTGATTTGTGTTAACAGATACTGTAATTGATATCATAATCACCACAGAAACAACACAGCTTGGTGGCTGAGTAAATTACTCCATCAGGCTGAAAGCTGATTGGTTGCTGGTTTTTCCTTAATAATTTTGGATCTAAATGTCCGACAAATACCAAACTTGGCAGTAATGATCAGAGGGACCCCAGGATCACATCCCCTGGCATCAAAATGTTTTAAAAAGCCACAGGAACGTCCGGATGCCCAGTCTGCCGCACATTTGATTTGTGTTAACAGATACTGTAATTGATATCATAATCACCACAGAAACAACACAGCTTGGTGGCTGAGCTGTTTATTCCATCAGGCTGAAAGCTGATTGGTTGCTGTTTTTTCTTTAATAACTTTGGATCTTAAGGTCCTATAACTACCAAACTGATGACCATGGTAACTCCAGCAATATGACAAACTGACAGCTGATTGGCTGTTGGAATTTCCTTAATAACTTTGGATCTAAATGTCCGACACATACCAAACTTGGCGGTAGTGACCAGAGGGACCCCAGGATCACATCCCTGGCATCAAAAGGTTTTAAAAAGCCACAGGAGAGTCCCGACGCCCAACGGCCCAGCCCGAACTCTCACAATTGCCGCGGGAATTGTCTAGTTAGTTCGGGCTGGTGCAGCCAGGCCAACTCTCGGCACAGTGCACAGAGTGCACTCGCCGAGAGTTGGGCTGGCGAAGCCAGCCCAACTCTTAATCTTTCTCATATTTATTATATCTATCTATCTTCTTCCGTAAAAAGTTTGGCTCGCTTCTCCTCCTAGGGAAAAGGACAAACCCCCACAATAGTTATATCAAATCGACCGGCTCGGCCGGGAATCGTGTGGTATGACTTTTGGTGGCGATATTGGTTACTATGGCGACGTAGTCGCCATTTTTGTGCGAGATTTTGGCGCAATGCATTCCGGATGGGGACTCCAGAGTGGTGATGTCATCGGCAGAGTGCGAAAGAACAAAAAATTCCTTTGAAAAAAAAATTTCTAACTTGCAGCCGTGGCCACAGTTTTCACTGCACATTAATAATTTTTACATCAAAACGTCGGCACGACCCTCCCGATCGCTCCAATGTGAGTAAAAAAGCGGAGAGTTGTATGGTTTTGGCGCTATGAGCCTCCAAGCGCAGCTTCGCGCTCCTGCTCTTCCTATCTCTCCCATTATAAATTTTCGCTGATTCACCCTGCATTTTTCTAAAACATTGAATTTCTAACCTACTCCCGTGCCCACATTTTTCAAGCTACAGAAATAAAACATACATCAACACGACCAGGAGACCCTCACCTCTCAGAGAATGTACTCATTTTTTTTATTATGATTCACGGTTTTTGAGTTATGAGCAGTTGTTTGGGGTCTACTTTAGCCCTCTTACAGCATGTAACAGCCGTTTCTCCACACACATTGAAAGCAGATTTTTCAGTTTGGACTTTGATGGCTCGTTAACATCAAAGAGCAGGAGCAGGTGTGTAGGTTGCCATAGCAACTGTCCACAGCTGCAGCAATATAACAGACAGAGCATTTTGGCTGTTGGTTTTACCTCATACAACCAATCTCAAGGTTCCACACTCAACAACTTGACTATTTCCTCAGCAAGGTAGTCTCATTGCAGTGTATTATTTTCAGTGCACCTCAATTCCCCAATCATTTCTATGGAGAAACACTGCAGTAGGTAGGGTGAATGATACATCAGTTAGGCATGTTCTAATGTCATTGACTTCAAAGACCTTGCAGTCAAATTAGTTAGTCACCAGCAAGTAGTGACCTCCGCAAAGTATTTACCTTTTCTATACTCCACTCACTAACAATATTAATGTTACTACAATAAATTTACTGCATTTAAATAACATAAATAGTATTTGTCATTATTACAGTTTTTGGACAGGCATTACTTAAATAGATAGATAGACAGACAAATGCATGTTTTATAGTGTAGTTATATTACAATTCACTCAGTCACACCCACATACCTTAAGCATACAACAACCATTAAAAGAATTTGAAAGAATATTAGAATGTAAAATAAACAATACAATTATATATATATATATATATATATATATATATATTTTTTTTTTACATGTGTGTAAATGTATATAAAAATAAGAAATATGTAAATGACAGGTGTAACTTTACAGATCTACAATCTTCCAAAGATACTTTTATAATTGTTGTTCATTTATTGACTAAATAATTAGTAAGTATTTGATATAACTGTATATGTATTTTAATTATGAATTATTTATTAATTAAAATAAGTCCAGTTGCTTACAAGTAACTCCTTTTTACAATGATCTTTAGATCAGAAACATCGAGCAGAATCTTCTGGAAGGACTGACGTCATCACATAGTATAAAACTCCTACTTTCGCGCCACTCGTCCCCTTTGTCCTCCTAGCTCTGCTTCGAGAACAAAGGATTTTGCTGGCTCCCCATTAAGTGGATTTGCTGGACAGACTTTGACTTTTTCTGGATTACTTCGTTGCTCCTGTGGATTCCTGTGACCGCCTGTGACCTTTTTGGACCGTCTTTATCAGGTAAGAATGACTTTTTTGAGTAAATGTCTATTTTCTACTTTTAGCATTTGCATGCTAGCTGCTTTGCCTGAGTCTTTCTAACTGACATAAGTGCTGTTAGTTTAACTATTTATATAGTTTGTGTCCGTGCGTGTGCCTGTGTCAAAGAAAAAACTGTATTTTTGATAGGATTTGCTTTTTTATGTTTTTTTTTCGTCCAATGACTGTTAGCATAAGTGCTGTTTGCGAGCTAGCTTGTTAGCCCGTGTGTATGTATATTTGTGTGAGACAGGTTATATGACCTATAAGGAGGCTGAGTGTGTCCGTGTGTGTGTGTGTGTCTGTGTCAGACAGAAAACATGTATTTTTGACAGTATTCAATTTTTTTGTTCATTGTCGCCATATCATGACTGTTAGCATAAGCGCTGTTAGCGAGCTAGCTTGTTAGCACGTGTGTATGTATATATGTGTGAGACAGATTTTATGACATAAAAGGAGGCGAGGTGTTCATGTGTGTCTGTGTCAGACAAAAAAAAACAGTATTTTGAAAGTATTTGCTTTTTTCTTGTTGCCATATCATGTTAGCATAACCGCTGTTAGCGAGCTAGCTTGTTAGCCCGTGTGTGAGACGTATAGCTACTGTTACTTGACATATGCGGGTGTTTGTGATTACTTAAGTTTTTGTGTGTATGTATGTTTATATCAGTAGTTGATGGACTTAGTAAAGGTGCAATTCAATTCTAATCATATTCTAAATATTTTTTTATATATAGTATGTACATATATATGTATATATATGTATGTGTGTATATATATATATATTAGTATAGTTAGTTGATAGAATCAAATACTGTAGCTACAGTACATATTTTAGTTAGTATTGTGAGTTGGAGTTAAATACTGCAGATATAGTATATAAACTAGGTAGTGTTGTGAACTTATGTAGTAAAGTGAGGCAGTAAAGCTGTAAATAAATTCCAATCCTGTTACATATTCTTTGTTTTTATATTTTAAAAAGGGTTCATTACTGCATTATGTCAAAGCTTTGTTCTATGCCTTGTGTGTGTGCGTGCACTAGATAGTATTGAGTTGATGGAGTTAAACACTGCACCTCCAGAACATATACTTGGTAGTATTGTGAATTGATGGGGTTTACTGCTGCACTTGCATAGTTTTGTGTGTTAGGGAAGTTAACTGCTGCAGCTACAGTCCATATACTAGGTAGTATTGTGAGCTCTTTTAGTAAAGGTGTCATGCAGTAAAGGTGTAAATTCCAATCCTGTTATATGTTCTTGGTTTATAGATTTTTAAAACCTTTTACATTAATTTTATGATAAAACTTTATCTATGCCGTGTGTGCGCACAAGTGTGTGTGTATACAAGGTAGTTTGTGAGTTGGAGTTAACTACTGCAGTTACAGTACATATAGTACATAGTATTGTGTGCCAATAGAAGTAAGTGCTGCAGTTACAGTTCATATACTAAATAGTATTTTGAGTTGATGCAGTAGTATGTAGGGATTTGATCCAAATAAGTGGAAGTAATCTTCCAGTACATATACTAGGTAGTAATGAAAGTTATTGGAGTTAACTACTGCTATTACAGTACATATAGTACCTAGTATTGTGTGAAGATGGAGTTAACTATTGCATTACATATACTAGATAGCATTGTGACCTAATGCAGTTAAATACTGCAGTGACAGTACATATACTTGGTAGTGTAGTGAGTTAATGGAGTTTACTGCAGCAGTTACAATACAAATGCTAAATAGTATTTTGAGTTGAAGTAGGTAACTACTGCTATTCCAGTACATACACTAGATAGTATTGTGAGGTAATAGATTTGACAACTGCTATTACAGTGTATATATAGTATGTAGTATTGTCAGTTGATGAAGTTAAATACGGCATCTACAGCATATATTGTATGTAGTATTGTGAGCTCATGGAGTGACCTCTTTGCTAGATAGTACTGTGAGTTGATGGAGTTTAGCACTGTGAATACAGTACATATACTATACAGTATTGTGAGTAGATGCAATTAAATACTGCAGCTACAGTACATATATTAAGTAGTATTTTGAGTTGATGTAGTTAACAGCTGCACTTGGTACATGTACAATGTGGTGTTGTAAGTTGGTGGAGTAACTACTGCTATTACAGTACATTTATTACACAGTATTGTGTGTTGATGGAATTAATTACTGAGGTTACAGTACATATAGTACATAATGTGTGGTGATGCAGTTAACTACTAGGGATACTGTACATATACTAGGTAGTATTGTGAGTTGATGGAGTTTGGCACTGCAATTACAGTACGTATACCATACAGAATTGTGATTTGATGCAGTTAAATACTGCAGCTACAGTACATATACTAGGCAGTACTGTTAGTTGATATAAATACTGCAGTTACAGTATTGTAGGTAGTATTGTGAGCTTATAAAGTAAAGTGAGATAATAGTGTAATTACATTCTAATCCTCTTGACATAAATGTCAAAAATATATTAACATATTTTGTGTGTATATATAATGTATTTTAATGTATTTTCCTTATTTCATCATGAACAAAGTTTGTTCTATGCCCTTGTGTTTTATTAGTATTGTCAGTTAATGGAGGAAAGTATCACAATAAAGGTGTCAACTCTGGTGTTTATTTGCAGTCAGCCGTCAATAATATTTGTGTTGTTCTTCTCTTCTGCAGCTCCTTGTCAGGTTTATCACACACACACAGACACACACACACACAGACACGCACACACACACACACACACACACACCTGCATTTACAAACACATACACAGACCTGTCACACAACAATAAAACCTTCCATAGAACTCTGCCTGTTTCTTTAAAGCAACTAACTCTGTTTGGAAGTTTTCTATCTTGTGTGCAGGATGCCACGGAAGGGGAAGCGTTCCCAGGCCCAGAAGCTGCGCTGGAGGCCGCTGGACCCGCAGGACCCTCGGTTCCAGCAGGTAACTGCACAAGACACAGCCCACGTCTTCTCAAAAGCAACGTCACCTTTCACACATAAAAAATGATCGTCATCATATGGTCCTCTGACAGTCTGCCTCTACAATATAGATCTTTGCATCACCATTGCACTTACAACTTACAACCTAGCTGTTTTTGTCTTGTTTTTAGAAGACCCCGCCACTGACTCCGCCCCCAGCCCCTGGAGTCTGGACCCTGAGGACCGCTGCCACGGAGTCCCCACCTGCAAAGGTGAGCCTCAATCTGGTTGGTTGCTATTATTTCTAATCAACAATCCTCCATTGATTGAATCCTGACTGTTCTAAATTACTGTTTGGTTTCATCAGGTGCCCTGCCTGTCTGCCCCTGCCGCTCGACAGGTACGTTTTTCTTTATTACACACACACACACACACACACACACACACACACACACACACACACAGTTTTTCATTTCACATCTTTTGTCATTTCACATGTCATGCGTCTTTTAACGCTTGTGTGTTCTGTTTCAGGTGCCTGATGCCTTGACCCCCAGACCGGACCTCCTCCTCCCTGTCCCTGGTTTCATACCAGGTATGTAATCCTATGAATTTCCTTTAATATTTACATTAACATGCTCATTAGTATACATGTTGCCTGGGTTCTTTCAATGTGTGTGTGTGTGTGTGTGTAAAGTGTTTCAGACTCTGATCGTCTTTGTTGTATTTATATAGTCAAGGGTTTGGGACGTCGCCACCGTGCCCTGACCTGGCCCAGGTCAGACTTCACCAGGCACACCAGGAGGGTTGTGGTTCCTCCACCATCGGCAGATAAGGTACAACTTGTTGACAGCATCTGGCGACACATTGATGTCAGAAGAATATTGGAGGATTTGCACATGTTAAAAATTCTTTTGTTTTGCAGTTTGTCCTGCTGATCGGTGACTCCCACCTGCGCTCCATCGTGGAGGACATCGCGCCCATGCCGGTGGGAGGGCTCTCCTTCGGGGTGCTCTCGGTACCTGGAGCCAAGGCAGGCGCCATTGAGGTTGAGGTAGCTAATTTGAATCTGCCTCGCACTCCAGAGGCAGTTGTTGTTTTGGCGCCCAGTAATAACCTGGACGAGAAGCTTTCTCTTTCAGATTCAGCTAGGGATTTTGAGAAGCTTCTCTCCACCACCTGTCGTGCCTGGCGCAACGTAAGTTACTTTGCCTTATGACTACATATTTTCCATGTTTACATGTTTGAAGTCTATGTCACCAAACCATAGAACCGTGGAAGGTGGAGACAGATTCAGATTCCTGGACCCGGTGAGAGATTTCTACAAACATTTAAAGATCTTGCCAGGTTTACTAAACAAATTTTCTTCTTCAGGTCTGTGTCCTGGACTTCCCGCCCAGGCTGACCGTCCCGCCGGAGTGGCATGAGGCCCTGCGCCACAGGTACCAAGAGGTGGCTGCACGAATGGGTATGAAAAAATATCTGTATACTGTTTATGCAGTTTATGCATGTTGAATGTGTATTACAAGTGTGTTGCCTGTTTCATCAGTTTAATATAATCTGATATTTACTTATTACAGGTGTCAGGTTCGTGTCGGCAGTGGGATCCTTTCCACTGACACGGCGGGTCCTGTGGGGCAGGGACGGTGTAAGTATTACATTTCATACACATCACACCCTTGTCTCACATTTTTCGTTAATCATTCTTTTTGTGGATATGAAGTGTTTGTTTCATGACAGATATAGGTTGACTGCTAAATTGTCTTATGGTTTTTTTGTATATTATGTCTGGCAGGTGCACCTCAGTGACAACGTTGGGATGCCCGTCCTCACTGGCCTCCTGTATGCTGCTGCTGCCCGGCAGCTACAGGATGCCATGGGCGACACCCCTAAAAAGGTAAAATTACATTTTATTACCGTGTTTTTAATGTTTGCCAAAATAACAAATGTATTGTGCATGTTGCTTCTGCTCTTGCTATCATCTTATTTATATGCACTTATTTGTTGTTTCTTTACTCTGTTTTGGTTACATTCCCCCTGTTTTTAATTGTTGCCAATTGTTTTTAACTTCTTCTTCTTTCCATTAAATTCAGTATTTGTATTTTTTCCAAGAGTGCTGTTCACACAATCAAAATGTAAACATTTCGTGTTTTTGGTTCCACAGACGGCGCCCCCCACACCTCCTACCACACGGGTTCTGACAGGTGTGTCTGTGAAGGTGAAGGGCCCTGTCCCTTCTCTTTCCAGTTCACCTGGAGGGACTAGTGTGGCTCAGTTGGCTAAGGTAATATATTACAACACTATTACTATTGGCTTGTTTAGATGTTTGACATAATAACCAGTGTATTGCATGTTGCTGGTCCTAGATTTGTCTTTTTTTCTTCACTTGTGCTGTTGGCAATTCAACATAAATTTTCCATTTAAAATTGCTAACAATTTGTCAGTGTTTTTCTTTATTGAATTTTGTTTAATGTAAATTGTCCTTGGTTTTACAGAAGAGGCCTCAGACATCCCTTGCCGCACGGGTCGTACCAGCAGTGTCTGTGAAGGCAGAGGTCCCTGTACCTCGTCCTTCCAGTCCTACTGGATGGACCACTGTCGGCCGGACAAAGAAGGTACATTACACCCTATAAATGTTTGTCTGAACATTTGAATTATTGATCACTGTGTTATTGAGGTCAATGCCCTACTGCTGCTGCTATCTGTTGATGCACATTTTTGAGTTTATTCCTGTTTTTTAATAACGGTATTATTATTTTTAACCTTTGTCTCTTTTTTTTCCATTTTCAAATATCTTGTCACTTTTGCTGTTGGCAGACTCAACAACATGTAAACTTTTACCGTTTATTAACAATGTCTCTTTGTTTTTTCATTAATGTTGTTGTTGTGTTTATGTTTTTGTCTCATTTTGCTCCATATTTGAATTTCCTGTCACTGTTGCTGTTGGCAGACTCAACAACACGTAAAATTTTACCCTTAATTTAAAATGTTTTATAGTTTGTCTGTAACTTGGCTGTCATTCATTTTTCTAATGTAAACTATGTGTTTGGTTTCATAGAAGGCCCCCTCCACGCCTCCTGCCACACGGGTCCCGACAGGTGCGCCTGTGAAGGTGAAGGGCCCTGTCCCTTCTCCTTCCAGTCCTCCTGGAGGGACTAGTGTTGGTCAGGCCAAAAAGGTACGACATTACACACTTTGAACATTTGATACAACTCCTGTATTATGTAGTTTATCACACTGCTGCTGCTATCTGTTTATGCACATCAGCTACTTTATAACTGCATTTTCATTAATGTTGTTGTTTTTATCCTTTATCCTTTTTCTCTTTTTTGTCTCATTTTGTTCCATATTTGAATTTCCTGTCACGGTTGCTGTTGGCAGACTCAACAACACGTGAAATTTGACCCTTAATTTAAAATGTTTTTCAATTTGTCTGTAACTTGGCTGTTATTCATTTTTCTAATGTAAACTATGTGTTTGGTTCCATAGAAGGCCTCCTCCACGCCTCCTGCCACACGGGTCCTGACAGGTGCGCCTGTGAAGGTGAAGGGCCCTGTCCCTTCTCTTTCCAGTCCTCCTGGATGGACTAGTGTTGGTCAGGCCAAAAAGGTACGACATTACACACTATTACTCTTTGAACATTTGATACAACTCCTGTATTATGAAGTTTATTACACTGCTGCTGCCATCTGTTTATGCACATCAGCTACTCTATAACTGCTTTTTTTATTGTTGTTGTTTTTATCCTTTTTCTCTTTTTTGTCTCAGTTTGTTCCATATTTGAATTTCCTGTCACTGTTGCTGTTGGCAGACTCAACACGTAAAATTTTACCCGTAATTTAAAATGTTTTATAGTTTGTCTGTAACTTGGCTGTCATTCATTTTTCTAATGTAAACTATGTGTTTGGTTTCATAGAAGGCCCCCTCCACGCCTCCTGCCACACGGGTCCCGACAGGTGCGCCTGTGAAGGTGAAGGGCCCTGTCCCTTCTCCTTCCAGTCCTCCTGGAGGGACTAGTGTTGGTCAGGCCAAAAAGGTACGACATTACACACTTTGAACATTTGATGCAACTCCTGTATTATGTAGTTTAATACACTGCTGCTGCTATCTGTTTATGCACATCAGCTACTTTATAACTGCATTTTCATTAATGTTGTTGTTGTTTTTATCCTTTTTCTCTTTTTTGTCTCATTTTGTTCCATATTTGAATTTCCTGTCACTGTTGCTGTTGGCAGACTCAACAACTCGTAAAATTTTACCCGTAATTTAAAATGTTTTATAGTTTGTCTGTAACTTGGCTGTCATTCATTTTTCTAATGTAAACTATGTGTTTGGTTTCATAGAAGGCCCCCTCCACGCCTCCTGCCACACGGGTCCCGACAGGTGCGCCTGTGAAGGTGAAGGGCCCTGTCCCTTCTCCTTCCAGTCCTCCTGGAGGGACTAGTGTTGGTCAGGCCAAAAAGGTACGACATTACACACTTTGAACATTTGATACAACTCCTGTATTATGTAGTTTAATACACTGCTGCTGCTATCTGTTTATGCACATCAGCTACCTTATAACTGCATTTTCATTAATGTTGTTGTTGTTGTTGTTTTTATCCTTTTTCTCTTTTTTCTCATTTTGTGCCATATTCGAATTTCATGTCAGTTTTGCTGTTAGCAGACTCAAAAACACGTAAAATTTTACCCTTTATTAACAATGTCTCCAGTTCGTCTTATGTAGCCTGTTTCGCATTCATTTTTCTGATGTAAACTATCCGTTTGGTTCAACAGAAGGCCCCCCGCACGCTTCCTGCCACACAGTCCCCGAAGGGTGCGCCTGTGAAGGTGAAGGGCCCTGTCCCCTCTCCTTCCAGTCCTCCTGGAGGGACTAGTGTTGGTCAGGCCAAAAAGGTAATGCATTACAACACTACATTAATTTTTTTTGTGTAAATGTTTGACAGAATAACAAGTATATTGTACTTAACTTTGTTGCTGCTCTTGCTGTCAGATTATTTATATCCACACTGTCATTCAAATGTGGTTGGACACATTGCCATTTTTTTGTCTTTATTTTGTCCTATATATAATAACTCACTGCTGCTGCTATCTGTTAATGCATATCACCTACATTATTGCCTTTATTTTTTTATATTGTTTTAATCTTTTCTTTTTTGTTCCATTTTTTGAAATTTGCAGCTCTACCACTTATTCAATATGTGTTCAGTTCATTCGGTGCATCTTATCTCTTATGCATTATTTTAATGTAAACTGTCATTGTTTTTACAGCTTGAGCCAAGGGCCCATCCTTGTCCTTCGAGTCGGACCTATGTTGATCAGACCAAGAAGGTAATATAATAATTACCTATATAATTAATGAGTTAACCAATGTATTTTCTAACATAACCCACCGCTGCATGTTACTATCAGTTTTTTTTTCATATTCACATGACCTTGTGTTTGTATTGCGTTGTTTGTCAGGGCTTTGTCACTATCTTTAATGCTTTTTTTTTCTTTTCAATTTCTATGTATATTTGCCTCCCATGCACTTCATAATACAAAACTCTGCTCATCTTTGCAGACGCAGAAGACTGAGGTGAAGTGGAAGAATGAGGTGAAATTAAAAAATATTTTCATGCTTTTCACGTTACTTTATACTAGTGAAATTGATCAATATCATTTTGTGTGACTTGCCGGTCAATGACTGTATCTATATCATGTCTTTAACAGGTGGCCTCCATCCCACTCAATCCAATGTGGTTCAGCCCTGAGGTCCTGGAGCTGATGGAAGACGTAAGTTTTACATACTATTTTATTAACATTTTTAAAAGCATGATCTCATTATATTTTCATATTTCAGATTATTTTGTTTTTTTGTGAAGAGGGATACAGAAATGTACTGCTTTATATTTTGGCATTATTTGCCACATTG
This sequence comes from Eupleurogrammus muticus, assembly GCA_036785175.1. Classification (NCBI taxonomy): domain Eukaryota; kingdom Metazoa; phylum Chordata; class Actinopteri; order Scombriformes; family Trichiuridae; genus Eupleurogrammus; species Eupleurogrammus muticus. Next base: position 7,206 of record JAYKQN010000062.1, on the reverse strand, counting down.
TTCATTTTTGCAGCATGGGTTAATCTTATCTTTAGAGACTTGTGACTCAAAATTTTACACCCTAGAGATTAAACAAAATGCATTTCATTTCAGCATTCTGACATCCAGTGGACCAATGTAGTAAGGGCTTCACATTCTCAGGCGGATCCCAGGTATGGAACTTTTTCCCGTAACAGACAGTGCACCTGCATGGCTCTGACATTTCTCGCGTACCACAACGAGGGGTTGCAATTTGACAGTGTTTCTCTTGATAGAGTGCTTTCTCAGGGAGACTCACTCTATGTAGGTGTGAAACAGCAGCTTATTGTGGATGGTACTTTTACACATGACTATTTGACCCTTGAGCAGATGCCAAACCATGTCTACACTGATAGTAATTCTTATCAAGTTACCATGAATGCTGCAGATCTCATGGTTGGCCCGCTCAAGGTTGCAGAGCATAGTCTGCAAAGTCACGCAGCTTTGCCCCTTGCCATACAGCTTGAATGCTTGGCTCTGGATGTTCGTCATGCTGTCCTTCTGGTCGCCCCAGAATGCTTTGGCGTGTTTCGTGATGACACGGGCCGCTATGGTTTCTTTGACTCGCACTCGAGGTCTGCTAACGGTTTACCTTACCATAGTGGCACTGCAATAATGATGACTTTTCATCATTTTAGTGATCTGGTCGACCACGTGCATAAGCTCTTGCAGGATCGTGGACCTTATGCGAGCTATGAGCTTATGCCAGTTTACTTTACCAGGGACCACAGTGAGTGCCCTACAGTGGCGGACCTTGTTGCAATATCTCAAGCAGCTGCAACAGAACCAACCACATTTCTTCTTGATGGTGATACCCCTGAACTGGAAGCCGATACTGTTATCATTCCGGATGCTGCACTGGAACATAGCTGTGTTGAAGACTTCCAGCGTGTAGTTTTTCTTGAAGGGGGCACCCCCGAATTAGAAGCTGATACGGTTCTCACTCCAGATGCTGCACCAGAATCAGTGTTTGTAGAAGTTCATGTTCCACAGATCCAAACTGAAGTTGGTGTAGTTCCTGAGAAAATGGAGCAGTATGTTTCAAAACTTGGCTCATGCAGGCGAAGGAAAGCTGCGCGTCGAGCAAGTGCGATCGGCAAACGTCTGCCTTCTGGAGGTGGTCAGAAGAGAACCACTGGCAGAAGTCAGTCTGAAAAACTGCAATATGCCAGTAGCTCAGAATTTCGGGAGAAGAAGTTGCGGGCAATGAGGGCAAACTATTGTCATCAACACCAAAAAAAGAGGACTTCCTTTATGAAGCGTTATAGAACTGATCCTCTTTTCCAGCAGCACCGCAAGTCTTTGATGGCGTCTTACAGCCGGAAGAAGTACACATCAGATATTGCTTCCCAGCAGCGGAAGAAGTCTTTGATGGCGTCTTACAGCCGGAAGAAGTATACATCAGATATTGCTTCCCAGCAGCGAAAAAAGTTAGCAATGAAGTCGTACATCTGTACACGGTACTGCACTGATCTTGGTTTCCGGCAGCGGCAACTGGAATATATTCACAATAGATATCAACATGATGCCCAGTTCCGGAATCATCACTTGCAACGTTGCAGACTATACCAACAGGCAAGACACACAAATAGAGCAATTTATATCCGTCATAAAATGCGGTGTGCCTTGTCTGTCAAGCGCAGGTATATGTCCAACATCTGCCGTGCAGTTAACCCTATACAGCTTCTTTCTAACTCCTTGCTGGATACGGCCATCACCGCCTTTCGTGAAAGGGTTCGACTTGGACCCACCTTTGTTTGCACTGTGTGTCACAGGACTGAGTTTCCAAACCAGGTGAAACGGTGCATCAGAGGCAAGTACACGAAAGACCAGCGAGTGTCTGCTGCTTGCTTGACTGGACAGTATGTCCATGTGTGTGATGTGTCATGCTCTGCTCCTTGCGCAGTTCCGCCGGAGAGACTGTGTGAGTGGATCTGTCACACTTGTGACAGCCACTTGATTAGAGGAAGGATGCCATCCCATGCTGTCGCAAATAAAATGGTGTTGGCACCCATTCCTTCACAGCTGGAGTGTTGTAATGTCCTGGAACGGCACCTGCTTGCAAAAGTCCTGCCTTTTGCAAAAATAGTAACATTGCCCAAGGGAAGACAACGTGCTGTTCACGGTGCTGTAGTTTGCGTTCCTTCAGAGGTGGAAACCGTTGTCAATGCTCTCCCCAGGCCCAACGCTGAAGCTCAGCTGTTACAGGTGAAGCTAAAGCGAAAAATTACATACAAAGGTTACCAGCACTTCTATAAAGTAAACATGCAGAATGTGCTGGAAGGATTGAGGACCCTGAAAGCTATTAATCCGGAGTATAGAGACGTAAGAATCGACGAAAGCGTGACGTTCAACATTATGGACGACGAGCCAGGCGACGACGAGCCAGGCGACGACGAGCCAAGCGACGATGCACAGGTTGAAGACATTGATGCAGACACTGGGCTAAAGGTAGCTGCCGCAGAAACTCCAACCAGGCAACTCAATGAGCAGGAGGCGCTCCGACCTGGCCTGGCTCTGGATACATGTATGCAGCCCCCCGACATTGCGCAAGAAGTCCTGTCATATGGAGACGGAATTTTCAGCGTCGCGCCCGCCCAAGGTAACAGACCTGTGGGTTTTTTTAGCATCCCAAAGCTTGAGGCCATGGCATTTCCTGTCCAGTTTCCCACTGGAGAGAACACGCTGGATGAAGAACGGGAAGTTAAGGTGTCTCCCAGCCTGTACTTCAACACTCGACTGTTCAGCGTGGATCCTCGATTTTCCCAGGATCAAACGTACCTCTTTTTTGCGCAGTTTCTTATCGAAACTCACATGGCCAAAAACAGCATGTCGATTCAGATGCGTAAGGGGCGACAGACCAAATGTGGCAGAGCTGTTACCAAAGAAATGCTCCAGAGTAAGGAGGAATTGGAAAAGCTCATCCTGGACAAGGAAGCCACTCGTTTTATGCAGCCGCTCAGAGGCACGCCGGCGTATTGGGAGAAAGCGCTCCGCGAATTACATGCCATGGCGCGACAGTTGGGCAAGCCCACTTTTTTCCTCACCTTTTCTGCCGCTGAGATGCGATGGCCTGAGGTGATTGAGGCCATAAAAGCCCAGGAAGGAAAGTCTGTGGATTTTTCGGCGCTGGACTGGAACGAGAAATGCGACGTTCTTCGTAGCAATCCAGTCACTGTCATGCGCATGTTCACTAAAAGAGTAGAGGCTCTCCTGAACGAACTCCTCCTCTCCCCTGCAGAGCCCATTGGACCCGTTGAAGATTTTTATATCCGCACGGAGTATCAGGCCAGAGGTAGTCCCCACATTCATATGATGGTGTGGATTAAAGATGCGCCTGTGATAAAGGATACCGAGCACTGTTCTGAAGTTCTGGATTTCATCGATAAGTACATCTGCTGCCAGATGCCCGATGAAAAAGGGGACCCAGAACTTTTCCGCATTGTGTCGGAGGTGCAAGTTCATAGCCGGAATCACTCGAAGACGTGCAGGAAAGGAAACGTCATTTGTAGATTTGGGTTCCCCCAACTCCCTATGCTGAAGACTATCCTCGCCCCGGGGGCGTCTTCATTGTTTTTCAGCGAAGACGAAGATGACGACGCAGACGCCGAACAGAAATTGGATGAGCAGGCTGCTGCCAAGAAGAAGAAAAAGCAGCACAACAAGGCCGTGCTCAAGAGACAGCGGGAGGCCATGAAGAGGCTAAAACCGGTCCGCGAGCTTCTCATGGATGCAAATGCCTCCTTCGAGGACTTGCCCTCCTTGCTGCAACACTGTAACATGACTCAAGAGGAGTACCTTCGGGAAGTTTACAACATCGTGTTTGGAATGGCGATCATGATAAAGCGTGACCCCAGTGACGCCTGGGTAAATGCTTATAACCCGCATTTGTTGCGGGCATGGAACGCCAATATGGACATACAGTATGTACTGGACGACTTTAGTTGTATCATGTACATGATGTCCTACATTGCGAAGCCGGAACACGAGATGACTGAGTTACTTAACTCAGTCATCAAGGAGGTGCGGAGGAAAAGGACCACAAAGGACTCCAAGGCACGTGAGGAGATGCAGCAGATCATGCAGGCATACTCCAAAAACAGAGAGGTCAGCGCGCAAGAAGCTGTGGCGCGAGTGTGCAGTCTGCCCCTCAAGAGAAGTTCACGCACCGTTGTCTTTCTTCAGACTGACGAAGAAGGTGTGAAGATGAGTCTTCCCATGAGCAGACTCCAAGACATGGCCGATGACGCAGAGAACGTTTGGATGTCAGGCTTGCCAGAGAAGTATTTGCACAGACCTGACACCCCGGTCTTTCAAAACATGTGTCTGGCCGAATTTGCGTCAAAGTACAGGGTTGTGTACGGCGCAGAAGCAAAAAGACGGAACACGATCGCCCTCCAGAATGACATGGGCTTCATCCAGGAGCGGACTGTCGGGAAACCCGCTGTTATCCGGTTTACGCGCTTCTCTATGACGAAGCAACCAGAGAAGCATTACCGACGCCTGCTCAAGTTGTATTATCCACACAGAGCAGATGAAGAACTGCGGACAGAGGCTCATCCCACATATCATGGCTTTTACTTTAGTGAGAAAAGCATCACGCGTCAGGTAAACTTATACCAAAAAGTCTACGAAGGTGGGGGCATCAGTCTTGAAAAAGCGCTTGAACAGATCAACAGGACCGGGCCAGTCCTCAATGCGTGGAATCATTTTCCGGCAGAGGCCGAACTGGACAACCTGGAATGCAAAGCTCAGCGTGAAGCAAGACATGAGGACAGTGAAGACGATGATCCTATCCCTGATTTCACCAAGGTTTGGGATGATGCCGCCGCGCCTGCCGTTCAGGCGCCCCAGTTGAGCCCGGATTTTGTCAGGTCTATGTACCGTAGCCTGAACGAGGAGCAAGCAAATGTATTCTATGCCGTTCGCGAATGGTGTTTGCAGCGCGTCTGGGGCCTCAATCCACCACCTTTTTCTTATTTTGTGTCTGGGGGAGCTGGCTGTGGAAAATCACACCTTATCAAGTGCGTTTTTCAGGAGGCTACCAAGATTCTGCGGGACCTTCCCAGGTTTCGTGATGTGGCAGACATGTCGACGCCTGCGGTTCTTTTGGCAGCGTTTACCGGTACCGCTGCCTACAACATCTCTGGGAAGACGCTGCACTCGCTCTTGAAGCTTCCTCGCAACTTGAAACCGCCTTATCAGGGACTTGGGAATGCGCTGGATGAACTCAGAGCGTCGCTATCCAGTGCGGAAATATTGATCATTGACGAGATCTCGATGATTTCCAAGGACCTCTTTACCTATGTGCACTGGCGGTTGCAGCAAATCAAAGGCAACAAGAGGCCCTTTGGAGGCATGTCAGTCTTGGCGGTCGGTGACTTTTATCAACTGCCGCCACTTGGCAGAGCCAAGCCGCTTTGTGTGTGTGAAGATGATTTCCTTGACCTCTGGAGTTCTTTCCAGATAGTCACATTGACGGAGATCATGCGGCAGAAGGAGGACCGGTCTTTTGCCGAACTCTTGAACAGACTCCGCACAAAGCCAAAGACTGAACCGCTTGCCGTTGACGACAGAGAGCTGCTCTTGCAGTGTGTCGCCACTGCCGAAAACTGTCCGGTGGATGCCCTTCACATCTTTGCGACAAACAAGGAGGTGGATGCCCACAATGCCGCCACCGTCGCAGCCCTTTGCTTGACTGTTGTCAACATACCTGCGCAGGATTATCGGAAGGATCCCCGCAACGGTGAAATGAAGGCCTGGTCCTTCAAGGGCAACAGAAGGGATCTGCTGGATGAGATCAAAGCAGCTGTGGGAGCGCGCGTCATGGTGACGAGGAACATCGACATCGAGGATGGCCTTGTCAATGGCACATTCGGTACAATCAGACACCTGTGCATGTCTGCGGAAGACCCGGAAACTGTGAAGCTGATCGGGCTGGAGTTGGACAATCTAGAGGCCGGTCAGAAGTTTCGTAAAAGGGTTCTCGGGCCAACGGACACGCTGGTGTACATTGAGCGGGTTGAGGAACCTTCGAGCAAAAAGGGAGCGGTCCGGCGACAGTTTCCAATCAAGTTGGCATTTGGCTGTACGGCTCACAAAGTGCAAGGCATGACCGTGCCGTCCGCCGTGGTTTCTCTAAAGCACATTTTCGAACCGGGTATGTCGTATGTTGCCCTCAGCAGGACAACCTCTCTTCAAGGGCTGTGGATAACAGGCTTTGAGGAGAAGAAAATCTTTGCTGATCTAACAATCAAGGCAGCATTAGAGGGAATGACTCGTGCATCCTTCGTGTCTTTGAGGCCACTTTTGCACTTTGCGAGGACACCAGTCAGTGCGCCAACGCTGATTGTGATCCACCACAACAGCCAGGGGCTTCCATCCCACATGGAGGACATGAAGCGCCATCATGAACTCCTCCTTGGAGATATTTTGTGCATCACCGAGAGCCATTTGTCGGGGTCGTTCATTCCTCCGGCGTTTCAATTGGAAGGATACGACATGTTTGCTCGTAACAGGAATGTCTGTTATGCAAACAGACCTGACATGGCCACAAAGGATGGAGGTGGTGTCGCCGTGTACTACAGGAGCAATCTTGTAGCCGGGCCGCGCAGGTACTTGCAGAACGTAACCGATATTGAAGTTGCTGTTCTCAAGGTTGAGCGCCCGGTTGCAGCTTTGATTGCTGCTGTGTACAAACCACCAGGCTACTCTCTTAGCGTGTTTCTCACAAGCATGCAAGCGCTCTTGGAGTCCTTAGAGCTCATGGGTTGTCAGCCGATTGTTGTTTGCGGCGATTTTAATGAAAACCTTCTTTCTGGTGAGAAGAAGGCAATTTATGAAATGTTTGTGTCCAAGGGATATAGTCAGCTCATCTCCGGTCCCACCACCGAAAAGCAGACCCTGATTGACCACATTTACATCTCGCGTCCCGATTCGTGTGTTCAGTCAGGTGTTCTGCATTCCTATTACAGTTACCATGAGCCGGTATACTGTATTTTGACGTAGCTGACATTTCTTCCTTAATGCGCATAGTTTCTTGGTTTTGGCATGTGACTTCTTTTGCATCAATCTGCTGGACCTGGCCCAGCCAGCAGCACATGTTGTAGGCTTTTCAGTATTGTGGCGTTTTTATGTGAAAGGTTTTGGCTTTGTGGTGCTGTACTTCCGTGCAAGGTTTTGTCTTGC